>JAKSZT010007815.1:41103174-41210351 GCA_026826555.1 Tolypeutes matacus
TATCTTTTTTTTTTTTTTTTTTTAAAGATTTTATTTATTTATTCATTTATCCCCCCCTTGCTGCTTGTGCTCGCTGGGTCAGCTAACCACGCCGTGCGGGCGGGCTTGCCTTCACCAGGAGGCCCCGGGAACCGAACCCGGGGCCTCCCATATGGTAAACGGGAGCCCTACTGATTGAGCCACAGCCGCTTCCCGTGCAATATCCTTTTGATACTATGATATTATCTCCTTATAAAAGTAGAGCCATTAGCTATTTTAACTTACTATATCTCCAAATGTCCTTGAATCTCTCTCAAAAGATTTGATCTCTCTCAAGAGATTTTATAACCTCCTGAGGAGATGCTTTCTGAGGTTTCCAGACTGATGATCACAGATAATCTCTTTGTATTTAGCCTAGATTTTCATTTAGTGTTTCTTACTTTGTACTCTTTTTCCTTCCCTCATCAATGCATACATGCTCACAAAGTGAACAAATTGTCTTTCATGGACTCCAGTGGCAACTACCAAATGCACAATCCCATCTGTACCCATCTGTTCCTTCCCTTCCCCTTGCCAAACAAGCTGAGCTTTCCCTGTTTGTCTTTATAGGTCTTGCTTTCTTTTTTTTTTTTTTTTTTTTTTAGGTCTTGCTTTCTAGACCTATGATTATACTTGTCACTTTATGTTTTGTTTTATGCAGAAAGTCGGCATCAGATATGTTGGCAGTTAAAGCTTTCGGATTGCAGGGAGCCTTTTGGAAATAAAATGTGATGCTTTTTTTTCTTTATCTTAGCATGAGTGTGGATTGTATATAAATTCTGGAGATGGTCTTTTTTAAAAAAAAAAAATTACCATCAAAAGAATTTTTGGGGGGAGCAGATGTAGCTCAAGTGATTGAGCTCCTGCTTCTCAAGTAGTTGAGGTCCTGGGTTCATCCCCGTTACCACCTAAAAGAAAAAAAAAAAAGAGAGAATTTTTCCCAACTTAAAAATAATTCAGCCTTTGCAAGATTGCCCTTAAAGTAACAGACTAGCCCAATTAAGGCCTTCCCAGAATTGTGGAACCTCATTTGTTTAAACTAGAAGTTAGAGTCTCCAAGCAAATATAATAGAAAAATCTGCTTAACCCTTTGTTAATAGTGTAAGAAATAAAAACCCTTTTTATGGGCTTCTTGTGATAAAGGGCCATAGTGGTTATAAAATACTGGGAATTATGTCCCTATTTGTCAGTGTTCTGAAAGTACTTTGAGTGGGTAAGTAATTTTGGTGGCTTTTTGTTTTTCTTTAATCTGAAACTGGGATCTTGGATGTTAATTTAGCTAAGGACAAGTTTGAATCTAGATATTTGTGACCTTTTCCTCTCTCTTCTCCTTGTTCCTCCTCTTCAGGGAGGCTAGGTTAGGTGGGGTATAAAGTGCTTTTCATCAAGGAGTCAGTGTCCTTGGACACTGAGTCAGACAATGGTCATTAGGGAAGTGCTTTATATTACTATCGTTCATGTCCTCTTTCTCTCTTGCATCCAACATTTATTGAATGTCTGCTATGGAAAAAGTACTGGTTAGTGCTTTCAAACATCTGTTTGTTCTCTTGTTATTTTTCTTTAGTGAACATGCTTAATAGTAAGTGCTTGATGAATGAATGAGTAGATGAAGTTAAGAAATTAGGGATGGGAAATTATTTTCAGATAAGAGTATTGGGTACCTTCTAATTCAAATATTGCCATTGGGAAGTGGCTATTTATATATCACTCTGGCCACTGCTCTGGGTGTTAAGTTGGCCTTGTCAGGGAGGCTCAACATGTGGGGATATATTTTCTAGTGAGTGAGTCAGTTATTTCTCTTATTAGTAGTTTTAGATTACATTTACCATTGCTGGGGATTCCATTTTGAGTTGCTATATTAGAAAGTGCTGCTCAATAATGAGTCCCAGGAGAAACTTTAACTGAAAGTCTGGTCTTGCCTCTTAAGCCAGGGATGGAGTCTAGCTATTTAGACCCAAAGGGCTTCCATACAAATAAGAGTGAACCTAACATTGGGGCCAAATCCAAGGGAAATGGAAATTCTCTTGAAAATTGTGTACTAGTATGGGAAGGGAATCAAAGCTTTTTGCTTCTCAGAGGACATTAGAATCTTTACATAGTGACCTAGAGATGAAGAAATCTCAACTTGCAAATGAATATTTAGTGCTATAAGGTTAGGCTTAGTGTAGAAAGTGGGATTTAAGGTCACAGTGTTAATTTGAATCCCTAATGCCTAATTAATCACATACATCCATTGTGAGGATTCTGTTTTGCTCGTCCCCCACATCTGTGTTTTGACAGGTCACTACCTTGAATTAGAATAGTATATTGGACCAAACTGTACCCAACAGTGCCACCAGAGTCATAGGAGATAAGCAGAGGCCACTTTGTATCTTGTTTTAGATGGACCATTTTCAGAACCCCTGTAAGTGGTCAGAATTAGTAAGAATTAGCTTTGATGAAGTTATTGGTAAAATAGCATCTTTTGGCCTTTATTGATGGGTAGACCTAGCAGCCTTTGTCTATTCCAGGTTTAGATTTGAGCAAGAAAGCCAATTTAGGAGAAGTATCATGTATCCTGCTCTGCCCACATTTGAGTTGCCTACATAGTTCCCATGTATTTGTCATTGTGACTAGTCCCCGGAGATCCAGGTGTACATCTTAGGAAATGGGGCTCGGACTTGACTGAGGCCACATCAATAGTTGGTCCTGGTGGGTCAGCATTATTTTCTATGGTTTATCATCAGGGCTGGGAATAGGAAAAAAGAACAGAAGGGCAGATGGGTCTGTGGATATTGAGTAAAGAAATGAAAAAGTTAAAAATCTTTTTAGTTACCTCACTGACTTAGACCTTTGTTCTCTTGGAAACTTATCACTTGAGGTCATTTTATAAATACTCATAGTAACTAGCTGAAGGCACTGTTAAATTGGTGTGAAGAAGCCTGCTAGATGTTGCTCTAGATATGTGTTTGGGTTGTGCCCATTTTCTTTCCCTCTTTTCCTTCTAAGTTTTGATACTGTTGTTTTTCTGGAAATATTCAGTCTTTAGTGTCTAGATTCTTTTAGGGCCATTGTGACTGGGGGATTGAGCATGGCATGTTACCAAGTTAAAGAGCATTTATACCTAGACAAATCACTAGGAAAGAAGAGACATAAAGTTTGTATACAAAGCATAAGGATTGGGAAGTCAGGTGGGAAAGTGGCAGGGCAGATGGTGTAACTGCTTGGGGCAGGTCTTGGCCAAGATGGGCCTAATGGTTGAGTGGTTGAGTGGTGGTGAGGCTATAACTCTATTTCATATAATTTCTTGAAGAGTAAGGTTATTATTTTTTGCTTAAAAGAAAGCATAGTGAATTATATTTTTTTCTTTGAAATTTTCATGACATAATCCATGGATGAGTGTTTGTAGAACACCCCAATATGTGTCTAGCTCTATGCCAAGCATAGTGTAGTGGTTATACAAGACAAGTATGAGAAAAAGGAAGACAGCTGGAACCTGGCACATATTACAATTGCCTTAAATAAATAAATAAATAAATAGCATTATATTATCAAGCTCTAAATTGTGAGTTACATACAGAGGGTTTGGGGCCCAAGACAAGGCTTAGGATATGCAGGGTTCTGGCAAATCTAGGGCCGAATAGAAGCCTTTAGAGATTTTAGAGTGTCCCAGAGCTCAGTTCTCAGTCCTCTTCTCTTCTCTATCTGCACTTTTCCTACCTGGTCTCGTGGTTTTAAAGAACTAGCCTTCATGGAGTGTTTACTCTGTGTCAGATAGACTGTTCTAATTGGTTTACATGGCACTAATTTAATTTTCCAGACAACTCTTTGAGGTAGGTACTATTTTTAAAGATGTGGAAACTGAGGCATACAGAGATTAACTTTCTCGAGATCACACAGTTTATAAGCAGAAGAGCAAGGAGGTAAACCTAGGCAGTCAAATGCTGGACACTAAGCTCTTAACTGGTTCTGTATAGACTGTTCCTGGCTGCTCTGCTCCTGTCCATTTACAGTCTGTTCTCCATTGTTTTAGTCTGCCAGAAGGGCTGCCGATGCAAAGTACAAGAAATGTGTTGGCTTTTATAAAGGGTATTTATTTTGGGAAAAAGCTTACAGTTCCAAGGCCGTGAAAAGTCCAGCTCAAGGTACCATAAGAGGTGCTTTCTTACCCAAGTCAGCTGTCACGTGTTGAAGTAAAATGGCGGGTGATCTCTGCCTGGTCTCTGTCTTCCCTTCTGGGCTGTACCAGCTCTCCGAGCTTAGCTGAGGGCAGTCATGCATAGGGCTTGCCTCTTATTGGGCCTCTTCTCTCAGGCTCTGCTGCTCTACTTTCTTCCCCATTTCAGCTGCAAGCTATCAGGCAAATGGCTCATCTCTCCCGGGGACCTCAGTTGCTTGAGCCTCTCCTTTCTGTCACATAGTAGGATCAAATATGGCAGAGCTCTCTTTTTTGGTGTGTGTCTGTTTTTTATCGGACCCAGCAAGAGGGCAGAGACTCAACCTGAGTCATGCCTCATTGAGGTAGTCCAGTTGAAAAAAGGTCTCATACCCACAGGAGTGGACCAGCCCACAAAAATAATCTTTCTTTTTTTGAGATTCATAAAATAATTTCAAACTGCCGCATTCATGTAGCAATTAACTTTAACCCTCAATGGTTTTCCATCACGTTTAGCAATAGTGTTCAAATTTACCATCAAGTCCTTAATGTGAACTCACCTCTAGCTCTTCAGCCTGCTATCCTCCCTCCTCCCCATCTCTTCTGTCTCAGCCTTTGCATTGTGCCTGGGATGCTCTTCTCCCTGAATATGGCCAGGCTATACCCTCACTTCATTCACGTGTTGGCTCAAATGCTACTTCCTCAGGGAGGTCTTCCTTGACCATCCTATGTAAAACTGCTCTTAGTCACTCTTTAATCCCTGGTTTTTTTTCTTCTCAAAATTATATTACATACTTGTGTGTTTTCCTGTCTGCTTTGCCTAATAAATAAATTCCATGCAGTTAGAGTCTTGGTCCATCTGTTTACTGATATCTTTACTTTTTAGAACAAAGGCTGGTACATGGTAGGTTATTTGTTAAATAAATAAATAAATAAATAAATAAATAAATAAATAAATGGTATATTTTGCATTTGATTGATATTTGTGTTTAACTTGACTTCACTTGGATAAAAATAGTATATATACAGTTGATATATACAAGCCTGAGTCTAATATTCACTTTGTATTAATTACCAAGGGTTTGTCATGATATCTTGCCCACAAAATGCTCTGAAAATCATAGTTGAATGATTTGTTCTGGTTTCCAGAGAAGGGAGAGAATAGTATGGGCTAAAGTACTTAGAGAAAATTCATGGAGGACTTGTAGAGTTTGAAGGAGAGGGTGGATTTGGTTGGGCATATAGGAATCATAGAAATATATATATTTAAAACTGGAAGGACTACTAAGATGATCTAGTTCAGGGGTTCTTAAGAAGGGGGCTGTGAGCTTGAATTGAAATTCAAAAAAACATTCTTGTGGGGATGTGTTGGTGCGGGTGTGATATATTTATTAAATAATACACAGTATAGTGTGGACATAGTAAGGGGCCTGTGGTTATCATCTGACTGGCAAATGGGTCTGTGGAACAAAAAAGGTTAAGAATGCCTGATCTAGTTCAACCTTTAGGTTTATAGATAAGGAAACTGAGCCCAGAGAGGCAAAGCACTTGTCCAGGGGCACACAACTGGTTTATGTTAGAGCCAAATCTGGAATCCAATTTTGATTCCTGGTTCAGTTCTTTACTCTGTACATTGCTACCTTCAGAAGTAAGAAGGACCAGTGAGGTGGGGGTGGGGAGAGAGGAGGAGCAGTGCGAGCAAAGGTCTAGAGGCAGAAAAGAAGTGGCTTGTGTGAGATGAAAATTGGGGTGGAAATTAGGCCATCTCAACTGAATCAGCATGTTTGCAAAAGGAGGCCTTGGGAGGTATTGTTGGGTGGATAAGGTGAAGACCAGATCCTGGAGGATCTTTAATGTCAACTCTGAAGATTTTAAATTTGGAATTAAAGGTGACAGGGAGACATGTAAAAATGGTTTCAAAACACTAATTTTGGTCTGTTTTTCTCTCCAGTGGAGGTGGCATAGTATAGTGAATGGATTGGAATTGGGGAAGAAACTGGAGACTCAGAGAAGTTAGGAGGCTCTTGGAACAAGGCTGGTATAGTGTAGCCAGGGACCCAGTAGCATTTCATCTTGTTTTGGTTTTGTTTTAGGAGAAGGTGACATGTAGTTCTCTGATAAAATGTGCTAACCCAGCTTCTAAGAGTTTGAGGATGAGAAACAAGAGACCTGCTATTTTGCCTTAATTCTGTATGTGACTGTGACTAAAAATGACATTTTAAAATCCAGATGATAACTCCTCTAAGAAACCTGGGTCAGGTTAGGAAAGTGGGGATAGAAGATGCCTAGAATGGTGTGAAGATAGTGATGGAGGGGAATGGGGAGGGGCCTGGGGCAGAGTGGAAGGAGCAGACAGGGAAAAAATGGGAGCAGCCTCCAAGAGAGGGCCTGGACCGCTCAGAGGAGCTGCCCTGTGGCTGGGGAGTCACGCATCCAGCCTCTTTTTTAGGAGACAGAAGGCCAGTGGAAGTGAAACCTGTCTTCTGGCCCCACAAATGTTTTGGACAAATGGATTGTGCTAAAACCCAGGCCCAGTCATGTGGTCCACATAAGATTTCCATCGGAGCTGATGAGAATGGATTGATACAGCCCTTACCAAGCCAGTGAATTGGCACAGGGTATGAGACTTTAAAAGTTTTTTTTTCCTATCCTTAAGAATCTTTCCATCTCTAAGGAAGAACTCTGAAAGTCAGCATGAAAATGAGAACACAGACCTTTAAAAAGTATCTCATATTTGACCTGAAAGCTTGGGTTGCAGAAAAAAACCCTGGAATATTCACTGATATTTATTGATTAGCACCCACTAAACACCAGATAGAGTGCTGATTACTATAGCTCAACCTTTTGATCTTATTGCTTCAGCTATTATTTATAGAATATTAAGGTTTGATTCTATTTTACCTTAAGCTCTTTTAGCTCCCTCTTTTAGACTTTTTAATTTAAGTTTGAGTTCACTTGTTGAATGTTTATTGTGGACAAGGCAATATGCTAGATCCTGAGGCAGGTTTAAAGATGCCTAAGAATTGGTGGGGTTCTTCAACTGGTTGACTGGAATTTATCAGATAGCTCTGCCAGCTTTCCAATTTGGAGGGATTCCCAACCAAGAGGAGAGTGTGGTCAGCAGTGCTGTACCCCCTTCCCTTGTTCTGCCTGCACTGGGTGCACCCCTCTCCTTATTCGTATCCTTCACCCCCTTCTTTAAGTTTAGGAGAAATGAAAGTTAGCTCCTTTGCATTAAGTTTGGGCAATTCTGTTAGGACAGCACTTACCTGAAGAAACCTTTAAAGTTAGAATTAGAAACCTTTCCAGGTGAATTTCTCCTGCCTTTGTAATCCCCAAAGAAGTGTCTTCTCTTGTGCTTTCCTCCTTTCTGTGAAGGTTCTTTTTGACTGCAGGATGGCTACAGGGCAGGCAGTGCTTGGTATTTCCCAGCTCTTCACTTCTGCCTGCTACCTTGGCCCTCTTTGGAGATGTGGCAGGGGCAGGGTGTCTCTAATGAGAAGAGAAGAAGGCTGTCATGCTAAATTTTCCCATCATTTGGAAAGGCAGCTGCTCAGAACAAAAGAGAGGCAAAAGAAGATGGATACAGATGAGTGTTTTATCCAGCTTTTGGGTTGCCAACTAGAGTGAGATTTTTTCCTGTTTCTTTGCTTGGCATCTGGAACCAGCTTATCTATTTGAAGTTTGCTGCTGCTTTCTTTGTGTCTGTGAACTCCTTTAATAGAAAACTACAAAATAGAAATTATCTTTATATTTAACTTCAAGTTGATTCATTTAAAAAGTATAATCCGTGCATTGTAGAAATTATTCAAAAAATAAAAAGCTTTGCTTTTCCAATACCCAGAGAACCACTGTTAACATGTTAGTGCATCCCCTTCTAGAACTTTCTCTAGGTATACATATGTACATATTTGGGTTTTTTTTCTCACCAAAATAATATCATGCTATACATACTGTTTTTCAATCTACTTTATTTTTCAATTATTTCCACTTTTCCAGTTTTCCAATTTTCAGTTTAACTAATTCCCAGACCATATTCAAATTTTCCAATTGACCCCTAAATGTCCTTATAATTTGTTTTTTTCCATGCCAGTATCCAACCTACAGCCATCTATCTAGTTGTTATGTCCCTTAAACTCCTTTTAATCTAATTCTGTCCCTTTTATGTGATACCATCTTGTTGAAGAATTATCCTGAACAGATAATTTTAATTGAGTTCTGACTCTGAGGCCTGTGCAGTGCTTTCTCATGAAATATCTTCTCATTTAATCCTTGCCACAACCCTGGGAAGTGTGTTTTATTATTCCTTATTTTTATATGCTCTCTCCTGTGGAATCTCAGCTACCCTCAAGTCTTCAACTATTTCCTCTATGCCAGAGATAGGCCCCTTGTATCTCAATGGTCCCCTTAAGACAGGGGACCATTGTCCACACTATACTGTGTATTATTGAATAAATATATCATACCCTCACCAACATATCCCCACAAGAATAAGGTTTTTTTGAATTTCAATTCAAGCTCACAGACCCCTTGTTAAGAACCCCTGCCTTAAGAACATGGGCTCTAGAGCCAGAGGGCCTGCAGTCAATGTTTTTTCCACCACTTATTATCAGTGAGCCTGAACAAGTCATGTAACCTCTCTGTACCTTGGTTTCTTCACCTATACAATGGGGTACTATGAGGTTAAATGAGTTAATATATGTAAAGTGCTTAGAAGGCTACCTGGCATATAGTTAGCATATATGGGTATTGCTATTAGACAGCTGCATGATCCACAGGCGCCTCAGACTTTCCATGTCCAATGCTTAGCCCTGTAAAGCTGCTCTTCCTCCTCCTGTTCCCAGTTCCTTTAATGACATAGAATCATCTCTGATTTCTCCTTCTCTCTCAGCCTATCATATTCGTAAAGTTCTGCCAGTTCTGCTTCCCAAATGTCCCACTCATGATTTGGACTCATCCTTAATGTTTTGCTGCCTCCCACTGAGTTGTCCATCTTTTCCTCTGGTGTGCAGCTTCAGTGTCTCAGAATGTCTGCCTCTGGCTGTTCTTCAGTAGTCTCCCAGGCTGATCCCAAGAGTGTGAGCTTTCTAAAATACAGTTGAATCATGATATTTCTTTGCTAGAAGTGCTGTCTTATTTTATTGAGGAATAATGTAAAGTGCATATAGTGCGTGAATATTAAGCATATAAAGCTTGATAAAGTTCAGTATATGTATACGTCCATTTAACCACCACTCAGATCAAGATACAGAACGGATGTAGGCCATTTTAAATCAGCACACACCACTCAGAACTGAGTGGGAGAGAGTGTGGTCTACAGTGTGAACTGTGGTCTATGGTTGGTGGCAAGGCTCCAGGATGTGTAAGTTCATTGAGGGTGGTGGGCCACACTTGTGGGAGATGTTTGTGTGGGATGTGGTGGGAGGTGTGGGAGGTGGGCAACATGGGAATCCCGGTGGGTTCCGTGTAATATTTTGGGTAATCTAAGCACCTCTTAAAATATATGTATATATATATATATAAATAATATTTTTGTAAGCAAATACACATATATGCATATATATTTATATATCATTTTGCAAATGTTTGTATGTATTGTGAGAATTTTGATTTTTACCCATAATTAAAAAAAAAAAAAAAAAAAAAAGATACAGAACATTTCCAGCACCCTGGAAGATTCCCTTGTGTCACTTCCCTGATGGATCACAAAAGCCCTTTATTGTTTCTTCTTTGATAGGATAATTGCAAACTCTTTAGCATGGGAATCAGAAGTCTTTGTCATCTGGCTTTTATTTCAAATCCTTCACACATACCCTGCCCTTCCTGCCATGCTGATACTGCCCATAGGTTACCAATATAATAGGCACTTTCTTCCTTTCATATTTTTGTACTTGATATCCCTTGGCCCTTCTGACTTCATCCTTTGAAACTCGGCTCCACAAATTCATAGAAACAGAAAGTAGATTGGCAGTTACCCGGGGCCATGGGAAGAGGGGAAATGGCTGCAGAGTTTCTGTTGGGGTGATGGAAAGTTCTGGTAATGGATGGTGGTGATGTTAGCACAACATTAGACATGTAATTAATACCATCGAATTGTATACTTAAAAATGGTTAAAACCACAATAAAATTTTAAAAACAAAACAAAAAACTCAGCTTCAGGCTTCTGCATTTTGGAGGCAGGATTGTTATAGGTAATCACTTTTTAACCTGTCTTTTTACCTATTCAACGCTCATCCATGGATGATGATGGGGCATTTTCTCTCTAATTAGTTAGTTGATACACAATTCATGTTCTTGTTAGAAAAATTAGAAAATAGAGACAAGTTAAAAAAAATCACCCACAATCCCATCACATGGAGACAGTCACTGCCTAGATATATACACCAAATTACACACCAACTCTTTTAAAACATACAAATAAATATATATTCACAAAATATTTAATATTTGTATACTTTAACTGATCACCTATTATATACATTTAGTTCCCTCCCTCTACTTTGCTATTATAAAAACACTAATGAATTTCCATATACCTGTATTTTAGTGCAGTTCTCTGATTATTTCCTTGGGATACGTTCCTAGAAGTAAAATGGATATATGAAAAGAATGAACATTTTTAAGTGCTTAGCCAGTTTGGCCTCCAGAAAGGGTTTAATTAACCTGTGTATACTATCCAGTCCCGTGAGTAAGAGTACCTGTTTTCAGCCATCCTTGCCAGTACTAACAAGAATGAAAATATTTACAAATCTGATAAGATAAAAAATGGCAATGCATTATTATTTAATTTGCATATCTTTGATGGGAAGTGAAGTTGAATATTTTCACGTTTAAGGGTCACTTAATTTATATTTCTTTTGTGACTTACATGTTCATATATATATATTTTTTATTTTTATTGACTTTTACAACTTTTAAAATATTAATGATGAGGGACGGATGTGGCTCAAATGGTTGGGCATCCGTCTCCCATATGGAGGGACCCGGGTTCGATCCCTGGGACCTCCCGGTAAAAAAAAAAAAAAATATGTATATATATATATATATATATATTAATGATATCAAGTCTTAACATATATACTGCATCAGTTTCTCCCTGTTTGTCATTCATCTTTTATCTTTATTTTCTACATATTGAATTTTTTTTTTTTTTTTTTTTTTTAAAGATTTTATTTATTTATTCATTTATCCCCCCCTTGCTGCTTGCACTGGGTCAGCCAACCACGCCGTGCGGGCGGGCCCGCCCTCACCAGGAGGCCCCGGGAACCAAACCCGGGGCCTCCCATATGGTAAACGGGAGCCCCACTGATTGAGCCACAGCCGCTTCCCCATATTGAATTTTTTAAAAAGTTTAATATAATTTATCAGTTAAAAAAAATTTTTTTTTGCTTGTGGTTTATTCAGAGTGGTCTTCCCTTGTCAAGATTAGATAAATATCCATTATATAGTCTTCTAACTCTTTTATAATGTTATTTTTTATGTTTAAATCTTTACTCATGATCTGAAATTTTTTCTGGTAGGAAATAATAATAATAGCTAATCTATTTGAGTCCATACTATATGCCAGGCACTAATCTAAATGGTTTACTTATACTGACTAATTTAATACTTCCAACCACCTTATCAAGTAGGCACTGTTATTATTCCTGTTAGTTTCACTCAGTTGACTTACTGAAAGTTGCCCAGCTAGTAAGTGGTAGAGACAGGATTCAAGTTCAGATAGCTCAGCCCCAGAGCCCATGCCCTTAACCACTCTGACTTAATTTTTTTCCAAATAATTGTCCTAATATCATTTATTAAGGAATACATCCATTCCCCACTGTTTTGAAATGCCAACTTTAATCATATGCTAACTTTTTATAGAGATGTGTTTCTAGACTTTCGTTTCATTGCGTTGTCTGTGTTTTCTGATGTTCATGCCCCACTGTTTTAATTTGTATAGCTTAGGGACTTTATTCTACTTGCCTTTTTATCCCCAGCGCCAGAAATAACTGTCTCCTGTGGGTCTTTAATGAATGTTTGCAGAATTAAGTAACCTTTGGAGGTCCGTGGATAGAATTCAGAGTCTGCAATTTGAAAAAAATTAACATTGTCGTTTTCATCTCTGACTGAAATTTAGTTTCACTCAATTATGAATATAAAGCATAGTAGTACTAGCAGTATCTGTGCCCCCTAGTTTAAGAACCTCTGCTTTATTACTGTCTCTTTCTTGAGGCCATTTTATCTTTGTGTTAAATACTTGGGCAGTGCCTAGTACTTAGTAGTGCCCAATAAATGTTAATTTTTAAAACTTTTTATTTCCAAATATGCACAAAAGTCAAGAGAATTGTATAATGTACTCTTTATCCAGCATCAAATATTATTAACATTTGCCAGTTTTGTTTTATCCATTTCTCCTGAACGTTGTGTTATTTTACCCATACAAATTTCAGCAAGCATATCTGATAGGGACTTTTAAAGTATATCACCACTCTCTCATTATAACATTAAAAAAATTAATAATTCCTTAATATCATCTGTTACCCAGGCCATATTCAAATGTCCTCAATTGTCTCCAAGATGTCCTTTACTTATGTTAGATGTGTGAATCAGGACTCAGGTAAGGTCCACACATTTGGTTGCTATGCCTCTTCTATCAATGTTAATTATATGCAATTATAATTAACGTTAATTATATTTTGTAAGTTACTTGCTAATTTATTTTCATCTGATACCTATTCCACCTTCCTACCCTACCCTTCAGTCTCTGTTGCATCTTACTTTTGTTATATTTTTACTTAATAATTTATTCTTAACTACTCTTTCTCAATTTAACACTTTATCTCTGATAAAAAATTGTTAATTCTGGTTATTTGGTCTTATTTATTTATTTATTTTTTTAAGATTTTATTTATTTATTCATTTATCCCCCCCTTGCTGCTTGTGCTCGCTGGGTCAGCTAACCATGCCGTGCGGGCGGGCTTGCCTTCACCAGGAGGCCCCGGGAACCGAACCCGGGGCCTCCCATATGGTAAACGGGAGCCCTACTGATTGAGCCACAGCCGCTTCCTGGTCTTATTTTTAAAATGTAAACATTTGTCTCATTTAATGTTGTCCTTTCAGCCATATTTTGAAATGAGGTGTGTGGTGGGTAAATTTCTTAAGACCCAGCTCTAAAAGGCGTCTCATTTTCATTTGCTCTAGGACACTACTTACCTTGTTAAATAATTTGAGGAGAAGATACGTATCTCTGAGAATTTTATGAGCTTGTCTGGACTTTAATTGTATCCTCTGTAAAACTGGAAGAAATTCAGATTTGGGTCTTCTCTACATGAAGGGTTTTTAATTTTCTTTATACTTAAAAAATATTATGAGAAATCATAATGTTAGTCTCTGGTTGTTGATTTTGTTCAGGATTCTATAAATTTTTTTTTTTTTTGCCAAACCCTTCAATCAAATCTGGGCAATTTACTTCTATTAAACTTTTAATTATAGATTTGAGGCCATTTGTTCAGACTGTTGTTATTTTCAGGGTGGTTCTCTGAGCTGCATTCCTTCTTGTGGTTGTCATCTAGTGCATCTTTGAATCTAATTCATTAAAAATATATTTCTGTATTAGCTTTTGCTGTGGCATCGTTTCTATTCTTACTGCATTAATCTACTCATTAATTTAGTAGGCGCCTTATGTTTTTACTATTCCTTTCACAACCTGTACTTGCATAGGCACTGTGATAGTCTGTTCCATAGCCTTGGGAATCAATATCAGCCATTCTGTTAATTTAATATGAAAATATTTATTGAGTGTTTACTGTGAGGAAGGCATTCCATTACAGGGATCAGTTTTGTTCTTTTCTACCATAAGCTTTTTTTCTTTGACTGCTTATACCCTTTTCCTGTTTGTTCATTCTTTTGAGTTTACTTGTTGTCCCTCCTTTCATGGTTTCAGGTTATTTTGTTTATAGTGTATTTACTGGGATTTGTGAGAGGTTCTATTTTTTTTTTTTTTTTTAAGATTTATTTTATTTATTTATTTCTCCCCACCCTCTTGTTGTTTGCATTTGCTGTGTCTGTTTGTTGTGTACTGGTCTTCTTTTTAGGAGGCACCAGGACCCGAACCTGGGACCTCCCATGTGGGAGGGAGGCGCCCAGTTGCTTGACCCACCTCCGCTCCCTGCTTTGTTGTGTCTCTCATTATGTTTTCCTCTTTGTGTTTCTTGTTGCATCGTCTTATTGCATCAGCTTGCTGCGCCTGCCTGTCGTATCCCGCTTGTCTTCTCCAGGAGGCATTGGGAACCGAACCCAAGACTTACCGTGTGGTAGGCAGGAGATCAATTGCTTGAGCCACATTTGCTTCCTGAGAGGTTCTTTTCAATCTTTTGAGATCCCATTTCAAGTTTCCTATAAAGGGTTTGGGAATTGAAGCATTTGAGTTTGATTTAATGCATGCCTAATTGTAAATTCTCGCCCCCATTTTGGCAGTGACTTTGAATAAGGGAAATGAAATTCCAAATTCTTTTTTATTTTTGTTAAGATAAGTTTGAAGGAGAGCCCTTCCATGATGGGAGAAAACTCTCTATTAGGATGCTATTTGTACCTGAGATACACACTGTTTGGACATGTCCATGGAGAGCTGGCCTCCAGGTAGAGCAGCACTCCAGTGATTGATTTTGCAAAGTTTTACTGATTGCTTAGCAAGGGTGAAGCCCTGAGCTAGAGACTATGAAGGATCCAAGAAGAATTAAGATGTGTATAGCGAGTCTTTAATCATTTAAAGAGAGTAAATCTTTAATCATGTAAAAGATGTCGATATTTGGGATAAGAGGCACAATGTGTCTGCTATAAGCAGGAAGGTGTTCTCAACAGTAACTGTGGGATGGGAAGGTTTATAAGTCACAGACCCTGCCTGCAGAAAGGCGTAAAACACCCACAAATAAAGAGCTAAAGATTAATGCCATGAAGCAGATAAGAAGTAATTGGCAAACATTTAGTATAGACAGAGAATGACAGGGCCTTAGAGGTACAAGACTCACTATGAGCAGAAGGATTTGAGGAGGATGCATGAAGAACAAGGGGGCATAGCTTGGCCCTTGGAGGGTTGGGAGCATTTGACTTGATGGAGAAGAAGGGAAAGGGCAGGAATATGCTGTGACACAAAGGTGGGAAAGTGTTTTACAAATCCAGGCTCATTTGTCCTCATCTGTAGGCTCTGCCCTCTCACCAAGTTCCTGAGTCTTGACTCACCCCTCTACATCCCCCCTCCCTACAGTGAATCTGTGGGCCTTCTTAAGGCCCAGTGGGCCCTTCAGTCCAGGTGCTGCTTTGGTTTTGATTATATTGCCTTGCACTTGCCAGCCCTTCTTTCAAGGACAGAGCACCGCCCTCAGGGGCCAGCAACCTATGGAGAGATCTTCCTCCCACCATCACCAACCTCTTTTTGAGTAGTGGATTCCTTCATAATATATTCAGCCTGCCTATAGATCCTTACTACTTGCCATCTCAGCAACTCCATCCCTTCTCCCTCTCTAGATCCAAGCTTCATGATGGCAATTCCATAAATATAACAAGCCTCAACAGTACCTTTTTGCCCTGTCGGATGGGTCTCTTGCACTTCCATGTCTTTATTGCTCTATGGGGTCATGATCTCCTGCACTGGAGTCTAGAAATGTGTCATGTACAATGGAGGATGATAATACGTGGAAACTGTGCAGAGGGATAATAGGATCTAATCCTAGGAATGTAGGTCGGGGTCCTGAATTTGGAGGAACTTGATTCAGTATTAATTGGGAAACACTTGTATTTTGTTTTTGGGTTCTCCATAATTTATTTAACCTGACCTTTATGGAAGCACATTCATGTTGTTTCCAGTCTCTTTCTGTCAAAATATAACAGTAATTATCCATGAGTAAACATAATTTAATATGCATTTTTAATTTTAATAATGCCACCATTTTGATGTGAGAGTCAGTGATCTTCAGACTTGGGAAATTTTCCAGATCCTTGGCTGGAAAATTTGATCCGTATGTTCTCTTTCCAAAGTTGATCTGTCTGCAATCAACTTTCTCAATCATCCTTCTTCCACTTTACAAAATGAAGGCATAGCCAATACTTACCCTAATCTGTTTGTTTGCTTGCAGTGCCCTGGTGTGTGAAAACCTACAGGTTAGCAAGCAAAGAAACAATTGAAATATTAAGAAAGTGAATGACTCTGGGTAACAAATCCTTTTCCAACTCATTTTCACTTCTTGCTTTCAATAAAATTGAAGGAGCTGTCAGCTGATTATTAAAAATAATTTTGATGCTTGATCACTGTGATTTTTTACACATAACTGGGAATGACTACAAAGACTGACAGGTATTTCTATAACATAATGTTTTCCATTCCTATCTAGTTATTTATGTGAACAATATTTCTTGGTGTTTACAGCTATAAAATGAAACATTAATGCATTTCTAATAAAGTCTTATTTTTATGTTTAATAACAAAAATTGGTAATGTAATCATTTTGAATAATTGTATGTCAATATTAAGGTAATGAAAACTCAATCTAGAAGAAGAAAAATTTTTAAACATTTAAAGCTTTAGTCATAGAAGAATTAAAATTTTAGATATATCTGGTGTATATATACTTAAGTATAATATATATTATAGAGATGTACGATAAATTGATCAATAAAAAAGTTTTCAAACATAAATATTAAAAAATTATGAGGAAGAAGTAAAAAGGAAATAAGAGTTGAAGGAGAAAAAGGAATGGTACAACATTTTACATTTTGTAAATGAATGATAGTAGCTATTAAATCATGATGCTATTTAGATTCCATTGGGTTCATTTAGAGTCATTTGCATGAGTAATATAATAGTTTTATTTTAAAATGTCATTATTTTAAAAATATTTATAAAATGTATAGTATTTCAGAAAGTACATCTCTACTACTATTTATGATGCCAAAATTTAAATATTAACTTAAATATATGGGAGTGGGGGGAGGAGTGCGTGTTTTGTTAAATCCTCTTAGGGCACGTGTGATAAGCAAATAGCATTTACACTGGAGTATGATATAGGTGTTTGACCAGAAGGAAGGAAGGATAGTAAGGAAAAGATGTAAAAGAAGCACAGACTGGTTGGAGGGAGCCACAGGGTCAGAGTAAACATTGAGAGGGGGTGCTGTAGGACTGTTGGGGTTGGCTAAGCAAAATAGAGATGGAAAGGCATTCCAGGAAAAGAGAACAGTATGTGCAAAAGTCTGGAGGTACACAAGGACATGAAAACTTTGGGGGAGATGGCAGGAATGGCATGAGCAGGATGGTGATTTACAGCCAGCCCGACAGTGCACACAGAGGACCAGGAAAGGAGAGGCAACTGGGGTTGGAGGTCTGTGGAGGGAACTGTTGCCAAGGGCCAGGTGTGAGATAGTAAGGAAGGAGGGTTCTGTTACTGGGGCTTCCTTCCCAGTGATTTTCACATTAATTTATTAACCTGCTTGACATTCCTACAAATGTACAGATTATTATTTACATTCTACCAAGGGAGAAAATGAGGCCCAGTTAAGGTCTCTTTCTCTTGTTGGTATGGGCAGATTGAGATTAGTGCTACAGTCCAAGAGTTCTTTCCACACATTGACCGCATGCTTGGTGGGGGCCCTCAGCTTGTCATTAAAAAAGGGTGACTGCATTTTCTGGAAGCAAAATTTGTGATCCTTGGGCCAATAAAGGATTTTTTTTCTGATTTGTGAATTTGTTTACATGAAAAGCTTTTACAGAGTTCTAGAAATTAAATCAAACTTAACATATACATTTAGTAAATCACCCTTATTGCAAAAAACTCAACTGTATAAAATCTCTGTGGTTTCAGAAAGACAGGATGTAAGGTCACTATTCCTGGCCATTTGGTAGTGGGAATTCTCTTGCTTTCACGATGGCTTTCGTTAATAGGGATCAGAACAGGAGTGCTGTAAAATCAGACTGCGTGTAGTCCTGAGAAAAATGATTACACATTTTTTGCCCTTTTGGAAAGTTTAGAACATTTCTTCTGCACAGTGATAGAGACCCAACTGAATGTTTGTGTAAAGCAGATTCAATTAATTCCAAAAGGAAATCATCAAAGGGTTGATTTGATACCACACAGAAACACGAGATGGTGAGATGGGCGGTTTTTCCACATTTTAATATTTTCCGAGATGACACTGAAAGCCTTGCCCTTATTGAACCCTGAGGTACCTAATACTTCGTTCTTCCAGGCTCCTGGGAGGGAGAAATGGGAGATTTGTACCATTAAACAGATGCCCTGGGCCTTTCATAGGAGAGCCTAGAAAGGAATTGAGGGCGGTCATGGGAATGTGACCAGTGAGGCAAGGTAAAGAAAGCTGCATGACTTGGGTTTTTAAAGGGGAAATGTTGTATTTGATATCATTATTTCCACTTCTGTTTTCAAAAAACTCTGAAAAGCCTAGCTTTTGGAGAGGACAGAGAATGCTATCAAGGAATTATTGAGTCAGTACAGGAGACCTGTGTGCCACTCACTACTTTGCACTTTACTTTTGTATATCTCATTAATTATCTCAAAGAGGAGAAGCTCAGGACTCAGGGAGATAAAGTAATTTGCCCAAGATCCAGAATTTAAACCCAGGTTCATTTAATTCCAAAGCCTTTCCACCTCATTATGATGCCACCTCTTGCTGAAATCATGGAAAATGGGGGATAGTCTGGCTTCAATTAGGGTACTCATGGTGTACAGGTAACTTTTCTGAAAAACTCTGAGTTAACTTTATTTGAAGGCATTTGGGGAGAGGAGTAAATGCTGGCTAGGGGAGAGGAATCAAGGGGGAAGATACCCGTTGTTCTTCATACTATCTCTGTTTCATGGAAAGAGAATTTTATGCTACAACATCTAGTCCTTCGTGGTGGTTTTGAAGAAGTGGGTCTTGAATTCTGCTGCTACCAGTCACCTCAGTAAAGGGAAATTGGAGAAGTGGAGCACACTGTAGGGCTCTGGGATTTCACAAAACACTTTAAAAAAAAAAGTTGGGGGAGTGGGTGTAGCTCAGTGGTTTGAACTACATGCTTCCCATGTACAAGGTCCCGAGTTCAATCCCAGGTACATCCTAAAAAAAAAAAAAAATTGGGGATCAACATAAAATCAGCCTTTTTTATTCTTACCAGGGAAGGAGACTAAACTAACAAACAAAACTCTCAAACTTATTATTATCTTTATATAATATAAGAAAAAACATTTGAAAAACAGAAAAATAAATTAAAAACAAACAAATAATATACACTATTAGAACTGCCCTTTCCAAGAAAGGGTCTTATACCCATCTATTACAGAATTAAGTTAGATGTGTAACATTTATGTAATCTAAGCATCTTTTAAAATATATATGAAAAAAAAATTAAGTTAGATTGAAAAATTTTTGAATCAAGAAAAATCACAATCTAAATTGGGAATTTTTATTTTATAATGCAACATTGGGAGAAGCTTGAGTATCCAGCTGCTTCATACTTTTTATATTTTTAAATCACAGTTACTGTTGACAGTCCATTTTGGCAGATATGTTGATGAAAATGGCAACAATCGATGTATTTTCACTCAATATGAAATATTCTGGTGAATGGAGGGAAAGGGAGTAAAAACAGTTTTCAGACATTTAGTTCTGTGACCAGACCAGGCAGAAAGCAGGCAGTAGCAGCTCTGGTGGTGACTGGTGAGGGGGGCTTCAGGGACCTGTCTGCCACAGCTTCATACCCACGGTGGGGGTATTCTGCCCAATATTGAACAGGAATTTATTTGAAAGGGATACTATGAATGGTTCAAAACTTTTATTATGGTCTGGCCTCCATCCATGGGCCAGTATTTGGGAGAACCACTCCTCTAAAGGGATTATCCTGTTTGGTTTCTAAAATAACCTAAAGGAGAAGGCATGGACAAAGGCCTATTGTTTCCTCTAGGGCAGCTGTTTATTGCATTGGTGCTAAGGAGGGGTAGGGAAAACCTGCAGGACTGTGGCCTAGGTGCTCTGATTTGGGGGTGGTCCTGCTACTCTGACCTGGTTGTTTTCTTCTAAGTGTCTTGGGAGGACTTCGCTATGGAAATGGTAAGATCCTGCCTTGCCAATTGGGGCAAATTGCATTTTTCCTCTAAAGAGAAGTCTTAGTGTCAACTTCCATTTGGTCTGGAGTTTTGCCGTGGAGTTTTGGGGACTGTTGTGTGAGAGCCTGAGAAGAGAAAAAAAAGCCTAAAAGCAGGTTAGTAATTTCCCAACTCCTGGCCTGCTTCTTTGTCCAAGGGAAAATCTGCTTTTTTGGTTTCCAGGGACCATGCTGGGGGAAGTGTGTGTTTTAGCCTCATAGGAGAAGGGCACATTAGCCTCCCTGGCCTGTTTAGTTTGGTCCTTTCTGCCCTTGATTACAAATCAGGCCTCAGGTGGGGGATTTCCCCCGCTTCTGATGGCAGTCACTCCTTTATTTTGTCTGCTTTCTCAAAATTTCCAGCTAGGGAAGAGCAGCCTTTAAAACAAACAAACAAAAAAAAAAAAAACCTTTCCTTGGCTTAACTCTTTGTCTCAGAGAGGTTTTGCCCAGTGAGTGGATCAGCTCACAACCAGGAAGCAATTCATCTGTCAGGATCCTAAAACTCCTTTCCGCTGGGGTGGGGTGGAAGTGGGGGTGGGGGTGGGGTTCTGTCCCTATTAGACCTTTTCTCCTTTGCCTGTCACTACCATAGTTGTCAGCACTCTCCAAAAGAAAGTGAATAGTTTTCCAAGCCCAGAATCAGGACTTATTGGTGCTTGTTGAGCTGAAGTGTTGATGCAAGGGTTCCTAGTTCTTTGGAATGTGTGTCTTGGCTCTTCGTAGAATGTAAAACCCATTGAGGTTAAGAGCTCCAGGTTCTTTCTTTCCCTTTCCCCTAACCTATAGAATGGCATGTGAAAGGTGGACCCTGTGAGGGGGGTGAACAGCAGTGTCCAAATTTGTGGTGGGTTTTCCTCATCTTTGCTCCCAAGGTCAGCTTCCCCACCTACAGCTCAGGCACAGCCACAGCCACACACCATCTGAAGCTGACCTCAGGACTCTGTAGCTTGCCTGAGACTATGATTTACAGGAGGAGACAGGAGACAAAAACTCCATCGTTCCTAGGCCTTGTCTCAGACCCCTTTGTTCTCTTGTGGAATCCTCTTTTTTTCTTGCTCATTTCATCAGTTTTAGTGATAGAGTCTCTGACACAATTGGGGGATCCTATCTGCCCTTTGAACCCTTTTTCTTTCTTAAAGGTCATGGAAAATCTCAAGTAAATTTTACTTGGTGGTAATAACTTTTCTACTCTCCTCACAGCTTTCACACCCTTTGGAGAATTTCTCTCTTGGATAATTCAAGTATGCTTTTTTTTTTTTTTTTTTTTAAACTAGTAGACCTAGTTCTGTATCAGTTCTTCAGTTCCCCTAGCCTTTCCACAGCTGAATGATATTGTTACCCTTTTTTCTTTTGGAAGACCTTTGTTTGGGTCCTTTGAGTTCCCTTCCAGTCCACCAATGATGCTCTGCCACTAGCCTACCTCTCTCCTTGATTTCCCAAGGCTTTCCCACCTCATAACCATAGATTCCTATCTGCTTTATTGTGTAATAAGCCTTCTTATTACATGAAAGCTGTTTTGTTAGCTTTCCTCTGATAGTATTCATTCTATTTCTGACTCTCCTCCTCCTCCTCCTTTCTTCACTGGAAAGCTAAACTTTGGCCTTTGACCTTTATTTCTAAACCAGGTTTCAGTTCAGGCCTTGGCTCCAGGAGTAGAGTTGGTTTCCTACATTATATTGCATGTGAATATGCAGAAGCCTTAGGCCCTCAGAATGATTTTTGCTTTTTTGTTTTAAGATTTATCTATTTACCTACTTTTATCCATTTTTACCGCCCCCCCGCCCCTGTTTTTGCTGTTTTTGTGTCCGTTTGCTGGGTAATTCTCTGTGTCTGTTTCCTACCCTCTCTTCTCATCCTTCTCCTCCTGTTTTCACCGTGATTCAATCCTGGGGACCTCCGATGTGGGAGAGGGGCGTCCTACTGCTTGCGCCACCTTAGTTCCTGTTTTTGGCACGTCTAGTCTTGGCTCTCCCTTGTGTCACTCTCCTGTTACATCATCATCTTGCAGCGTGGCTTGGCTGGGCCTGGCGGCGCACCCGCTCACAGCGCCTAGGGGGCACACCTGCTTGCGGGACCTGATGGCGCAACTGCACACGGGGCCTGGTGGCCCGTGCGCGTTCGGTATTTTTCTTTATTTTTACCGGGAGGTCCCGGGGATTGAACCCAGGTCCCTCCATATGGGAGGAGCCGCCCAACCATTTGAGCCAATTCTCCCCCCACCGTGGTCATTGCTTTTATGTTGCCCTGAGATTTTTGTTCCATATCTTTTTTAAAAAGGAAAAACAATATTTAATGAGTGCCTGCTATGTGCTAGGTACTAGTCTAAGGGCAAGATACACAGTAGTGGAAAAGTACTGAAAAAGAAACAGTAAATTTTAGGACTTGACCAAACTCTGGTAAGTAAAGGGAACAGGAGCTCAGTGACCTGATTTTCACCATCCTAATGCTATTTACTCTCCAAGTTCTCTACCCTTTCCTAAAAACTAAGATCTACAATCAGTATTTTAAACTTGTTCAGAAATTGCTTACGACAATTTCTGAGATTTCAGAACTAGAAAGGCTCTCAGGAGGTCATCAGGTATGGCCCAGGATTATCCCAACTTTTTTGATGAAGCAGCTCATGTTCATGGTCTCATGATGAGCAGGGGAGCTGGAACTCGGGTGTTCTGGTATCCTACCCAGTGTTTTCTCACCACATTACATTGCCTCCAGATAATGCTTGACCACTTTAATTATGTATAGTACTCTGGCCTTGAACTTCTGGAGTAGAGTTGGCTCCTAACCCTTGCCTTTTTTCCCTTTCTTGAGCCTTGAATCCTACTTGCCCTGCAGTGGCCTTCTGGTCCTCTCTATAACGCTCCCACGCCCTTCTAGTACCCAAGCACCTAGTGGACTACTGCATTCCCATAGTACTTGTAATCTGAACTCCTGAGGCAGGTAGCCAAGCTGCTGCAAGGTCTATTTGTCCTTTAAAGGTTTAGAGCCAAGACTGAGCAGCAACTGAAAGATATCATTCAGTGAGTAAATATCCATTGAGAATCTTCTGTGAGCAAGGCATTGCCAGATACCATCTCGCTGCTCTGTACCAAGGGGAACTACACTGTCCAGGCTCCCTTACCAATGGACTTCTGTAGTAGGTCTGACCAATAGATGGCAACGATGGAAGATTGGAAGGTATAAGGAGGGTTAAAACCAAGGTATTTTCCTCTCTTCATCTTGGGTGGCATCTCCCTCAGTGGCTGAGTGTTTTCCCTGACTCTGGCCTTTGCTGTTCTAATTCTTGCCATCATGCCCATTCCTTGGCTCTGATGTCCCAGCTCTGAAAGGGGTAGTGGCTTCCTGCTGCTGCCAATCTCTGGGTTGCTTCATTTTCTCCTATTTGGCTTCTTAGCTCTTCCCATAAATCAGATAAACTATTTTTCCTATTTAAATTCCTTCTGAAATACCTGGTGGTAATTTGTTTTCCTGGTTGGACCCTGACTATTGAATAGCTATTGTAATGTCTGACCATCTGGGAATAGGTTGAAGAATCATTAACTTGTACATTTAAAATGGGTGAATTTTATGTTATATAAATTATACCTCAATAAAATTGTTTTAAAAATAGGAAAAAAGTAACAAAATGTAGAGTTAATAGCTTAGACCAGTGATCTCCAAACATTTAAAAAAATTGTTGTGGTAACATATAATTTTTCATAACATTTTCCATTTTAACCATTTTTAAGTGTCCAATTCAATGGCATTAATTACATTCATAGTGTTGTGCAACTGTCACCACTATTTCCAAAACTTTTTTATCACCCCAATGGAAATGCTTTATCCATTAAGCAAAAACCTCCCATTCCTTCCTCCCCCTGGTACTTTGTAACCTCTGTCCTACCTTCTGTCTCTATGAATTTGCACATTCTAGATATTACATAGAAATGGATTCATACAGTTTTTGTCTTTTGTGTTTGGCTTATTTCACTTAGCATAATGCTTTCAAGGTTCATCCATGTTGTAACTTGTATCAGAACTTCATTTCTTTTTATGGCTGAATAATATTTTATTTTATTGTATGTATATGCCACATTTCATTTGTCCATTCATCTGTCAGTAGACACTTGGGTTTCCTTCTTTTGGCTATTGTGAATATGAACATTGGTGTATAAGTACCTGTATAAGTACCTGTTTGAATCTGTTTTCATTCTTTGGGAATTAGTTCTATATCCTTTTTATCAGTTTTCCCTTTTGTTGGCACCTTTTGTGTGTCCTGTTTAAGATTCTTTGTCTACCTCAAGGTCATGAAGATAGGCAGCTCCTCAGTTTTCTTCTAAAAGCTTTGTTATTTTACTTTTTTCTTTTAGATTGCTAGTCTATTCATATTCACAAATAGATCTAGAATCC
The DNA here is from genome assembly GCA_026826555.1 of Tolypeutes matacus. Classification (NCBI taxonomy): domain Eukaryota; kingdom Metazoa; phylum Chordata; class Mammalia; order Cingulata; family Chlamyphoridae; genus Tolypeutes; species Tolypeutes matacus. The sequence continues at coordinate 41,127,823 of JAKSZT010007815.1, forward strand.
TTTTTTTTTTTTTTTTTAATCTTACCTTTTTTTAAACTCTGATTTCTCTACCCCCAGCTTGTCTGCAGTTTAAGACTGCATTTTTCTTCCCTTGTTGCCCATCTGCTAGCTTTGGCAGTGGTGTTCTCTTCAGTTTCCTTGTATGCTGTGCCTACCCGACTCCCACAGTCTTCCCCTCCTGTGTAGGTCACAAAGGAAATATTTAGTTAGTTTCTGCCAAACATTCCGGCTGTGTTGTTTTGCTTAAAAAGACATGCAGATAAACTATTTTGATTCTTGGTCTTGGTGCTCTAGGGGCAGATGTTTCTCCTATAACAGAGGTATTGCGGTCAGTTGGAAAGAGTGCTGGACTAGAGTTCGGAGAATTGGATTCTAATCCCTGCAGTGCTACTAATTTGTGGTATAATCTTGCGCAAGGCACATTTCTATGTCTCAATATCCTTTTGTAGAAAGGAACCTTATTTCATGATAAAGATAGGAATCTATGGATGTGAGACGGGAACCCAGGGAGTAAACCTGGGGCAGAGGGGGATTGAGGAGAGAGAGTAGTAGGCTAGAGGCAGAGAACTATCACTGTGGGTATCGTCAGGGGCACTGAGGGGGAATTCACATGACCTAAACACAGATAAAAGTGATCTCTCTGGTTTTTATACATTGAAAATGTATAAAATGTGTTTTTAAAAAAATGGTGGAAACTCTATGACAAGGATCACTTTGGAGGCTGTGTCCAGCCCTGAGCCTGCTCCTGGGCCACACCTGTTTGCTGTCACCCTTGGGATGTGGGAGGCTTTGCCTTCTGTGTGTTCAGCTCCAGAACTCTTCCTCCCACACCCACCCTCTTCATAAACCAGGGAATGTTTGAAACCCAGCCCAGATGTTCACCTGGCCTTGATTTCCTCATCATGTGGAGGTTAGTCCTTGGAAGCTGTAGCTACCAGAAACCTTAAATGTTTGCTAACATGGCCAGCTCCTGCATTTGTTGGTCATTTCTTCTAGTATGGCTGTGTTCCAATTCTGTGCCCTTATGATGCTATGATTTTGTTCCAACAAGGAAGGGGAGCGTATTTGGGGGATCCTTTTGCCAAGAACTAGGAATTAAAATAGACAAAAGAACTGGGAGATGCCCCATTGGCTTTCATAAGAGACAGGTCTTTGAAGAAGAAATAAAATGGTTTAACTTTGTCCTAGGTAAACCACAACTCCCCCCCCCACCCCCCGCAGCATATAGACACTCAGATAAGCAGAGCTACATTTCTTCCCCAGCTCTGTGCCCTTATGAATGACTCTAGGATTTAATTAGATCTTGCCTAGCTTATACATTTTTTTCTTTCCATTTAAACATTTGCATTGGCTTCCTCCAGTGCAGAATGAGTTGAATGAAAACAATCTCCAAAGTATTTTGCTGCCCTGTGATTCTTTTGTAAGGCACAATCAACAGAATCTTTCCTAAATGAGTGTCTCTATGTGGTTGGTGTTAAGGACATGTGTGCACTGTTTCTTTGTTTAATCCTGGAAGGCTCTCAGACTGCTGAAATTTACTAGGGAAAGTCATGGAACTGAGCATGATAGTACTGCCACATAATTGACTCTGTATATCCTCAGCTCAACCTTCTCTGCTATTCTGTAATACTTTTATTTATCTCTGACTCCCTGAGATATTCACCACAGTGCTCATCCCTTATTTCTTTGTACTTCACAAGCCCTGACTCCAGCCTGACCCTACATTGCCAATGACCCTACATTGCTACTTTACTGGGATGTTTAGAGCTAAGTGATATAGAACTCTGGGATAGTTCCTTTTCTTTAGATAGATCAGCCAGCTCCCAGAGAGCAGTCTGTGAATATTTTCTGTAGGCTCTGTAGACATGTTTATTGTGAACGTCAACAGCATCTGGTCAAACTAATGTTTTGATTTGGGCCTTGGTAAGAGTTGTGAGTCCATGTCTGGCTGTTTGGTACTTTCCCCCATCCCATTTGGTCTTTTTTTTAAATGTTTTTTTATTTTTTATTTTTATTTTAAAAGAAGCTTTAGATTACATAAATGTTACATATGTGCCTCATCCCTCCCCCTCCCACACTTTCCCACATTAATAACATCCTTCATTAGTGTAGTACATTTATTACAATTGATGAACACATATTGAAACATTGCTTCTAACCATGGAATATAGTTTACATTATAGTTTACACTCTGCCCTGCACAATTTTATAAGTTTTGATAAAATGTTTAATGGCGTGTATCCGTCATTGCAGTGTCATGCAGGACAATTTCAATGTCCCAAAAATGTCCCCATGTTACACCTATTCTTCCCTCTCCCTCGCCTCAGAACCTCTGTTGGCCACTGCCTTTATTTATTTTATTTTATTTTTTTTTATGGTCAGAAAACTTATATTTAGAATTAGCCAGCAGTACTCAGTTTATTTTATTTTTATTTTTATTTTTTTTACCAGGAGGTCCCGGGGATCGAACCCAGGTCCCTCCATATGGGAGACGGACACCCAACCATTTGAGCCACATCCACCCCCCTGGACTCAGTTTAGATGATCCCAATTTTGTTGGCAATATCCAAAGCATCATAGTCAGGTGCCAGACGAACATATGCCTTCTTCTCTCCATCAGGCCTGATCAGTGTGTTGACCTTAGCCACATCAATGTCATAGAGCTTCTTCACAGCTTGTTTGATCTGGTGTTTGTTGGCCTTGACATCCACAATGAACACAAGTGTGTTGTTGTCTTCAATCTTCTTCATGGCTGACTCAGTGGTCAGAGGGAACTTGATGGCATAGTGGTCAAGCTTGTTTCTCCTGGGGGCGCTTTTCCGAGGATATTTGGGCTGTCTCCTGAGACACAGCGTCTTAGGCCGCCGGAAGGTGGGTGACGTGCGGATCTTCTTTTTTTTGTGGCTGTGGACGCCTTTCAGTACTGCCTTCTTGGCTTTCAAAGCTTTTGCTTTGGCTTCGGTTTTGGGAGGGGCAGGCGCTTCCTTCTTCGCTTTCGGCGCCATCTTCGTGAAAAAGTGGCCACTGCCTTTATATCAATGATACAAGTTCTTCCATTGCTAGAATAATAGTAAGTATATAATAGAATAATAATAAATCTACTTTAGTCCATTGTTCATTCCCCAATCTTGAGGATTTGGGGATAGTGATGCCAACTTTGTTTCTAATTGAGAGGGGCTTAGATCCCATGGGGCAGATGGATGGAACTGGCTTACTTGTCCTTGCAGACACTCTCTGTTCCTTGGGATGGGCATTGTCCATCATCATCTTCTTGTTAGTTGTCCTGGGTGAGTCCAATGAACTGGAGAGTGGGTATTGCAACTCGGCTGAGATTCAGGGCTCAACCTGCACATGAACAGACCAAAGACTTAAATCAAGTTGTCCTAGGCAGATGGCCAACTGATAGCTGTCATACAATGCCCAATATGTCCTATCTGCCACTCCAGTTCTGGCTACTCATTGACCCTCTGACTTCTGTATCTCTTAATCAATTACAGCTCCATAAAATTCCTCTTCAGGTAGATGCTTTTCAGATCCTACTTATATCCTCTTTAATCCTCTTTTCTTTCCCCTTCTCTCCTACCTATTTTGTTTGGTTATCTTAGGAAACACTTGGCTTATCCTCTTTCCCTCTAACTGTGGGCTAAAAGCCAGCCTTAATCAGAGACGATAAGTATGACACCAAGAATACATCTGGAAAGAAAGTCAGACATTTGGGAATGAAATTAGACAATGTAAAGAATCAGTGCCATCAGGCTTGCCTTTGAGAATATCTTTTGAAATCTCTAAAAATATCCATCTTTTAAGTAACCTGTCCTTCTTCCAGGACCACAGTTTGAGATATGTAAAAACTATTTAATTTTATTCCTATTATGTTTTGCTTTAGTGCTAGTATTTACAGAGATATTGTTTTGTATATTTATTATACATAAACAGTATTTCAGTCATGTTCATTCATGGGCTTTGGTGGACTTATCTGGGCATCTAACCCCTATTTCTGATATTGTTTCTTTGGGAAAATATCTATAACTTATACAAGTGACTGATAAAGGAACATCTAATGAAAACATAGTCTAATGGTGGGTGATGTTGCTGTGGAGGTGGCTGACTTTATGCCTGTCAGCCGGAGCAGAAGAGCATTTCCAAGGGATGCCTGGAGCTAGCCCAGCCAAGCCTGTCCTTCCTTCTGTTCCGGAGTCTCTAGGCAGTAGCTGGAGGAGCTGGAGTGTGACAAGCCTGACCTTGTCTGGGCTCTTTTCTTTTTCTCACTGTGTGTCACTTCAGAGAATATATTAGCTTAAAACCTGAAGATATTCCTCCTCCTTGAAAATCATAATCTAATTATGATAGGACCACATTCTTTAAACATGTTCAGTGGAGTTAATTGAATTATCTTCTCCCATTTTTTGAGTAGGAGATAATATATTCTTTTTTGTGATAGCATATTGGATTTAAATGGGGAAGCTTCTAGTTTGAAGCTGTGTACATTTCCCGTAGGATACATCTGCTGCTGATTTCTGAAAATTGAAGATGTTCCTTTTGCTATATGCTTAAACAAAGCAGCATCTCTATGTGGAATGAACAGTCAAGGAAAATGGGACTTTTTTTTTTTTTTTTTTTTTAAATAAAATCCCAAACTCTACTAGGTTCCAGGTAACTGAGATTCTCCTGGTACAGCAGGAAAGCTTATCCACATGTTATTATCATTTGGGGATCAGTGTGTCATATAGTTCCAAAAAAGTACATCCATGGCTGATTGCTTCTTTCTTTGTCGTTCTTTCTGTGATGCCCAGGTTTTGAAGTCAGCTGCCAGGTTCCTCTTTTGAACTGGAGCAACATTTCTCGAGCACTAATAGACAGATGCACTACTAAGCAAGCCATGCGATTTGAACTTTTACAGTGGCAGGAGTGATTTGAGCTCATCTTTGGTCTTGCCTCATTGAAAAAAGCAGCACACACTAAAGGTTTTTATAAGTAGCAAACCTTTGACCTCTGCTTCATTGGTACCAGGCTCTAAGTAACTGAACTAATCAGCTACAGAATCTTATTGTGCAGTTTCGAGGGGGGGTAGGTGACTTTCTAAGGGCTGGGAGACAGACATGTGGTTGCCAGAGAGATGATGTCAGCTGGTTTATTGGTGCTGTGGAGGAAGGAGAGATTCCAGGTGCTTAGCCTCTTTCCTGCATGTGGGAGAGTCTGAATCCAAGCCCAATCCTTTCAGCCAAGGCTTTTGCTTGGGAAAAGCTGCCTTCTAACTCTGTACCTCCTGCTGTCTCCACAGGGACCTGAAGTTAGAAAGGTCTTAAAATCTTAACAGTGGGAACAAAGCTTTGAGGAATGGACCAATGTGTGTCTGTGGGTGTCTGTGTTTCTATTTTGTGTTAATGCCAACAACTGGTGAGAGTTTCCAAACTGGGGATTGGATGTGAGGTGAGAAGGGTCAGAGGTGTCTGGGTTTTGTGGAATCTGTATTAGGAAAAGCACTTGTGGTGATTTGGAACTGTATGTACCCCCAGAAAATCATGCTTTTAAAGTTGATTCATTTCTATGAGTATAAACCTATTTTAAGTAGGTTTTCATGAGGTTACTTCAGTTAAGGCATGTCCCAGGATAGGTCTTAATCATCTTACTGGAGTCCATTATAAATGGGATGAATATAGGGAGAGAAAGCCTCTGAAGCAAGAAGCTGAAAGCAACAGAACCTGGAAGAGAAGGGGGAGACCAGCAGATGCTGCCATATGCCTTGCCTTGGGGCAGAGGAGTCCAGGTTTGCCGCTAGCTGGTCTTTGGGAAGAAAGCATTGCCTTGATGATGCTTGATTTGGACATTTTTCTGAGCCTCAAAACTGGAAACTTGTAAGCTAATAAATTCTCATTAACGCCAATGCATTTCATGGTATCTGCTTTGAGCAGCTTAGCAAACTAAAACAGCCCTTTTCTTAGGATAGTAGTTTGTGGTTTAACTCATTTTTTATTAAAATTGTTTCATTATTATTTTCTCTTGAAATGCCTAATGTGAGCACTTAGTATAGATCAAGAAGTCATTTATGGGAGGCGGCTGTGTGGCTCAATCAGTAGGGCTCCCGTTTAACATATGGGAGGCCCTGGGTTCGGTTCCCGGGGCCTCCTGGTGAAGGCAAGCCCACCCGCACGGTGTGGTTAGCTGACCCAGCGAGCACAAGCAGCAAGGGGGGGGATAAATGAATAAATAAATAAAATCTTAAAAAAAAAAAAAAAAAAAAAAAAAAGAAGTCATTTATAATAACTTCCTTCATATTTCCTGCTCCTTCCTCTATGCTTATCCTAGAACAGAGCCTCCCAAGGCCATGTTTTGTGTGGCAAATTGGAAAAGACACTTCTGCAGGGAAGATCTTACCCTTTTCTAAGCCTTTTCTGTGTACAGGCTTCTGGGAGCTGTGGTGGGGCTTCTTGGGAAGCCTACAACTAACAGTAGGAATGGAAAAAGCTTTATGACCTCTGAAACGTGATAGAATAGAGCTGGGAGGCATTGGAGCCATCAAAACCCATCGCTTACCAGCTTTGTTTTCCTGTGATATGTTGGTTCCATCAATGGTTCTGCCCTCTTCCCCCAAGATGTGGAAAGAATGAAGCTTGCTGCTTGGAAAGCAGGTGGTAAAGTCACCAGCAAAAGCTTATATTCAGGGAACCAGACTTCCACATCTTCAGGCCTGCCATGGGCTTCTTTATGACTGTGTAGCTAGGGCTTTCTCTAAGATCCTTGCACACATTCAAGCTCAGGCTTGTTCTGTTTGGGCATCTTACCGCTATTGTACTTTTCTCTTTCTTTGGGCTTTCAGATATGAGGACCTTCAAGGTCTCTGAGCTGCTAAACCCCTTATTCTGAGGGCGCAGTACCTCCTCAGGAAGCGTGGGTAGGCTCTTGGTTTTCTTCTCAGCCTGGCACTTCTGTGAAGCTCTCTGCATTCCTTTCTGCCAAACTCTTCCTCTGGGGTTCTGTGAGGGTGAGGTTGTTTCATGTCTCTGCAATGCTGAATGCTAAGGCAGCTCCACTGAAACCAGCTGAGGGAGGGAACCAGGGAGTTTGAAGATGGAATTGCCTTTTCTCACAATCATGGAGCCAGGGGCAAGGTGCGAGCTTTGGGATGTTGGTGTGGTATTAAATTTTCTTAACACTTTTCCTAATTTGCTTCTCTGTCACCCTATCTGGAAAAGAGGGAGTGGGGAGGAAGATTGGTGCTCAGTTTCCTTTTATCTTTCTTTGGCACTGGGGATAGGTGCAGAAGATGCCATTTCTGAGGAAGTAGCTTAGAGGCAGGTGAGAATATCTGTCTCCTAGTCACTGGATAACTGGGTATCTTCCCGGTCTGGCTGTGTCCACCTTCCAGATTATTTGTGCAGGAATCCCCTGGCCTCTGAAGGCAGGTGCCATCGTTACCTTGTTTAAAATCTTCCAAAGGGCAGCCTCAGAAGTTCCTGTGTAATAGACAGGACTGAGGGGAAGCATTATGAATGATGAGCAGGCTGGGCAGAAGATGGACGTGAGAAGGAGACTCCTTGCCTTGGATTTACCCATGCGTGTGTGTGTGTTTGTATGGCTGGAAGAGAGAGGTGTGGCTGAACAGTTCTAATGACTAGGAAAAATCAGTGAAGCCAGAAAGGGAATGGAGGAGGCTGTCTGTGGAGGGTGTGGAGATTGAGAATTTTTGCAAAGATGTGTTCCAGAGTGGACAGAAACCAGAAATCATGAGGAGATAGGCTCAGGCAGGCTTGGTTGTGCTTGCACTGCTGAGTACCTTGGGTCTGATGGCCAGGAATAGCTTCCTCTGGGAATAGGGCTGGCCCTCGATAGCCCTCCTCACCCCATACCCATACCCATAATATACATATATGATTCTTGCCTGTCAGGGAGTTCCCACCCTGTTGCGTTCTAGGCCAAATAGACTGGGCCTGAGAATGAGCTGGCCGGTTAGGGCCCCCACCTCCCAGTTTGCTGGCTGCCTAAAGAATGGAAATCTTCTTTGAGCTGCCATCTTTCTTGGCTTGCCTTATAGAACTGTGTCCTGGCAGTTTACAGAGCCCTCCCTGTGGGTACCCTGCCTCTGCAGGACTCGAGAGCAGATGGGGCTGAATTTGAAGCAGGCCTACCTCAAAGGCCCAGATCTCAGATGTACATTAGATTACTATTCTTGGCTCTTTTTCCCTCTGCATCTCTCTCTCCCTTTATTTTCCCATCACTGTCAGGCATTGTGAGCTGCCACTGCTCTTACAAAGACTGATCAGGGCAGTAAGGATGGAACTAAATAAAACTGTCTAGATGATGCTCTGATGTACTCAGCCTCATTCTTGAAGACGAGGTTGATTTGAGCCTGTGAAAGAGGGGGTCTTCTACCCCCAAACAGAGTGGGTAGAAGCAGGGGAGAAGATGGGAAGATGCTTCGGAAGTTGGGAGGGAACTGATTCCATATCCCCACCCCACCAGTATTCCCGGTGAATGATCAAGGGTTGGAGAGGAAACTAAGAACTTGCTTTCTAGCCATTATACAGTTAATAAGTATTTACTGGATTTCTTTAGCTTAATCAACATTGTGCTATGTGCTGTAGGAGATTCAAATATCATATAAAGCTTGTTTTCCAATCCTAGGGAATTCATAATATATTGAGAGACACAAAATTTGTTAAACAAGTAGAGAATATCTAAACTGTGTTGATAACATGAGTGTATTTATAGTTCAGAAATGAGAAAGTTGTGTCCTGGAACCACAGAAAAACATTCCTGGGGGAGGCAGGATTTTTTTCAGATCCTTGAAAATTGGGTCAACTTTATATAAGTGAAGGAGAGGTGGGAAGAATTCTGAATGTGGACAGCAACAAGTACATAGATAGAACGTGACACTCCAGGGTCACTGTGATGACCTGCCTTGGAGTGGTAGGTCTGGCAGAACAGAGCCAGGAATTTGAACTCCGAAGATTCTGCCTTAATGCACAGGAGATGGGAAGTGATACAGTGGAAGTGGAATTTTATGGGGATCACTCTTGTAGAAGAAAGAAGGGTGCTTTTGGAGAGGACAGAGATTGGCAGTAAGGAAAGCCACTAAAGGGTATGGGGGATTGGCAACAGGAATAAAGAGGAAAGGGGTGAATCCTAGAGAATATTCAAAAGTCGAATTGGCAGGACGTAGACATAGATTATGAAGGATGAAGTTGAGGGGAAAGACAGAGGATGCCAAAATTTCTGACCTATGAGTGTTGACTAATAATGACATCTTATGTTTGTAAAATGTACTTTTCAAAGCACATTTTCCTTCAGTAAGTATCTCAGAGTTGTCTGGACTCCTAGAGTTCATCTAGTCTGGTTTCATTTTATGGAGGGGAGATTAGAGCCAAAAAAGGGTAAGGAACTACGCCTAACTCACACAGCTATTTAGTGGTAGAGCAGGATCTCCCATCTAGGCCTTCTATCTCTTAGAGCAACTTAAAGACAAAAGTAGTGTGGAGGAAAGAGTATGGAGTGAGAGAAAAATTCTGTCTAGTTAGGTGACCTTGTTGATTACCAATCTGTCTGAGCAAAATGAAGAATTCAGAAGCATTCCAATCAGATCAGAGTCTCTACTACTAAGAAATGTTTGAGAACCATTAGACAAGAAAGATGGACCTTGGTCCTTCTTGTTTTGAGATTCTTAAGAGCAAATGAAATGCTGTATAGTCAATTCTTGTTATTTGTGGTAGTTATGTTTTAAAAAGTCACCATAAACACTGAATTAGTGAATACTGAACTATTGCTCCTGGGAGAAATACATGCTTAGGTCCTTTGGACCTCTGGTCATAACATTTTCATCAAGTGATCAAAACTTAACCTTGTTTTATGTGTGTTTCTGTTTAAAAACACTTAAATATATATTGTTGATTCATTAATGTTGAACTCACGGATAGCATCTCTATAATTCATGCCTGAACAGAGCCTATCTAACACGTGTATTTTCTCCGTAAGGCACATAAAAGCCTTCTTGCACTTAGGAACACCAGACAGCACTTCAGTTTTGGGAACCATTTTAAAAAGGAAATCACCAATAAAAAGCACAAAAATGTGAAAAATGTGGCACTAAATATGCTAGGAAAGGACACTTACGCATGAGAACTGAAACAAGAAGGCAGAGTGTCACCTTAGTTTAGACTTTGCTGAGCAGCTGTGCATCAGGTGACTCAAATTTTTCACCACTGTGCATATCTGCAAATGACCACGAAAGTGCAGTGAGTATTGATTTTGGAGTTATAAAGAAATTTTAGCAAGTAGGTGAATTCACAAGTACAGAATCTGCAAATAATAAAGATCAACTGTATATAAAAAGTATTGAAAAAAGTATTGGATTGGGCTTTCTTAGAGACTGTGGTTGGTCTCTCACGTGGCACCTTTCTAAGGGAATTTCAAGAGTAATTTGGGGAAGCGGCTGTGGCTCAATCAGTAGGGCTCCCGTTTACCATATGGGAGGCCCCGGGTTCGGTTCCCGGGGCCTCCTGGTGAAGGCAAGCCCGCCCGCACGGCGTGGTTAGCTGACCCAGTGAGCACAAGCAGCAAGGGGGGGATAAATGAATAAATAAATAAAATCTTAAAAAAAAAAAAAAAAAAAAAGAGTAATTTGACTCCACATGATTTTCACCTTATGTGCTGACCTTAGAACCCAGTTGCTGAGGAGGACATGACTCTACTGCCATATAGTACGCCATGGCCAGTGATAATCAGCAGCCAAGAACTCAATATTTGCAGGGTTACATTTATGACTCTGTGTATAAACTCTCTCTTCTCTTCCGCTTAAACACACACACGTTTTCCTCCATTCCCCCTTTTCTTCTTTCTTCCTTTTACTCTTTTTGTTCTTCACTGTTTTTCTTGTGTTATCCCCCGTTTCCCTCTCTATCCTCCATACTCTTGTCTAACTTGTCCAAATAACTTCCTGTGTTGGAGCAATTTCCTCTCTTGGTTTAACTCAGACACGACTACAGCAAAGCACCTTGGAGTATTTTATTTTGTCTGCATTCCCTGATGTGGTGACTGGCATTCAGTGATCTGAGCCAGAATCTGAGAGTCATTGTGTACTTTTTCTCACTCCACAGCCAATCATCCTCCAAGTTTTTTTTTTTTAACTAAAATAGCTCCTGATCCTCCACTATTGTCTTCATAATCACTGCCCCATACAGCAGGAGAGAGAGATCATGGTTGAAGAAAGAAAAGCAGAGATGAAGGTCACCTTTGGGGTCCTCAAAAGCATATGAGTAGTGTGCCTTTTGTAAAGTCTGCTTTTGTGGTCTGTGACCTGACCCTCACTTTCCCCAGCGATACAGCCACACTGGCACCCCTGAAGGTACACCAGAGAAGTTCTGCATCCTAGGGGAATAGGAAATCTTTGCTTTGCTGGAGGGTGAACTCCTATTCTAAGGTTTGGCCAGGACCTCTCATTTATGATGTTGAAGATAAGCAGCTCTGTGACCAGGCACTTCTAGGAGAGGAAGTGAAAGTCATGAGGCTGAAGTGAGGCTCTGTGAACTCCCTTCTAAGTGCTCAGTGTCTGTCTAGTCCTCTTGCTTGCTTTTAGTCTCTAACCCAGTGACCTTTGGTAGGAACAGCTCCCTTCCCTAAGGTTCTCAAGATAATAAACTTCATAGTACACTTTAATTTAATCTGAATGACCTTGTCCCTGGTGTCTATCCCAACCTCCATATCTAGTTATTTGAGCCTATTTCTTAAATTTTGCTCTTTCTCTTCTCCAGATAATAGTGCTGCATTCCACCCCAGTCTTTTTTTTTTCTCTAGTACAATAAGGATTTAAGGAGGAAGTAGACTACCTCGATGGTTGAGGTATGAAGATTATAGGCTGGTGGATTGTCTTATATGCAAGATCTTTGCCATTCTGTCAAAACCCCAGAGTGGCAGGTGAAATTGGATGTAGTCAAGCTGTCTCTCTCCTGAGCCATCCTTGATAAAGTAGAAATACATGGCTCACTCCTCGGAAGATTGCTGAGGCAGTCTTATTTATTAAAACAACAACAATAATACAAACAAAACAAACAAAACCCCCTCAAACCTCCCAATTCCAATTAAGAGACTCTATCTTTGCTTTCACAATTCTTGAGGCTCTGTCTGGGTCTCTGACCCTCTGTAATTATTGGCTGGTGGCTATGCTTCTCCTGGCTGTGTTTAGAGAAATCCCCAGAGTCTGAAGGAGAACAGATGATTTAAAAGGCAGTGCTCACTCTCTTGGGAGTAGAGAGTCAAGCTTCACCTTGCCACATTTTCCATGGGTAGAATTCCCTCTTCAGCACCTTTGGGCCTTTCCCTTGGAAGAGGTGTGCTCATGTGTTACTGAAAGCAGAAGTTATCTGCCCAGATGATGAGTGTCCACAGTCTTTAATCACCTTGAGGACTGGATTATAGTTGATTTCTTTACCTGCTTGGGTTTGAGGAGAGCCAGTGTCTCTGGTAGTAGCTTTGACCTTATGAGAAAGAAATCCTCTGCTGGCATTAGCTGTGCTGGGATAGTAGTCCTGGCCCCTTTGCTCTTTTCACTCTGCCTCCCTCCCCCAGTCATTAGCAGTGTTCCCCTACCAGTTACATGGGGGTACAGACAATAACCTTACCCTGGGCAAGGAACCCCAGACACTGATGAAATAATATGCTTTCTGGATTTTTTCCTTTCTTTTGAAAGGCTGAGTGGCATTCCAGTATGTTCCTTTACATCTTGGGAGTTATGCTTAGGAATTCCCCCAAATTTGCTCTTCTTAGACTTCCAAATGAACTTCCTCTTGTTTCTATTCTTCAGGTTCTTAAATTACTTGCTCCTCCCCCCTCTCTCCACATTCCTTTGTTTTTCCTCTCATCAGCTTACCCATCTTCCCTTCCTTGCATCCTAATTTTTGTCAAATTTTTTCCTCTATTGCATTAGTTCTTCTATGTTGATCTCTTAAGTGAATGAACATTTATAAACATCTCTGTTTCACACAAAAGACAAACTAGTACTAGTCAACTAAAAAAAAAGGATGCATGTGTTGTGAAAGAAGGAGCTAATCATTGCATAGATGAGAAACTTTTCCTATCCTTAGGGGAAAAGAGGGAAAATGGTTTTTAAAAATGGCATCTTCTACTCTATCATTGAAGTTTATTTAGTATAAGAAACCCATATGTAGACCAAAGCCACTTTCAATGTTCTTAGAGTGAGAACTGCATTTTGAGGGGTCACAGCTCTTCTCTCTTCCTGATTCTTCATAAGTTCTTAGAAGAAGCATCCATAATTTCCCTTTATGGAGAATAAGCTGGCATGTATATATTTTAGCAATGCCTGAAGAAGCTGAAATGCTACATTCCTACTGTCTAATGTTTCAGACAATAGTCAAACCTGAATCCTTGCTCACAAACAACTATCAGATGACAGCTCAGTATAGAAGGTTCAAGATCCACAAGAATTCACTGTTATAGTTAAAAATATCACTTTGTAATTCTGATCATGGTGAACCATGGTTTGGGGAGATGCTGGGTAAGAATTGTTTGGATTCCCCAGCTGCTGTCTTCACTAAAGCTTGAATGGTCAGAGCCTCAAATAGGAGGTTTTGATGTGAGTAGCAGGAGGGACAAAGGACAGATAAGGCAGGGCTCAGCTGTCTCTTCTTTCTGTGAGCTTTCTTTGTCTCACCTAGCCCTAGAGGTAACTCCATGTGGATAAAAGTGGTAGTTTTCTCTTTTTAATTGCTCTGCGGGAGCACTGTAAGCCTATGAATCAGACGTTTATCTTATTTCTCAGTTTAAGGGACTTCACAGGCTTGATTTTTCTTGTTTGTTTGTTTCAGTATATTTGCCATAAAATGTTATTCAAGGCTCTATTTACCCCCTAGGACTGCAAACATCATAGTGTATGTCTTCTGGAAACATTTTTGTTCTAACCAGAATGGAGCAAAGTAGGATGTAGAGCTCATTTGATCAGAGCACTGTGTTTCAGTTAATGAAATTCAAAATCACAATGACTTTTTTTTTTTTATTTTTTAAGGAGGTCCTGGGGATTGAACCTGACTCATACATGGGAGACAGGCACTCAACCACTAAGCTACATCTGCTCCCATCATTGACTTTTTTTTTTACCCTCGTATGTGGGTAGCCAGTTTTTGTTTGTTTGTTTGTTTGTTTTTTTTGGAGGCACTGGAAACTGAACCCGGGACTTCCTTTGTGGTAGGCAGGTGGTGAACTGCTTGAGCCACATGGGCTCCCCATATTGACTTTTAACATCCTTATCAGTTGACTCTGATAAGTTGACTCATTGAGCTATACTCAAGCCCTTTTCACTTATACCATCTTCATCCTTTTGTCATGCAGGTTTTTTTAAACCTAGGTATAAATTATTTATTTTGTCCTTGATTAATTTCAACTTGTTTTATTTAACCTGTGATTTGAATTTGTGGATGTTTTTTCCTGATTCTTTCTAGTATATTAATTATTCCTACCAATCAGTTTGTCATATACATATTTAATAAGCATGTCTTATTCAGGTCATTGATGAAAAGGTGACCATGATAGGATCTAGAACAGGCAGGAAACGCCCAGACTTCTAGGAGTTTCAGAGCTCTTTTTCCAGGTTTATAATCAATCCATTTCACATTGCTGTTTGGGCTTAGCTGTCCTGAGTTGCCAGTCCACCCAGCTGTCTGAGTTCCTGTGTTTTATCCAAGATCAAGAGAGATTTTTCTGAGGTTCAGATAAATTATGTCTCTGACATTCTGTGCTATAGATGTGTGTGCATGTTTTAGTTTGCTAAGGGCTGCCAATGCAAAATACCAGAAATGGGTTGGCTTTTATAATGGGAATTTATTAGGGTACAAGCTTACAGTTCTGAGACTGAAAATGTCCAAGTTAAGGCATCATCAGATATGCTGTCTCACCAAAGGTTGGCTGCTGGTGATCCTGGACTCCTGCCACATGGCAAGGCAAAATGGCAGCCAGTCTCTGCCTTCTCCTCCAGGCTCACGTTCTTCCTGAGCTCAGCTGTGAGTGATCAGGCATGTGGCTTCCCTGTCCCATCTCCTCCAGGTTTCTTGCTTCAGCTAGCGCTGATCTGCTGATTCTGGCCTCTGGCATCTCTCTCATCCTTTCAGGGTTTGTCTTTCTATGACTGCAGGAGATCATTGAGTCCTCTCTCACATGGAGGGTAAAATGGCAGTGCTCTTTCTCTGTCCTCAGTTTATATAGGACTCCAGCAAAGGACTAAGACACACCCTGGGTTCCACAGTCTAATCATAGTCTAATCTATCTAATCAACAGTGATCTAATCACATGGTCCCTTAACTGAATCTAATCAAAAGGCTCCATCCACAGTGGGTTTACAGGCACAGGAATGCATTTGCTTTAAGAACAGGATTTCCTAGGGTCCACAAAAGTCTCAAACCAGGACAGGGCATATGTGTTTGTTTATTTGATATATATCATATGTAAATATATATTCATGTAAATATGTATGCACCCTGAACTAATATTTATGGGCCACTTACTAGCTATTGCTGAGTGTTTTACATGAGTGTTTTACATATATTATCTCATTTATTTTCTACAGTAATTCTGTAATAATCTCTCTAAATAAAATTAGTGTTTATCTTAGTTTGCCAGGATTGCTATAACAAATAACACAAAACAGTTGGCTTAAACAACAGGAATTTATTTTCTCACAGTTTGGGAGGCTAGGATTCCAAAATCAAAGTGTTGGCAGAATCACGCTTTCTCTGAAGTCTTCAATGGTCTGGTGGTGGCTTGCTGGCACCAGAACTCAATCTCTGCCTCATCACCTGGCCATCTGTCTCCTATTCCTCAAAGTGTCCAAATTTCCTTGGCTGATAAGGACCCCACCCTGATTCAGTGTGGCCTCACCTTAACCAATTGCATCTTCAAAGATCCTATTTACCATACCATGGGATGAGGGGTTAGGACTTGAATGTGTTTTTGTGGGGGACATGAATCAATCCATAATAATGATGTTTTTTTTTAGCATGACTTGTAATTAACCTCCAGTGATTAATGCTTCCTTCTCTGTATCCTTACAGACCACACTTTATATACTCTGTTCTGGAGGTTTTGCCTGTGATTTTACTTATTTAATAAATATTTATTGAACACTTGCCATATGCAAAGAAAGCACTACATTATAGCCCCTTGAAAAATTAAGTTGAATAGGAGGTGGTCCTTTCCCTCAGAGGAGCTTATATGTGATTAAAAACATGAAGGAATGAATAATGGCTTTGTGGGGGAAGGAGGGAGAGCTGAGGGACATGGAAAGAAGAATGCTGAGTGGGACTAGAACACTGAAACCAGCCCACCTGCAAAGTCCTAAATGGAGACCTTTAAATTCCATCTTAATGGTATATTCTCTGTTAGAACCTCCTCACAGGGATGGAAGGTAGCCAATTGATGACAGTTTCGAATCCTATCCCATCATCTTGTTGGAGTGTATTCCTGAGTGAGGGTAAGGAGGCAGGTTGCTCCAAAGAAGGTGCACTTGTGAAATATTTTCTTTAAAAAATAGTATAAAATATATATAAAATATATGTTCTTTATAGGTAGAGTTTGACAGGAATATTTATGTACAAACCATCCAGCTTAATAAAGAAAACATTACCATTAGCTTTGAAATCCCGTGTATACATACCAATAGTAGCTTTAAGTTTAAAAAAAAAAAAAAAGTATATGTTAAACTGTAGAAGTAAAATAGTAATAGTGTAGAGTATTTAGAGCCTTGTAAAAAGGAAAAATTTTCTAACACTTGATTATTATATTGATATCTAGCATTTCCTTTTTCCTTTTCACTTGCATATGTTTTCACATTTTAGCATAAGTATAGCTTTGTTATACAAAATTAGCATTGTCTGATGCTGTTAAAGTCTTCACAGCCATCATTTAAAATTTGTTGATTTTTAAAAATAATAATACATGCGTGTGGGGTAAATTCAAAAGGTATAAAAAGATGTACAATGTACAGTAAGTCTCTCTCCCACCCTGTCTTAACCTTTTCTCTCCCTAGAGTCAATCTTGGTTCCTAATTTGTGGATTATAGTCATCTCTTTTAATGACTGCATAATAGGTCATCTCATGCAGTGTTTTTTAGACTGAAGGTCATAATCCATTAATGGGTCAAAAAATCAGTTAGTAGGGCTTTACAAACTGTTTGTTTTTTTAATGAAATAGATTATTATGCAAAATAGCAGAGAGCATCACATAGTAAAGATAAGTAAGTACTGTTTTGAAAAACCTTTTTGGTTCAGTTTTTAAATATATACACACACATGCACATACTGGCTTGTGATATAAAATTTATTTTTTACCATGGGTTGTGATCAAAAAAGATTTAGAAGTTACCAATTTAGTAATGATTGACATGGATGTTGTTTCTAATTTTTCATTATTATAAATAATACTAGGAACATTCACTTTTTTCTCTCATATTTTGGAATTTTTCTTAGAATAATTTCCCAGAAGTGAGGCTACTAAGTCAAAGGATATGAACATTTTAATTGATCTAGCCAAATTACTTTCCAAAAGCTATATCTCTTTTACTATTTTGAAAAACAGTCTGTTATTTTTATTACAAAAGAAAAGCATTCACCTTAAAAAGTTTAGAAAATATAAATAACCCAAAAGAAGAACGGTAAAATTGCTTTTTATCTCTGAGATAGTTTATCAGGATTCACAGCTTTATTTCTTTATTTTTAATTGTGGTAACACATATACATAAAATTTGCCATTTTAACCATTGTTAAGTGTACAATTAAGTGGTATCAGTTACATTTACAATATTGTAGTACCATCAACACCATTCATGATAAAATTTTTTCATCACTCAAAACAGAAACTCTGTACCCATTAAGCAGTAGCTCCCCATTCCTCTATCTCCCAGACCTGGTTAGTTCTAATCTACTTTCTGTCTCAGTGGATTTGCAAATTGTTTATATTTCATATAAACGGAATCATACAATATCTGTCCTTTGTGTCTGGCTTATTTCACTTAGCCTAATGTTTTCAAGGTTCACTCATGTTGTAGCATGTTATCAGAACTTCATTCTTTTTATGACTGAATAATATTCTATTGCATGTTACCACTTTTTGTTTATCCATTCATCTGTTGATGGCACTTGGGTTGTTTCCACCTTTTGGCTATTGTTAATATTGCTGTGATGAACATTGGTATACAAGCATCTATTTGTGTTCTTGCTTTCAGTTCTTCTGCATTTGTACTTAGGAGTGGAATTGCTGGGCCATATGGTAATTCTTTGTTTAGCTTTTTAAGGAACCACCAAAATGTTTTCCATAGTGACTGCAGAGGTAGATTTTAATGTGGGCTTTTTCCTCTGCATTATCTGTGTAATATATATCTATATATCTATATATCTATATATCTATATATCTATATATCTATATCTATATCTATCTATCTATATATATATATTTAGCAATGGCTAATTTATTACTTTTCCCCTCAAGTAATATGAAGTGAGCACTTCCCCATTTACCAACCCTTCCCATCTTCTACAGCGGTGATTATCATTCTGGAGGCAATATCTCTTGGGCAAAGTGCGTGTAGGGTGACTACACTAGTTCTTCCCAAACTTGAATCATTTTCAGCCACTTGTATGATTTTTTGCCATAGCCATGTACTGCATAAACTATCATCTACTTATTTTTCTTTGAATTGGCTTTTTCAAAACTTTTTTTAAAAAATAATTTTAGATTTACAGAAAAGTTGCCAAGACAGTATAACTTTCCCTAATCTTATATAACCATAGTACAATTATTAAAACTAAGAAATTAACATTGGCATAATGTAATACATAGGCTTAATTTGGATTTTCTATTAAGTTTTTCCATTAACTTGGATTTTCCATTAAGTTTTTCCATTAAGTTACTTTTTCTCTTCCAGGATCTAATCCAGGATCCCACATTGCGTTTAGTTTTGTGTCTTCTTAGTCTCCTCTAATCTTTGACAGTTCTTCATTCTTTCCTGGTCTCTTATGACCTTGACACTTTTGAGGAGCATTAGTCAGTTGTTTTGTAGCATGTCCCTCAAGTTGGGTTTATTTGGTGTGCTCTCATGATTAGAATGAGGTTATGGCTTTTGGGGATAAAAACAAAGGAGAAGGAGTTCCCTTTTCAGTGTCTCATGTCAGAGGGCACATGATGTTGATGTGTCTTCTGACTGGAGATGTCACCTTGATCCCTTGGTTAAGGTGGTGTCTGCCAGGTTTCTCCACTGTAGAGTTACTGTTTCTGCCTTTGTAATGTATAAAAATTCTGAGGAGATACTTTGAGGCTATGCAAATATCCTCTTTCTCTCTAAATTTTTGCCCACTAATTTTAGCAAAACACAGACTAAAAAACAAAAAAAACTTTTATGTGTAATTAACAGCACTGAATGATATGTAAGTGAATATATTAAAAGGAGAATTTTTAGGTTGTATATATGTTACTAGAATAAATGTGTTGTACATAGGCCTGAAGAACACAGTGAGTCCTGTTGTAAATGCTAGACTATAGTTAATAGTACAGTTGTAAAAATGTTCTTTCATTAGTTGTAGCAAATATACCATACTAATGCAAGGTGTTACTATTAGGGTGGTATATGGGAATCCTGTGCTTTATGTATTTTATGCATGACTTTTTTGTAAACTTAGAACTTCTCTAATTAAAAAAATAATAATTAGAAAAATGTATGCCTTCTTTAGCCTTGTTCTAAGCAAGACATCACTGATCATGGGGTTAATAGCTGGTTATCTTTAAAATAAATATAAAAGTTTAAAAATTTAAAAAAAATCTTCAGATACCACTTTTGATTGCATTGTATGCGTACCACATTGTGGAAACAATAGACCACTCTGAGATGCTAGATACCAAATTGTTCAGGTCCTGTGATGTCCTCATTAGTTGGGTTGATGAGTTGATTTGTTGGTTTCATTAGTTCATTCATTAAAAAATTTTAATTGTTCTTGGTTCAAAGCTCTAAATTAGAATTTAGAGTTATTTAAGACATGATGCTTCCCCTAAAGAATATTAAAAGCTAGTAGGAGAATTAAGCTGAATAAGCCTTGGTGCACTAAATGCAAGGCAGTGGGGTGTTTGACACTGGCGTGATGTAGAGTGTTCCAGGAGAACTGTAGGTAGGGGTAGGGAATCTAGTCCAGCCAAGGAAAATCAGGGGAGGTAGCATGGAGGAGGTGGTACAGACTGGTCCTAGACTTCCCACGGCCTAGCCCCAATCTTATTCTGTGGGGTACTTCTTTAGAAAGGCTCAAGGTATTCTCTTGATTATATCATGGAAAAGCTGTTTGAGTCCACATTCCTCTTTATTTCTTTGTCTTCTCCCTTTCCCTCCACTTTGCACCCTACCTCGCCCATCCTGAAGCTTCAGTCATGACAGGTGAAGATCTTGGTTGAGCTCAGAGGTCTGAGACAAGTAAGCCTGAGAGTCCCATTCTGGAAGGGTAAAATGATGCTCTTAGTTTGAGGTCTGGGATATTGTCTCCTTGGTCCAGTTTTTCCTGGCCCCACACATATGTTTATAAGTTGTCCAGTGTTAAAATGCTTGACTTAACAAGAGTCAACAAGAGTCAGTAGTCAGGATCCTATGGATTTGAGGGAGTTCAGCAAATTAGCCCATATGTGACCATTGTGACAGATAATCCAAGGGACTAGATTAAGCCATTGAACACCCTGTACCCTGGGTACCTTTGAGCTTCATCTTTTGAGGGGTTGTGAGCTGAGTGAGCTGAGGTGAACTAGGGCTGGAAGGCTGGCAGACTGAAGGAAAGTAGGCTCAACCCAGCATGAAAATGTCTAGTAGCTTCTTTATCACAGGTATCAGATCCAGGCTGATTGTGGGCTGAATCTCATAACTTTTTAGTCAAAGCCTTGGGGTTGGGAGTGTGTGAGATTGGGGGTGGGGGTGGGGGAAGGCAGGTGTAATCCCAGGACAGGAGTAAGGACCTGGGAGAATTTCCTTCCATAAAATGCCAGGAATTGAGCACCTGGAATGGGTATTTCTCTGTTTTCCTAGGAAGGCAGTGCAAGCAAAGTGTGTGTAGTAGTGGCCAACAAACAGGAGGTCCTGCCAGATGTGGCATCTAGGCAGAGAAGGGCTGGGAATTCCATCTGGAAAGAGACATTTGTTTTGTTGCCCTAAAGGCCCTAGCCCAGAGCCCATGGACGGACTGCTTGATTTGCAGTAGAAAGATTGTTTTTCAAGAGAATTTAGTTAGATATTGTCACTTCTGCATTGTAAAGGCAGCTTTGTCTCAGACTGATAGCTAGGATGTGAATCCTCAGCAGAGCCTCAGTCCTCTGTCAGGCACTTCCCAAGTCTTTTCCTAGTTTCCCCATCCTGCATTTGGCACCTTTCTTTTCTCTCTATCTTTCCTTAGGTCAGAAGCCTGAATCTTCCATCTTTTCTTCCAGAAAAGACTGTCTTTTGTTTGTGATGGTCTTCTGTCTGATTCCAGACCGATGATTCTAGAGCCCTAGGCCAGGGGCTCTGCTGATAAGGTTGGACATACATTTTGCAGCCCCTGAAAGCAAGAAATCTTTCGCTGTTTTGGACTCATTAAGAAAGCAATGGGATTGGGTGATTAAGATAGAACAATAGGTCTGGGTGACTGCAATAGAGTGTTGTAATAGAGCATTCGAGCTAGAAGGACCCTGGGAGAACAGCTAGTCTGGCCCTCTCATTATGTGGAGGAGAAAGCAGAAACCCTAAGGAGAAACTGGGACTTGCTCAAGATCTTACCACCAGAGAGAGTTGGAAGCCAGGACTGGGTTCCAGTCTGCCCACCTATTCTCTTCCTGGATTTCTAATTTTTCCCTTATCACATTGCCACTCAACAAGTTGAAAAAGAAAATCATAAATGGGAAGTGGATGTGGCTCAAGCGATTGGGCTCCCATCCTACCATATAGGAGGTCCAGGGTTCGATTCCTGGGTCTTCCTGGTGAAGGCAGGCTGGCCCATGCAGAGTGCTGGCCTGAGCAGAGAGCTGGTGCAGCAAGATGACACAACAAAAAGAGATACAGAGGAGAGACAATAAGAGAAGCAACAGATCAGGGACCTGAGGTGGTACAAGAGATGGAGCGTCTCTCTCCCACTCTGGAAGGTCCCAGGATTGGTTCCCAGTGCTGTCTAAAGAGAAGACAAACAGACACAGAAGAACACACAGCAAATGGACACAGAGAGCAGATAGTGAGTGCAAAAACACACACACAAAAAAACAGTGGGGCGGGGTGGGGGAGAAATAAATCTTAAAAAAAAAAAAAAGAAAATCATAAAGCTTTCAAGGACTTTTCTGTAAACCTGCCTGGTCATATAGCTGCTAGAGCCTGATGCTCAGCTAGAGCCTGATGTAGGAGAATCAGAGGGTTTATATGCCTGATTCCCCATTCATTGGGCAAAATTAGATGTCTTCAAGTGGAGGAATCACTGGACTCCAGTCTGGTGGACACTGGAAATTAGACTCCCCAGAGGCAGCTGACATTATACCTCATCTCTTAGGCATGCTAGGATCCAACCAGTAAGATTAAAATATCAGCTCACTTTTCTTGAATCCCTTTGGTCCCCAAAAAAGGAGTGACCTTAAAATATTTCCTCTGCTCCTGTGTTTTTAGGTGCAGAATTTCATTGTCTTTAAAGAGAAGAAGAAAGACCATAAACTCCTCTTGTGACCTAACCTAAATTCTAATTATCATACTGTTGCCGGATTTTCTCTAGGTTCTTGGCTAAGCTACAAAAATGAATTTCAATAGCAAGACAGGTTGGTTAGGCCAGTAATTTATTAAGAAATGGAGAGAAAATAAATGAGAGAAAATAACAGATTAAGGGTCCCAGGTAAAGAGGAAGGGACTGAAAAGTGATCAAGAGGGCCGATTTACAGACTACAATTCCCCATTACAGATTACAAATTCCCAGGTTTTACTTCTGTGCTGTTCCAGGCAGGGGGTAAGAAGGCAAGAGCAGTGGGGAGGAAGGCCAGAACAGGGAAGTCCTGCTTTGGCGCTTGCTTTTAAAGCTTTAATTATTCCACCCCTTTGCTAATGACAGGGGAGGAGTCCCAGCTGTTTGCTGTTTTGATTGATTACCCCACTCCTCAATCCCCCTGGAGGGCCCAATGAAAAGGCCCCCTGGAGAATATCTAGGGGTTCTCCTGGCTTCCAGAGGAATTCTTGTTCTGAATGGGGTTTCTCACAAGGGTCTTCCAGCAGCCATCTTGAGAGTGCCAAAGGCCACATGTTCAATGGTGGCAGTTTTTCTGCCAGGTTCCAGATCCTTCTCTTTTTTCCCTAACTAGCCTGCCTCAAGACACATATTTTCTTGGTATAATGTTCCTTCAAGTTCCCTCACCTTATGATTATGGAGAGGAACAACTATTTCTTTTCTTTTCTTGTCTCGTCTCGTCTCGTCTCTTCTCTTCTCTTTTTTTCTTCTCCCTCCCTCCCTGTCTTTTCAATGATTAATTTATTTTGCACACTTTAATTGATCACCCACTCTGAATAAAATACAAAAATGGATAGACCTGGAGGTGCTAACACCTGTGGGGGAGACAGGGGACAGGTAACAATGATAAAGTGATATAAATGCTGTAATGAAGGCATCTTCAAACTCTGTAGGCATGCAAAGGAGACAAACAGATTCTCACAGGAGATGAAGAATTCCAGAGAGGAGGCAATAACTGAGTTGTCTTGAAGGCAGTAAGATTTTACTAATGGGAGAGGGAGAAGTATTGAGATTTGTAAAGTGTGAACAATTGGGTGGGGGTGGAGGGTTAGGGGTGGTGAGGACAGAGAGGAAAAGTGCAGTTTTCAGAGAACGAGGTGGTGTGCTGTGGTTGTGTCTGTAATGGGTGGTGTGGGCAGGGGATGAAGCCAGAAAGGATTGTGGAATATGGCAGTAATGTGTGTCATGAGAGGGAGATTGGAATATATACTGCCATTGCTCTTATTTAAGCCTTCATTATTTTCTCCCAGAGAAAAGTTTTCAAATTATTTTAGCAATGAAACCCTTTCTTCCAATATTTTACACATATCTCCAAATTATAAAATGTAAAACAATATATTTTTAGTAAAAATGTATGTTTTTTATTTTTTAAGCACAGTGACCTGGGTTTTTGTCCCTGAATGGAGCTGACCTGAGAGAACCTTCTCATCTCGTGGGAGCTGGGAATTGGGCCATTTCTATATCCTGCCCAGTTTGACAATTAGAGTGTGGTGGTAGAATGCCTGTGAGTGGGCACCCTGTATTGGGAGAGACCGTAAAACCCTGGAGCACATCCTCAGGAGAGTGACTTTTTGAGGAAAATTCTGGGAAGCAAACCACAGGGAGACTTTACGGAATTTTTGATAGAGCCCACAGACAAGGCACATGAGGAAAAGAGATGTAGTTATAGTTCTTAAGTCTATGAAAAGTTACTATGAGTGATGTGAAATAGTGGTTCTGAGTTTCATTTTCATGTAGGACAGGAAGAAGTGGGTTTTTATGCATCCATTTAGCAGATATTTATTACATGCCAGCTGTGAGCTGGGTTCTTGTACAGTACAGAGAATATGGTTGTTAGCAATACGGTCCAGATTCCTGCTCCTAAGGAACTCATTGGGGAAGACTGACTTTAAGCAAATTACAAATGCGTAATTACAAATTATGGTGGGTGCTATGTAGGATAAGTAATGGGGAGCTTCCTTTAGATTGGAGGATTGTGGAAGGCTTCTCTGAGGAGGTGACAGTCAAGTTGAGGCAAGATGAGTAAGGGTCAGCCAGGCAAAGACTGGGTAGTAGGGGATGTCCCAGGCAGAGGGAACACCCTGGAGAAAATCTGGCATTTTAGGGGAACTAAAAGAGGACTTATGCAGTTAGAGCACAGAAGAGGAGGGCAAGAATTGTGCTCTAGAAGGATCATGCTTGGCCTTATAGTTCTGGTAAGAATTTAGATTTTATCAGGTACAGTGGGAAGCCATTGAAGTGTGTTAAGCAGTAAATGACATGATCCCGTGTAAAATGGTGATTCACACAACTACGTGGAGAATGTATTTGTGGGAGCAAGAGTGGGAGCTAGGAGTTAAACCAGTTAGGAGGCTTTTGCGATAATTAAGGTGAAAGACTAGGTAGCTATGGAGGTGGAGAAAAGTAGACAGATAAAGATATATTTTGGAAGTAGAATTGTTTGTAGTTGGTAAATGTGGAGGAGAGAGTGATAAGGAGAGGCAAAGATGACTCCCAGGTTTCTGGCATGAGCAGGCTGGATATTAGACAGGCTAAGGCTGTAAAATCCCTATCCTTCAGGAAAGACCAAATGCAGAGGCAGCTGGAATGATTTAGTTGTCCTCTGGCTCCGCCATTTCAAAGAGCTCATATACAAGCTCAGGCCCAAGCAGGGGTTCCAGTTCTTCCACTAGTGAGGCCCTTTCTTTGTCCCTTCCCCCTGAGGGCCGGTCCTCAGGAACCTCTTTACTTTGAGGATGCCACTAGGGGGAGCATGGCCTGCATTCTCTGCGTGGTCTGGAGGGCTTTTTGAAGTTTGAATTCTTTTAGAGGCTGACTTTTGTCAGCTTTTATACTCAACCCTGGCCCTTGTCCCCTCATTCTGCTTAGAAGAGTGCCTGACACATGATAAGTGCTCAATAACTGTTAGTTGATGTCAATATTATAACTGTGCATTGTATTTTATTGTATAAATGGTGGCTATCACTTTGTTCTGGAGACTTGGGTAAGGGGAATGTGCATTTTGAGGGGCTTGAGAATCAAAAAGGATCCCTGGAATTTGGTGACCATGCCTGTTTGGGATGTGAAGAGGGAAAAGCTTGGTGATTTATTCCTTGTATGCAAGGCTGGTTCAACATAAGAAAATCAATCAATGTAATACACCACATTAACAAATTGAAGGAAAAAAACCACATGATCATCTCAGTAGATGCAGAAAAGGCATTCGACAAAATCCAACATCCTTTTTTGATAAAAATACTTCAAAAGATAGGAAGAAAAGGAAAATTCCTCAATATGATAAAAGGTATATATGAAAAACCCACAGCCAACATCATACTCAATGGGGAAAGGTTGAAAGCTTTCCCTCTAAGATCAGGAACAAGACAAGGGTGCCCACTGTCACCATTGTTATTCAACATTGTACTAGAAGTTCTAGCTAGGGCAATTAGACAAGACACGAACAGACATCTGCACACTGATGTTCATAGCCACATTATTCACCATTGCCAAAAGTTGAAAACAACCCAGGTGTCCATCAACAGATGAATGGATAAGCAAACTGTGGTCTATTCACACAATGGAATATTATGCAGCTGTAAGAAGAAATGAAGTCATAAAGCATATGGCAACATGGATGAACCTGGAGGACATTATGTTGAGTGAAGCAAGCCAGACACAAAAGGACAAATACTGTATCAATGCGTTACTATGAACCTAATATATTGTGTAATATATTGTTTGATTAAAAAAAAAAAATGTATATGTATCCATTATATTTAATTGAGAAATGTATATATTTATTTATCTGTGTTTACTTTTTAGTTTTTAATTGTTTATATTTTCAATTATTAAATGTACAAAATAAAGTTAAAAAAATGTTAAAAAAAAAATCTTGTTTTGAGAATTTTGTGAAGTGCTGGAGGTTAACCAAAAGCAAGGATTCTGCATAAAGATTACATCAGGACCTCTCTAGAACACCTGTTTAGGGAGCAACATTGGAAAAATCTTCCTTGAGCCTCAGTGCCCTGTTCTTGTGGGGACACCAACTGTCCCAGGATTTTTTTTTTCGCCCTCACTTTGATGAGGAGCAGCTGAGATGAATGAAGTTCTTAGTTCTTAGTCCAGTCCCAGTGCCTGGCATAATGGGAGTACTTTCATATACATCATCTCTTTTTTTTTTTTTTTGAATCATCTCCTTTTATACTCACCCCAGCCCTGTCAATTTGTCAATTGCCCAGGGGATAGGTTTTATAGATATAGAAAATGGGAGGTTAGGTGACTTGCCCAAGGACACATGGCTAGTTAGTGGTGGAGTCAGGAACTATCCAGGTCTTCTGACTCCTGCTCTGCCTGGTGCTCTTGCAACTACTCTGCTTAATGAAGAGAGTTGGAAGGCTCCGGTGCTTTTCCTTTTTTTTTTTTTTTTTTTTTTTTTACCGGGAGGTCCTGGGGATCGAACCCTGGTCCCTCCATATGGGAGACGGATGCCCAACCATTTGAGCCACATCCGTGCCCCCCCCCTTTTTTTTAAGATTTTATTTATTTATTCATTTATCCCCCGCCTTGCTGCTTGTGCTCGCTGGGTCAGCTAACCACGCCGTGCGGGCGGGCTTGCCTTCACCAAGAGGCCCCGGGAACCGAACCCGGGGCCTCCCATATGGTAAACGGGAGCCCTACTGATTGAGCCACAGCCGCTTCCCAGGTGCTTTTTCTATATCTGCTATTTCCTGGTTTTGTGACCAACACCCTCCCTACTCCCCGCCCCTCCCCCAGACACGTTATTTTACCTGTCTTTTAGATTTTCAAAATCTGTTAACTCTGTATGACAATAGCAGTCCTAACTTTCAGGCCTATTGTGTTGAACAAATGAGCCCAGATTTGTGAGAGAGTTTTAGAAAAGTGTAAAGAAAGTTATAGCTATGGGGCAGGATTTATCATAAATGACTCAGAATGACCTGTGATCTGCTCCACCTTTCCCTGGGAACCCAGAATTGTGTCTCATAGCAGGTTACCAAAACATTGTTAGTTTTCAAGATTAGATGGCAGTATACTTCAGTGGAACGTGCACTAGACTAGGAGTCACTAGACTGGTCTCTAGTCTTAGTTCTTTGACTGCCTAACTAGCTGTGTAACTGATGGTCCCAGTTTTCCCATCTATAAAATGGTGATAATATCTGTCCAGTGTATTTCAAAAGGTTATGAGGATCAAACAAAATAATACATGTAAAAGCAGAAATAGACATAGAGGGGACTAACCTTAGGGGGCCTGCTGTGTCCAGGCGGTGTGCTAACTCTTGGTGGGGAGTGATATTATTTACTGAGTGTGATAGCAGCCCACACAAAGCCGGGGCTTTAGCTGCAGACCTGAGCAGGGCAGAGAGAGTCGAGGTTGTATTTGTCATGTTTGTTGCCTAGACTATGACTCTGGGCTTGCCCAGGACTCTTACTGGTCCTGACTTAGCGTCTTTCCTTTTGCTTACAGGAAGATGAGAGACTTCTTGGGTACCAGCACTAGTACCATGAGTCCCTGCACTGGTTAAAGCCTCTGCCACGACCTGGGCAGGCAGTAAGGTAAGCAGAGAGGCCTGTCCAGGCGAACTCCTGGGATGTGTCTTTCCGCCCCAGCTGCTGCCCGGAAAATCCCAAGTGCACAAACAAGTCAAGGCAATGCATCTGAGTCCCTCCTACCCGAGTTCC
Organism: Tolypeutes matacus; assembly: GCA_026826555.1. NCBI lineage: Eukaryota > Metazoa > Chordata > Mammalia > Cingulata > Chlamyphoridae > Tolypeutes > Tolypeutes matacus. The sequence goes on from JAKSZT010007815.1 coordinate 41,156,247, forward strand.
AGGACCAAGAGGAAGGGCTTTCTTCCCCTCCAAACACTCCAGCTAGCTCCCTGCCCCCCTGGCCGGGGATTCTTCCAAGTTATAAAAAAATGAGACACTGGAGGGGAGGAAAACAAGTCCACTCACTGTCTTCTCCCTTCTCCCCTCTGAGTTGTTCAAGCCAGTTCCCAGGAGCAGCCCAGAGCCCCTGTTTGACTGGAAGGGAGGTAGGAGGAGTGGAATGTGTGCAAAAACCGAGCTGATCAAAAGACAGTGCTGTTTCATGGGAGCCTCCCAGAACTAAGAGAGATTGAGAGAGAGAGAGAGAGGAGAGAGCGAGATTGAGATATTAAGGTTGTTGGGGGGAGGGAGTTAGCTGGGGTAATAGAAAAGAGAGAGAGAGTGCGCTGGAGAGAGTGAGAGAGCGAGAGCCAGAGCGCGCCTGGCAAGAAAGTGTCTCCATGACAACTGGCCTGGCCGGCTAGCTGTGCTCGCTCATTTGGCTAGAAGGAGGACTGCGAAAGGTCAGAGGAAGGAGCTGTGGGAAGCTCGCAGCAGGTATCGGGAGCTTAAGCGAGTAGATTTTGGGGCCCTGGGCTCCCTAACAGACTGTGGTGTGAGCCAAACTCTGCCAAGAATGGAGTGGGCAGGAAATCACCGGGACTTTCAGGTAAGGTCCGTCCCTGGCTTGGATTGTTTTCTTCCTTTCCTGGCCACAGTCTTATGGCTGTTTTCTGGGAAGCAGGCGAGTGTCTGCACTCTGTGCTCCGGGTTTGGGGCTCGGGAATGATGTCATGCTTCAACAGTTGGATTCTATTAGCTTAAGGAGGAGGGAGACAGCCAATTTTCTTGACTTTGCAGATCTAGCTGATCTCACTTTTGCTGGATTTGAGGTGTTCAGGCTTCACGATAGAGATCATCGTTTTACTTTTATTTAGCTCAAAGGTATAGGACATTTTATAGGAAGAGTCTTTTGTATAGAAGAAATGAGTTATCACTCCAGCATTGTGTTTGTGGTTCTTACATGGAAACTCCATTATCTTTTGAGTGGTTTGGTTTGTTCTAGTGCACATAGTTTTGTCTCTTGGTGCTGCTATGTCTGACCTGTAATGAAAAACAATCAAAGCTAATTAAGCTCAGTGAGAAAGCTTTGGTCAGTTCCAAGTCCCCTGGAGCAGTTATGAGGGTGGAGAGAATATCATAGGGACATTTCATCTGGGGTTTCTGTCTCTCTGCAAGGTAGCTTGTCAGGAGCAAGCTGTCTTCCCTCATTAGCAAGGTCGATCTTAGGCTTTCCTAAGAGATACATGGGGTGGAGGAGGAGAAGTGTCTTGGAATTGGGAGGACTGCAAAGAAGTTTCTTTTCCAGATGTCTCAGAGTGAGCTCTCAGAGGCCGCTGCTAAGAACTAGGAAGCCTGAGTAGACATGAGGTACTGTGGATGAGCCAGGAGGATTCCTTTGGTTAATATTTTAACCAAATCTCAGAGCACACAGTATACATACTATGCACTTTCCACTCTGATTGTTCTTTGTTTTGGTAAAACTTGTTCTGACCTAGAGGAGAAGCCGGAGGTTGGATGTGCGAAGTTAGGAGCTCAAGGTTCCTGTGGTGAGCTCAGTGTGTGCCTCAGAGAAGAGACTCATCCAAAGGCACTTACAGGAGCAGGTGATGGAGTGGCTAGATTGTCAGTAATATTATTAGGAGGATAAATTCAGTGGACTCTCAGAGACCCATTAGGGGATCTGCTTTTATTTCAGCCATATTACATCTTAAAAACTTATTCCTGGGCCTCAGGAAACTTTGTCATTGCTTTGGTTTCTCTGTGGGTGAGGAAACAGCTGCTGTCCTAGCTTTTCAGTTTTTCTTCTTGAACTTTCTAAACAGAATGCCTTTTGTATTCTGACAAACAATGAGGGGGCCTTCTGATTAACTTTGGGTCAGTTTGCCAATGCAAGCACTGGCCATGCCCCCAATTCTGGCTCCCTGAATGTGTTCATGTATGCATCAGTGTTGTGGCCTGAGGGGCCGTGAGGGTGAACCCATCACCCTGGACCTCAGATGGCCACTTCTAAAATGGTTTCTCTTTTCACCACATTCTAGGGTTCTTTTGCTTGCTACGTTTCCTGGGAGTATGTCGAAAAGCACTGTTGGTTGGGATTAGAGTTGGGGGGATGTGAGGAAGAGGCCTCTCTTGAGCCAGTGAGCCCTTTAGTGGATAATGCAAATGCAGAATTTCAGTTCTTCTCTACTCAGGTGTGTGTAGTTGGGGGCTCCTCCAATTTTACCATCCCTACATGTGTGAAGAGGGCTAGAAGAGACCCAGCCCCAAGGGGCTGGTGCTCTTTCTTTTGGTATAACAGAAAGAATAATGGATACAGGGTTATAAAACTGGAGTTCATGGCCAAGCCCTGCCCCTTGCCCACTGGGTGGCCATGGCAAGGCCCTTACCCTATATGCATTTCAGATTTATTAGCTGTGAGATGGAGGTAATGATAATAACTACTTCACAGGATTGTTGGGAGGAACAAATAGAATAATTTCCCTGAAAGTATTTTTAAACAAGTCAAGTTTAAATGTAAGATGTTATAAATTGAAGCTTGAGGGATGGCCCAATTATTTTCTGGAAAGTCTCTTTGCCTCTCTATTCTGGCTTCCCCATTTATAAAGTGCCCTCTTCTTTACTGTATTTATAAATAAAAATCAGAGAAAAGAAACCTTAAAAGACTTCTTCAAGATGTTCAAGGAAATATGTGCTTTCTTTGGGTTGGGAAGTTTAATAAGAGTGATGTTCACTGGAGACTGAGTCTCATAAATGATCCTTCAGAGATGAAGCTTTCCGTAGGTCACCTGACTCATGTATTTTAGGGACTGTGAAGTATAACGGAGAGGAATTCCAAGAGGACCCTTTGCTTCCAGTGTCCTACAGCTGTCTGGCAGTCCAGTTCATGGTGTCATAAACTTTAATAGCTGGAAAAGAGGCTGCTGGGTGTCAGTGCTGCTTTCTTTACCTGCTAGGTTCTGCTGGGGAGACTTTGGAGTGGGCAGCGAGGACTTTCTCCTCCACTCTGAATTTGGAAGTCAGGGTTCTAACTGGTAGAAAGAGTTATATGCCGTGTTCTGAAAGACTCCTTTGAGTCTGGACAGGGCTTTCAGGAACCTACATGCTATAGCTTAGGGGGAAAAAAAGGAACAAGGAAGTGGAATTCCAAGGGCAGAGACACTTGATATGCCATGGGACTGTGCCAAGGAACAGAATGATAGGGGAGGGGAGACTCTAGGCAAGGGCATCCCAGATCTGCCCTCAGTGAATCCATAGGATTTATGGCATACCAGGTGGGAAGGACAGGGTAGGAGCTGGGCACCCCACCCACAGCCTCAGCCTTTGCTGTGGGACAAGGGATAATTGCCAGCTGTGCTCTAGAGTGGTGTCTGGGAAGAAGCCCTGAGCAGACCCTAGGTAGGCAGATTTTTTTTTTTTTTTTTTTTTTTAAAACAACAGAGCCCTACTTCAGGTGAATCCCATCACAATAGCCTTGAAGGCCCGAAGGAGAATTTGTCCACTTGTAGATTGGGGCTGCAGCTGTTTCCTACTTCTGGCAGTTCAGCTTCCCAGAGCTGAGTCACAAATTGGATCCCCTATATGTTCCTTAAGGATTAAAAAGTACCATTCCTGTTCTCCCTCTCTCTCTCCCTCTCTCCTCTACTCCCCTTTCTGCACACTATCCCCTTGGGCTACCTCTCTCTAAAATTAAAATAATCAGTCATCTGAGGAAGTTGACACTTTGAAATACCTGGGGGACAAGACAAGGGCATCTCAATTCTTCTGGCTCTGCTCCTGTCCTAGGGGTACAGTTAAGGGGGGCACATCTCTTAGAACTAAGAGAGGCTATGCCCTACTCCCCCCATCTGGAGAACTCATATGATGCTAAGAACTACTTTGGGGGGAGGTATACCTGGCACCTGAGGGAGGGTCTCAGTCCTGGGCCTTCCAAGCACCTCCCTCGGGCCAGGACTGAGGGACTGGAGCGCGTGTCTTCCTGTTGCTTCTCTTGGTTGTTACCTGCCACAGTCCTGGAGACTCCTGATTTCTACCTTTTGGCCTAAGAGAGTTTGCTGAGGCAGCCAAGCAAAGGGAACACATAATTGAGTCTGGAGGTGGCCAGGCAGCAGCCCTTAGGAGTTCTGGCTTGGCCTCCCTCTTATGCCTCTACATTGGCTGCAGGGGGTCCGTAAATTTAGGGTGGGTGGGGAGAAGGGGAAGGGGAAATCTACAGGCAGATAATTGAGTCCTTTGAGCTAGAGGGACCATGAAAAGTGGAGAAGGGGCCAGGAGGGCATGAAAGGAAAAAAAAAACGACCATCTGGCATGGTCTGCAGAGATTTCTTTTTAAAGCCTGTGGGAAAACTTGCATTAACATGTGCCTTCTTCTGGGGGTTGGGAGGGAGACTTGTGCATCTGTTTTCTGCTGGCAGGGAGGGGGCAAGGAACACTGTGTACATCTGTGTCAGGAGATGAGGGGACGGGATGCTGGGTACATCTGTCTTAGGGAAGCATGCCACGTAATATTGTTCTGATAGAAAAATCTGGAGTCTCCATTTGTAGTCATAGGCCCTAGGAAAGTCACCTGGATATGTATTCAGGTATGTGTGTTTTGAGGGGAAAGGAGGGTGTTAAACATGTCTAGACTCCTTATTGAAGAATTTCTTCAAAGATCCCTTCCCTAAATTTTCTTTCACTCTGATATACTGAATATACTGTTACTGGGGAGCCATTGTTACTATCACAACATTCTTTTCTAAGAACTCCTTGAATGTTAGATTATACTGTCCCTGTAAATGGGTGAAATAGGGTATGCAGCCTTCTTAACCAAAGTTGATCTGTTCCTAAGGGTTTGTCATGACCCCACCACCACCACCACACACACACACAAACATATGTACAGTTTTTTCAAAGATCCAGACTCTTCTTATGTGTGCCTTGCTGTCACTGATGGGGTTTGTATGTGAGCTGAAGATGGATGAATAGGAAGCAGCATAGTGGACGAGGGACTGGTTGAACCTAGGGAAAAGGAGATTAATTTGGGATTATGGGAGCAAGGTCTGAAGCAGGAGGCAGACTACTGGAAGGAAAGAGGAGAGAGTACCTAGGCAAGGGGTCTGGGGAGAAGGTAGTTCTTAGGAGCCACAGGTGGTTGATAGGTAGGAAGAGGTACTGCTCCCAGGGGACACAGTGCCGTGCAGGTCCTAAGCATGCACTGGGTGGGAAGGGAAGGATGGAGGTGGCTGGCATTGTGGTTGACACCTTGTTCATTTGCTCTTGGGCTCAGAGACATCTCTGGTGCCTTGGTCTGCTCACTCAGTCAGTGAATACAGAGTGTCTTGGGCCAAGAGCTGAGGAAGATCCAAAAGAGTATCACGCATGGGGCAGTAACAGTACTACCTCATGGGGTTGTGGGGAGACCTGAATGTGCTGAAGAAAACATTAGCCATTACTGTTATAATTATTATTTGCCTATCAACCACACAGTATTTGTTTCTAAGTGGCTAGTGGCGTTTCTGCTAGAAATGTGAGGTGATGTCCCTTTCCTCTGCATCTTGAGCAGATATCTAGTATCAGCAGAAAAGTAATGTGTTTTCCAATCAGTATAGAGACCATAGCTCTTTTATCTTGCTTTTGTAAAGAAATATGTAAACCACAAGGGAAATCAGGCTGAACCAAAGGAGCAGCAACTGTGTGCGTTTAGGCTGAGAGGACCCTCTCTGATGAATAACGTATTATGTATGGCACTGGGATAGTGACATGGCAGAACCTTGTGTAAAAGAGCAGGATGGGAAATGGGGGGGAGGCTGAGGGAGAGTGGAAACTCAAAGACAGAGAGATATAGGTGATGAAGAGTGGTTAGTATTTCTGGGCATGTGACTAAGGCTGAGACAGTTACCTGCATCAAGACAAGCTCCTGGCACTTCATCTTTCCAAGAGACATCTTGATCCTCTAGCCCCAGGTGAGTGCTCAGTGACCACTCAGATCACTCTTGGAGGGGAGGTGAATTGGGATGAGGAGATTCTAATCTGTTTCTTAAAAAAAAAATGAGCAGCTCAGTGTATCTTATCTTCAAGTGTAATTATAAAGTGATTTCCTTTTCCAACTGCAAGAAGCAGGAGCTTTTGCTGCCAAACTTAGCAGCGTGTTTTAAGTCCCTCAAATCTCCTTTGAGTGCTACCAAAGCTCTCAGCTTTGTTGTTATCTCTTGTTGAAATATTGCCTGGAAAAGTCGTATCAACAGTGCCAATTTATGGGCCTGTTGAACCCAGGCAGGCCTAGGCAGAATGGGAAATTCCTGGGAGTAGGTGCTTTACAAAATTTCTCTTTGAGTTGAGGCTGTTTATAATTTAGGGTTCCTTTTGCTTTACAATACCAAACTCTGCAGGTTAGAGTCAAACATTTTATTTCTTTCGCAGTCTTGCTTCTTTAGGCTCCCACTGGCTGGAGCTCAGATTCTACAGTAGCTACCTATATAGGAGAAGCTCAGCTTTGGAGGTACTTATAGGTACTAAAACTATGCCAGATAATCCTGACTGGAGGTAAATTTTCTTAGCACAAAATTATGCCAGAATCCTCCTCCCCATTTAGTTTATTAGCAATCTGTTGACCTACCTTGTATTCTGATGAAATAACTAACCAAGAGATGGTGAAGACCTCAGGGTCTAGAAACAACCTGTGGGACTTTGTACTCATTGGCAAATATCTAAGGACAAGAGGGTCTGAGCTATGTGTGTATATACTTTGTCACTTGGCAAAATGGAACAAAAATAGGGAAAATAAATTTTTTCTGGCAACTGTAAAGAAGTGTGGTACGTGTGTCTGAGAGGAAAATACCTGGGCACAGCTGAGATGAGTGTGGCACTGGCAGTGACATTGGTTTGTAGTATGTGGTTTGGCTAACTCATTTGCTGTGCTGCATTCAGAGAACTGAGGCTTTGAATTCTAGAAAGAAGGCACTGAAGTTCCTTATTTTTGTTGCCTCCCTCTAACTCCCTGATTCACCCCCACCCCATTGGGTTCAGACATAAATGAGAAGACAACCAGATAAATGATTGGTTTTGAAATGGAATGGTCAGCACTGTTCTCACTGGGTCTCCATTCCTCTGGCTTTGAGTCACCACTGCTGATCAGGGTTGAGTTATGACTAGCTGTTCTAGGAGAGACAGCATGAGGATACTGGTGGTAAGAAGGGTTTTGTTAATTCAACTCTGAGTAAGCACCCAAAGGGAAATGGCAAGGATCAAATTAAAAAGAAAACAACAAGAACAACAGGAAATTGTTGTTTTATTTAAATTATTAAATGGAAATAGAAAAGCTTTTTTGCCCTCTCACCCCCCCCCCCTTCATCTCAGAACCTCTAACAACTGTTTGTAAACCCAGGTTGGTTAAAAATTGCTCTTGGATTTCTAAAGCAGTGCTATCCAGACTCCTTACTACCTGAAAAAAATGTAGACATGACCTTGCTGGAAGAAGCTAAGCCCTGGGAAGCTGTAGAAACTAAGGCAGAAAACCATGGAGATTGCATTACCTGTGATGTCGTCCTGGACCCCGGATACAGTTCATATGTTGCCATTGGGGGAGTTGGAATGACTTTATTTGTTTGTTCCCCAGGGCTTTATCCTCAGTCTCTTCTTAATTTTTAGTCTTTCCTTGGGATCTCATCTTCCACTGTCAATAGGTAGTCATAGAAAGGAGGAGGGGTGGATCCAATTCTGCTGCTCTTGTTTCAGAAAATGTTTGAATTTATTTATTCATTCCACAAATATTTATAGAGTATCCATTCTGTTCTAGGGCTATTCTATATGCTGGAGATATAAAGATAACAAGCTCTCAAAATCCTTGTTGTGTTACAGAGTATAGTGATGGGGAGCATCCTATAAACAAGTAAACAAATCAATAAATGAGATAAAGATAGTGATATGTGCTGTGAAGGAAATAATGCTGATGTAAAGAAGAGAGTGCAACAGGGACTTGAGAGCTAATTTCAAAAGACAGGTTAGAGAAGGCCTCTCTGAGAATACACCATTTGAGCTAAGAGCTGAAGGCCTGAAGAAGCCTTGCATGTGCAGATTTAGGGAAAGCACATTCTTGGTAGCGGGAACAGCCCTGGCAAAGCCCCTGAAGTCAGAAAGAGCTTGGTATGTTGAAAGAACATAAAGGAAGGCATTACTGTTAGAATCTAGAGAGCAAATGCAAATAATATGTTGGTAGAGGCTAGTTTAGATATAACTTTTGGCCATAGTATAGAGTTTGGAGAACCAATATGTAAGGAATGTATCATAGGTTTATGGTACAACTTGGGATAAGTATGGAAATTTGAGAGAGATGGTTGTTTAAGAAACATTGAATTTGCTTGTCTGAAAAGAATCAAGAAAAAGAATGTGTAGAAATAAAGAGAATCTGGAGTGGGGATAGGCACATTAGCTAAAGGAAGTTGAATGGATATAATTCAATTCTGCATAACTCTTGGGGTCAAGCAATATGTGCTAAAAAATTCCGCAGATTTTAGGTTTATGGCATATCATTTGTAGAATGTTTACTCTGTTCCAGCATGGTGGATTCCAGCATTCTAGGCATTTTCATTTGTGGCATTTTAATAAATCCTCACAACTACCTGAGAAGGATTTTATTGATGTTCTTATGCCTACAGATGAGGAACTGAACAGCTAATTTACATAAAACCTGAATCTTTCTTTACCAGCACTTTGATTCTCATACTAAGTACAACTCGTATTATTTAAAATATTTGATGAGCTTTTTTTTCTCAAGTTATGTGTTTACTGTTGCATTGCCCTTGCTCACCAGTGGAAGCTAAATTTTGGATGTGAGTTTGAAAATGTTGGTTTTTTTTTTGCCTTATCTGAAAGGAGTACCTGGTTAAATACTGAGCATGCCATTATACACCAAGAACTGGGGGAGACTTGAGACTTGAAAACAGATAACCTGAATGGCCTTTCTTTTTCTGGGTGATGATATCTTTATCATAAAAGCCTGATGATGTAAAGGTTCTCAGAATGACTCTTCTCACCATAGCTGAACGAGGCATCCAGGTGTGTGCTCCCCTCTTAATAGCTCTTGTCTTGCTGCTTGACTGACTTTTGGAAAATGCCTGTTCGGGGCACTTTATACTATTAGGGTAGGTGACCATTATGCCAGAAAAAGCTTCCCACCTGCTCTCCAGCCCAACCTCTTTGCTGGCAGAGCTGTTTCAGGGACCACAGGCTGGCTCCTCAAAGAGGGTGTTCTGTTGATTAGCCAAATTTACAAAGGACAGGCCTGGGAGATTATCTCTCTAGCCCAGGAATTGAATTTCAAGGGCAAAGTCCACAGTTGGCAACTGAAAACCTGGGAGTGCCTGGGGAAAGAGGATTTCACTTGGCTTTCACTTACCCTGATCTCAGTGCCTCTTCCCACAGAGGTAAGGTTTTCCACTTGTCTGCTGCCCAAGCAGGTGACTTTGGTATGTTTCTCTGGGAGCATTATGGCTCCAGGCACTGCCCTTTGCTGTCTACTTCAGGACCTGTAGTTGCAGGTGAGACAGTAAATGTAACCTGCCCTCTCTTTCTTGTCATTTCTCATTTTTTGAATCCTTTTCTGTGCTTGCTTCTTGCTTTGGGGCTTCATTTCTCCTTTGGTGGCTCTTAGGTTTTTTCCCCCCAAGACTATCCTTTTCTTTAGCTGCTCTCATTAGTTCAGTTCAGTCATAGAGTTCTGTTTCCTTGTGGGAAGGAATATTAAATATTATCTGGCCCAGTGCCACCCAACCATTTTCATATTGTGGCACACAAAGAAGAAAATCTGATAATCTTTGTAAGCCACACTGGGATAAAAGGAGGAAGTAATTGGTAGCCTGAGGCACTAGCCTAGGGGATCCTGTAGCCCCAATGCTGCTCCAGGGGTTGAAGGAGTCACTGTATCTGCACAGCTGTGGCCCATTCCTTGCTTACTACTGGTTCAGCACCCTGAGCCAGACCCAAGAGCCTAGGAGTTTAGAGGTGACAAAACTGAGGGCCCGAGGTGGCAGAGCCAAGACTGGTACTCAGGTGTTTTGACTTCTCCCAACTCAGGACCTTGATGTATCCATAATACAAGAACTGTAATGTGTTACATTTTCAGATTAGCAAGCATGCATGAAACTGTTTTAGGCTGATTTAAGATTTTTTTTTTTTTTAATCTAACTTTTATTTAAATAACAAAAGCAACACATATGTCCTAAATACTTTTACAGAATATATTTTTGTCCTAGAAATATAATCACTGTTAACAGTTGTGTAACAACTGTTTTTTTTCTGATACATTTATATATACATTTATTTCATTATTTTTACCAAAAAAAAAAAAAAAAAAAAAAGAGAGAGAGATTTATACTCTACTGACATTTTTTAGCTTGATAATTTACTTTGAACATTTTTTTTCATGCCAGTATGTTACTTTTAACAGCAGCATTGTGTTTCTTCATATAGATATATCGTAATTTATTTAAACAAGTCCCTGTTGATGGACATTTGAGTTGTTTCCAAGTTTTCCTATTATAAACAGTGCTGCAATAAATTGGTATACAGTTGTCTTTGCCCATGTCTTCTAGTACTTTTATTTCCTTAGGCAGAATTCCTGGAAGGGAAGATTTGCTGGTCAAAGGGTATGCTCATTTAGCATGGTAATAATTATTGCCAAAATGCTTTCCAAAGAAGTTGCATTGATTTAATACTCATCAACAGTATATAAGGATATCTGTTTCCACTATACCCTTGCCAACATAGCATATAATCTTTACCAATCTGGTGGGTGAAAAAGGATTTCTTATTGTTGCTCTATTTAGGATTTCTTTTTTTTTAAGATTTATTTTATTTATTTATTTATCCCCCCCTTGCTGCTTGTCTCCCTTTGTTGAGTCATCTTATTGCAGTAGCTCTCTGCGCCGTGTGGGCCAGCTTGCCTTCACCAGGAGGCCCCGGGAATCGAACCCGGGGCCTCCCATATGGTAGATGAGAGAGAGCCTAATCACTTGAGCCACATCTGCTTCCCTAGGATTTCTTTTAATTCTTAGTGAAACTGAGTGAGTTTTCATGACAACTGGCAGTTGTATTTATTCTTTTGTGAATTGTCTATGTAAATACTTTGCTCTTTTTTTTTTTTTTTTGGTCATTATTTTTTCTTGTAGATTTGTAAGAACTTTTATATACATATTATAATAGAACCTTTTGCCATATGTATTGCTGATATTTTTTCCCAATTTGTTTCTTTCTGATTTTTGACTTTGTTTATGCTAATTACTTGCCTTTCATGTTTTAAATTTTTATGTAGGCAAATGTATATTTTCTTTCATATCTTTTGAGTTGAATTTTGTGTCATGCTTTGAAAAATTATCTTTATTCAACAGAAATTATAAAAATAATTCACTCATTGTTTTCCTAGGGTTTTGATGGTTATAAATTTTTGTACTTAAACATTTGCTCTCTCTGTTACTAATTTTGTTGTAAGTAGTGAAGTAGGAATTAAAATTTTATTGATTAAAAAAAAAACCTTATATAACCTCTTTTTATTCTTTTAAATTTGCTCATTATATAAAATGTGTCAACTTTTTTATAGTGTTTTTAGTGAGCAAGACTACATATAATCAAATTCTTGTAATATTTCTTATTGATAATGTACAGCAATCATCATTAAAAACATTTTCTGTAACATGTGTAAAGGAACATTTCTGATTTAAATTTGCTAAATAAATAAATAAATAAATAAATGCCTTTATTGAGAGGCAGATCAAGAAATTACACCCAAGTCTTCTGATTCCTAGTCCAGTTTTTCCCATTATCTTTATTTTTTAAAAAGATTTATTTTTAAATAAATAAATTTAAAGGCACCGGGAACCAAACCAGGGACCTCCCATGTGGTAAGTGGGAGCCTAATCGCTTGAGCCACGTATGCTTCCCACCTCCCCCCCCCCCAGCCAATTATCTTTATACAGCATATAAACCAGATTGCTTTTCCTTTTGTTTGGGGATAATTGTATCACTCCCCTTCTGAAAAACTTTTCAGTGGATCTGGACTTCAATTGTATTGACAGATATTGTGACATAAAAGCCTTGCTCTTAATTATATCTGGTTTGATGAACTCCTAACCTGACTGAGGTGGGAGCAGGGAGGGCAAATGCATGTTAATGATGTAGCTGAGAAGATCTAACTATCCAAAATCTGAAGGAGTGTTAAGGCCCAGAAAAGATGTGACTTTTGGAGAGAGAGGTGGCCTGAAGATGTAGGAAGAAACATAGCTGTTTAGAAGGCAGATGAAGAGTTTTGATTAGAGAGAAGAGAAATAATGTTTATTATGGATCCACTTATGTCCCAGACACTAAGCTAGTCAGATCCCAGATCCCACGTAATTGTGTGTGTGTGTGTGTGTGTGTGTGTTTGGCGGTAGCAGGGATTGAACCTGGGTCCTCATACATGGGAAGCAGGTGCTTAACACTGAACTACAGCCACTCCCCTTAACTGTATTTTAAAAGTCAGCTATTAGTGCTGAGTCATCTTAGGGTTACTGCTCCTAAGAGTCATGAACCCAGAAAAGAAAGCATCCTTCAAGGGTCAGAATGTGGAACTGGAAGTTATGATTTGAAAGACTGAGGATGGCAGGATTGACCTGGAATCACTTCTGCTCCATCAGCCAGGAGCTTGGAATTGTTTTTAGTGGAAATGGACTAAATAAGGAAGCAGAAGAAACCACTTCACATCAGCAAACATTCATTAGGCCCCTGCTCTGAATCATGCAAGGACCAGCTGGACATATAGTTCCTATCCTCCAAGAACTTAATAGTTAGTGGACAAGACATAGAAAAGGTCAGTCTATTGTGGTGTGATTTATGCCACCATCAAAGTAGCACTGGGAGAAAAGTTACTAGAAGGAGAGGGCAAGGAAGACAAAGGGAAGGTTTCACAGGAAAAATGATGTCTGTACAGATTTTGAAGGTTTAATAGTTATTTCCTAAGTGGACAAGGCAGGGAGGGGTATGGCCATTGGAGGAATTAGCCCATGAAAAGACAGACAGAAGTGAAGCAACATGGTGTATCAAGGAACTACCAGCAGGCTATTTTTGCTGAACTTAGCAGTGCCAAGTGAGGACTGTCAAGGTGAGATTACAGATGCAAGTACTTAGGGACTGGCTCTTGAAATGCTGACATTGTTTTACATAACAAACCCCAAAACAGTGGTGTAAAATAACAATACTTTTTTTATTATCATTCACGGTTCTTGCTTGGGGTCTGCTCACGCAGCTCATGCAGTTTTAGTCAGATGGTGGCTGGGGATAGAATCATCCAAAGGCTTGCTCACCTGGTGCCAGGGCTGGTAAGACTCAAGCAGCTGGGACTCCTCAGCCATCTTTGTCTCTGTCACTGTCTTTCTGTCTTTCTGTCTGTCTCTTTCCTTCTTTTTCTCCCTCCTTCTCTCTATCTCCCCCTCTCCCTCTCTTTCTTACTGTCCCATGTAGTCTCAGCATTGCAATCTCACGGGAGCTAGATTTCTTAGATTTCTTACAAAGCGGCTCAGGGTCACAGAGCTAATGCCCCTAGAGAGACTGGTAGAAGGTGCATGGCCTTGGAAGTTACATACCCTTGCATCCAAATCAAGGCATCATCAAGACTATGCTTTCTTCCCGAAGACCAGCTGCCAGGATCCTTGGCTCCTCCCGAGCCAAGAAGAAGAGCCAAGAAGGGCCAAGAAGAAAGTAACCTTCTTTGTCCCTTGTAACAGCTTTTGACTTAATGTCTATTTTATTTGATATTTATTATAGGTACCCCAGTTCTCTTTTGATTACTATTTGCATCGTTTCATTTTCAACCTACTTATGTTGTTGAATTTAAGCTAAGTTTCTTGTAGACAGCATATAGTTGGGTTATGCTTTTTTGGTCATTCTGCCAATCTCTGCCTTTTGACTGTGGTGTTTAATCCATTTACATTTAGAGTAGCTACTGATAAGGTATAGCTTTCTTCTGCCATTTGGTATTTGGTCTTTGCAAATCTTATACCTTTTTTTCTCCCTAAATTGTGATAATGCCTACTTTCATATTTAGTTGATTTTTTTGTGGTATGACATTTTCAGTGCCTTTTCATTTTCCTCTGTATATATTTTTCTTTATGGTTACCATGGGGCTTAAATTTAGCATCATAAATCTATAACTATCACGTTTGCTTTGATACCAAACTAACTTCAGTAGCATACATAAAGACTGTTCTTATGTCCCTCTGTCCTCACACATTTTTGTTGTATTTTTTACAAATTATATATTTATACATTGTATGTCCAAAACCATAGATTTATCATTACTCTTGAGGAATTTGCATTTTAGAACCTGTAAGAAGTATAATGTGGGGTCGCATATGAAAAACACAGTACAATAGTACTGGCATTTATAATTACCATATGCTTACTTTTACCAGAGTTCTTTATTTCTTTATGTCATTTTGCTCCACTATCTTGTCTTTTCCTTTCAATGTGAAGAACTCTTTTTAGTGTTGCTTGTAGGGCAGGTCTAGTGGTAACGAACTCCCTCAGTTTTTTTGTTTTGTTTTGTTTTGTTTTTTCATCTGGGAATGTCTTAACCTCTTCCACATTTTGAAAGATAGTCTTGCTGGACATGAAATTCTTCCCTGGCAATTGTTTTCTTTTCAAACTCTATATATTTCATCCTACTGCCTTCTTGTCTCCATGGTTTCTGATGAGAAATCCATACTTAACCTTATTGGGACTCCCTTGTACATAACACATTGCTTTTCTCTTACAGGTTTCAGAACTTTCTCCTTATCTTTGTCATTCACCAGTTTGATTACTTTGTGTCTAGGCATAATTCTCCTTGAGTTTATCCTTTTTGGGGTTCATTGGGTTTGTTGAATGTTATATTCATGTTTTTCGTTAAATTTGGGACATTTTCTACTACTATTTCTTTGAATATTCCTTCTGCTCCTTTCTCTTTTTCCTCTTCTTCTCAAACTCATGTAGTGCATATATAGGTATTTTTATTTGTCCCTCAAGTCTCTTAGGCTCTGTTCACTTTTTTCATTCTTTTTTCTTTTGGTACCTCAGCCTGAATCATTTCAGTTGCCTTGTCTTCAAGATCACTGATTCTTTCTTCTGCCACTTGCGATCTGCTGTTGAAATAG
The DNA here is from genome assembly GCA_026826555.1 of Tolypeutes matacus. NCBI lineage: Eukaryota > Metazoa > Chordata > Mammalia > Cingulata > Chlamyphoridae > Tolypeutes > Tolypeutes matacus. The sequence goes on from JAKSZT010007815.1 coordinate 41,171,426, forward strand.
AGGATGAGGCAGAGAAGAGTTTTCTGGTTTACTCTTTTAGGCTGCCACCAGATAGATGGGCAGGGACATTTTTATTTAATTTTTTTAAATTAGAGAAGTTGTAGGTTTACAGAGCAATCATGGAAAAAATACATGATTAAAGCTGTGTTTTCTTCATTTGGCACTTGCTTAGTTACTGCAACCATTGAGCTGTTTTCTGGAGTTGTGAGGAGGATAGTTCTGCCAGTTTTTGCTAGTTGTTCACAGATTCTTTGGGGGAATGGCACCCTGGAGTGTCTTATGTTGCCATCTTGGTTGACTGCTTAATTTTTTTTTTTTAATGTGACATTCACTTGCTGCTTTATGGATTTGTCTGATTGTTTCCTTGGAGTAGTGTTTAGGTTGTTCTTTTCTAGCCTGTATTTTCTGTAAGGTATAAGTTAGATATAGAGGCTTGATTAGATTCAAATTAAGCATATTTGGTAAAAAAAAACAACAACAATGATGCAGTATATCAGAGGTAAATAATGTCTATTTGGTTCCACTACTATCGATGCTAAACTTGATCACTGCTTGAGGTGGTGCCAGCCAGATTTCTCTGTGGTAAAATTATAGTTTTTACTTTATGACTAGCAAGGAATCTGTTGGTGATCTTAATTAGCTCTGTTCTCTATCTGTCTTTAACTTAAATGGTTTTATTTTATTTTTTAAAACTTTTTATTATGAAAAATATCAAACATACACAAAATTAGAGAGAATTGAAAAATGAATGGCCATACATCTGTCATCCAGCTTCAACTATCATCAACATGTGGGCTAGCTTGTTTTATCCATATCCTTGTCTACTCCTGTTCACTCTTCTCCATTCGATTATTTTGAAGGAAACCCCGGGCATCATACCATTTCATTCATAAATACTTCAGAATCTATGTCTAAATGACCTTTCAAACATGTTTTAGATGTGTTCATTTCTTATCAGCTATTTTTGGTTATCCTCATGAAGGAACAGAGAATACTAAATATTGAATTTATCCAGAATTAGGCCTTTACAGATAGGTGCTGTGTAAGGAGAAATGGGCTAGGGATATGAGGGTAATGGACCACAGATTCTAGTTTGGATGAACAGAAAGGAATTGAGGCCAAGAGGTAGCTGATGTAAACTAGGAAAAAGGGGGAGGGCTCTAGGAAAGAGAGACCTGGCCAAGATCAATTAGCAACTGTTGGGTAGTAAAAATGTCAGGAGATAGGAAGGAATGGAAACTGTGGTCAAAAAGCAGAATATTGGAGGACAAGATTTTGTCTCAGGTGATGACAGGATCCAAAGTTTATCCATAGATGAGAATGACTAACTGAAGTCAGGAAATCGATTTTGAGACAAGGGTTTTGAATGGATCCATCCACATAAGTATTGAAGTTGCCAAAGATGAAGACAGAGCCATCATGGAGAGTCTGGTGTACATAGTGCAGGAGGTGGTGTATGATCTGTGAAGAGTTTGAATATTTAGAATTGATGCTTTATAGTAGAGATTGATTGTGGAACAGGTTGGAAGTATGGTGAGTGTCAGGAGAAGGCAAGATGGGAGAAATGCAAAACATCGTTTTAAACAGCTTTCATGTCTGTTGTGAGACAGTAGACATTGTTGTCCACTGGTTGGGATGGGGGAAACTAATGGAGTAAGGGATTAATACTGAAAAGGAAAAGAATTGTGATATATGGGTGAGGGTTGATGCAGGAGAACTTTAGAGGAGACATACCTGACCACTTAAGTAATGCCAATATTAGGGAAGTTGTCCAAGTGAGCCACTGCTCACTATTTTATCTTGGGTGCCCTAAGGAATCTTTTTGTGTAGTAGCCTTTAATGCTTTTTTATTGGGGTTTGTTTTGTTAGTTAATCTTTGTGAGAATTTGTGTTGCATCCTTTGCACTTTACTTGCCAAGTTTGCATTGGGGCTGGTAGAGGGGATGCCTGGCCCTAGATGCAGCTCTGGTCTAGAGAGCTACCATATTTTCTTACTGCTGGTGACTACTTGTCTCAGAAACTTCTAGAAAGCTGTTGATGTCCCAGGACTAAAGGTGGAGTATCCATTTTTCTGACCTTTGTCTCTAAAGTACTAGGGAAGGCATGTATGTCTCCTGGGTCATAGCCATCAACCTTATAGGAAAGATGCAAATTGTAAGTTTCAAAGTTTTGGAAAACTTTGATCTAAAGTCATGGACTTGTGGATGAGCCAGAAATAGAAACTTGAAATGGTAATTCTTCCTCCCAATGACAGAATCTCTTGAAATAATAATTTTGTATGATCATCACAAAAATGTTAAAGAGGAGTTGGGAGAAAAGAAGGTCTACCTGGCTAAATATCAGCAACTCCTTGATCTTGAGGTAAACAGGGTTTGTGCCCAGGGGATGCTAAAAAAAAGGATGAGTTCTTACTATCTTGCATGGGAGTGACTGATCCACACATTTACTTGATTTCCTGAGTTTTAATGTTGAGTGAAGAGTTTTCCTGTTAGCCTGTGTTTGGATTTCATTTCTTGCTGACTTTGCTGTGTGTGTGTGTGTGTGAGAGAGAGAGAGAGAGAGAGAGAGAGAGAAAGAAATGGAAATGCCAGCTCTTGTTTTATTCATCTTTTCCTGGAAGATAATGGTAGCTATTTGCCATATGAATAATATATTACAGCATATAAAGCATTTTCATATGCATTATTTCATTGGATTTATATTCTATCTTTTCAGAAGATGAATTGAGTTGGCTGTCAACAGAAGACATAATAGAAATGGCACCCTGCTGTACTTTTCATGGGATAGTGGAAGGAATATGAACTTTAATGTCAGAACTAGTTTGACTTCTGACTCCTCCTTCTACTATCTTTATGACTTTGAGCTTTAATTTCCTCATTTGGAAAAATAGAATTGATAGCACTTATTTCATAGGATGGTTTAGACTACTGAATGAATTAACATAGATAACAAATGAGGACAATGCTGGGCACACAATAGGTGACTGGGGTAGTCTTAATCAGGTTAACAACATAGACACAGATCATCAGCACCAAGGAAAAGAAGAGCATGTAAATGTCTTAATCTTGTTGATCAGCATGGTTGCTATGAATGACCTTCGCCTGGGATGCTGAGTTCCTTGGCAGCCGGCAAACTCATAAGTGCTCTGATACTTTACCATTAGAAAAGAGAAAACATTCCAGTTTCTCCAAAATAGGCAAGGTTTATTTTCCTTTTTATTTTATATTTTAATGAAATTTATTATATGGATATTTATATAGGAGATGTTAAATGATATAATAGACAGTAATCCTTACCATTTTTTTTTTTTTTACAACTAATGCTTATGTGATTTCGATTTCCTATGGCTCTCTTATAGTGACTGCTGATGAAGTACAAATATATTATATGAAATTGCAGCTCATTGAAAACCACCCTTTAAAGAGCTGAGCTAATGGTATTTATGTAGCTATCTGGTGATCTAATTGATAGAAAAATGGAGCTTAAAATACCCAGGGGATAGATATATAGGACAACCCTTAGATGATATTCCTTAAGTATCACTTCTTTCAGTTGGGATTTTGTAAGAGTTAGAAGCAAGCAACTCAAGGCCCTGAGTTCTGTATTTGAACTGTGTTGTTTCCAACTGAAGGCAGATTCACAACTTTGGGAAACAGATGGAAGAGTTGACATCTTACTAGGAAGTTAGAGCTGTGTTAACTTATGTTCTTGCCAGTATTAAGGCATTATATTGTTTAATCCTTATTACAGCCCTGAGAGGGGAGGGAACTGACCTAATGTTTAGTTCCCTCTTGATCACCAGATATTGGGGCTTTTCCATTTACAAATGGGAGACTGACTCACAGTTGAGATACCAGGTGATCAAGCCCCATTTCATTCTTCCCCTTTCTCTTTCATCTCTTAGGTCATAAATGCTAGGCAGGCATTGCCTTTTGTTTAATCTTTATGATCATTTCTGATCTAGAAATGACTGTTGTCACCTCTAGATAACACCAACCCTGTGCATTTGCTGAATGAGGTCCACATCATGAATAAATCATGAGATCATAGTGACCAGGGAAAGTGATTTTTCCAGAAGATGAAAAACAACAGGGTACTCAGGTAACTACCTTCAAAATGCAGGAAGTGCCCCCTGCTCTGTGTCATACTTGTCGGTCAGAGGCAGGTAGAATGAGGGGAATTTTAGCCACAGAAGAATTTGGATGTACCTCTACTTGTACCTTTCCCTCTTTGAAAACAGGAAAAACTGCTGTGATTACAATAAGAAAGCTGATGAATCATGACTGGGATGGTTTTTAACTGGTATTGGGCAAATTCTGGTTTGGGTTGGTGTTTTAGTTTCCTGGCTGCAAATATCATACAATGAGTTGGTTTAAACAATGGGAATTTATTAATTCACATTCTGAGGCTAGGAGAAACCCAAAATTTGAGGCATCAGCAAGGCAGTGCTTTCTCACGGAAGACTGAGGTGCACGTGGCGGCCTTTTCTCCTTTCTCTTCCAGGTTCCGCTTTGAATTCCAGCTTCTGGAGGCTCCATGTGGCTTCCTCTCTTTGAATTTCATTCCATTTATAAAGGACTCCAGTAATTCGGATTAAAGCCCAACCTGATTCAGTTACAACACACCTTAACTGATAAAATATCTATAATATCTGTAAGAGATCCTATTTACAATGAGTCGACACCCACAAAAATGCAGACCAATTCCAAGAACAGTACAAATTGGGGTACATCATTCAATCCACATCACTTGATTTGAGGATGAAGCTGACTGTTCGTCGAAAAGCAGGTACCTGGCCCCTCGTATGAGATCCACGGTCTAACAGTAAAAAGTGGGGCTTAAATTTGGCTGACACCATGGCATCTCAGATGTGGTATCTTCCTGTGCTTTCTTAACACCTATTCTCTCCTCTGGAGGCTTGTGTTATAGAGTGTTTCATACCCAGAAAGAAGAGATACATGCCAATGGAATATCTGTGCTGGCTCACAGCTAATACTTTCTTGATTCATTTCAGCTTTTAGAAGTTTCACATTTGCCTAAGTGCCAGACTGGCTTATGATTACCACCTTGCTTACCAACCCACTTTTCTCACTCTACTCCTTGAGTTTTCCTAGCCTTTATTGCATGGATTCTAGAGAAATAGAATTGCTGGTTGTGCTGACTAGACCAAGGTCACTGTTAGGCCACTGCTTTTGTTGCCTTGGTCAGCCTCCTCATCACAGATAGCTCTGTCCTGGCTGACATTCCCTCAGGCCTTCTGAGTGTGTGTGAGGTGTAGGGGCAAAGAGAGAGTTGAAGAGAGAGGAGAAAGAGTTTGGAATGAAAGGGCTACTCCTCTGGGAGCATTTTCATGACAAATTTTACAATCAGGAATCTTAACCAAGAGTCTTCTTCCTATCACTCAAGCTATACCAAAAGAAGCTGGTCTCTATGGCATGTTCAGAATCTGTGAAATGGAGAATGAATTATTAACATTTTGTGTGGAATTTGGGGACAGTGTAGTTCTCTCTGAGCCATGCTGTATGCCTTTCAAACATGAACACATATCCCCAGCTGACCTTTCTACCTTGCCTTCTTCATTCTTGTTCTTGAAAATTCTCACACTAAGTGAAACCCTGCCTTCCTCCAGGTTTCTCTCTCTCTCTCTTTTTTTTTAAGGAGGTATCAGGGATTGAACCCAGAACCTCGTACATGGGAAGCAGGTACTCAACCACTGAGCTACATCTGCTCCCCAAGCTCTTTCATTTTTGTAGAGCTTTTGTTACACTTATTTCTACAACATCTCCCTCTTCTGCTAACCTCTTCCATTATGCCAGGTAAAATCCCTCTGCAATTGGCAAACTAATTTATCCTTATTTCTTTTTCCTTTGTGTGTGTGTGTGTAAAATTAACTAACTTTAACAATTTTTTTTTCTGTTTTTTTTTTTTTTTTTTTTTTTTTATGGGTAAAAATAAAAATTCTCACAATACATACAAACATTTGCAAAATGATATATAAATATATATGCATATATGTGTATTTGCTTACAAAAATGTTATTTATATATATATATACATATATTTTAAGAGGTGCTTAGATTACCCAAAATATTACACGGAACCCACCGGGATTCCCATGTTGCCCACCTCCCACACCTCCCACCACATCCCACACAAACATCTCCCACAAGTGTGGCCCACCACCCTCAATGAACTTACACATCCTGGAGCCTTGCCACCAACCATAGACCACAGTTCACACTGTAGACCACACTCTCTCCCACTCAGTTCTGAGTGGTGTGTGCTGATTTAAAATGGCCTACATCCGTTGCCACAATAGTACTCAGGACAACCTCCAACTCCCAAAGAAGCCCCTGTATTTCAACTGCTCATCCCCTCCCTGCCCCAAAAGTGTCAAGTGGCCACTGGCTCCACCTCATTGTTATAATTTCTTGCATTGCTAGAATCACCATATGTGAACAAGAGAATACCATCAAGTCCACTCTAGTCCATAGTTCTTCCCCCAATCCTGAGGGGACTGGGATGGTGATGTCCACTCCAACTCCAAGTGAGAGAGGGCTTATATCGCATGGATATGGTGGGTGGGATTATCCTGCCTGCAGATGCAGGCCCTCTCCATTCCCTGGGATGGCCATTGCCCATCGTTGTCTCCTCACCAGGTGACTTGGATGAGTCCATTGACTGTAGGGTAGGAGTTGCAGCTCCACCTAGATTTCATGCACACCTGGCACATAGGTAGGCGGGAGGCTCCAGTCTCTGGAAGTATACCTAAAAACTCCAGCATCACATATAGGTTTGAATAGAAGGGACTGGTGAACCATGTGCAGGGAGGACTTATTTGAGTCTAATTCTGTCACTCTCAGGAGCCCAGATTCCAAAATAGAACCCACTGATAGGGCATCAGTTCCTGGGGCTATCCCCCCTTATATAGGACCAGGGTGTCTCCGGAGCTCTCAGGAACCCCACTGAGTGGGGTGATAGGCACTTAGATGTTCTATGAGCTCAACAATTTTTTAATTACAAAAGAAATACATGCTCATTGCAGAATATTTGTATAATAATTAAAAATGTTAGGGAGGAAGTGAAAAACTTACATATAATCCCTCTATCAGAAATAGCATAATTACTATTAATTTTTTGGTATAGATCCTTTTGGATCTTTTTTCATATATATTCTATGTATACATTTTTTGTGTGCAAACACAGCATCATTTTGTACTTAATATTTTGTAACCTGCTTTTTTGACTAATAATAGGTATCTTCCAGGGACATTACACATAAAGCTACTTCATAGTGTTTAATGCTGCATAAAATTCCATATATGGGTGAATTATTTTATTATTTAACTAAATTCCTGATGAAGGAAATTTGAGTTCTGTAAGTTTGCTATTAAAAGCTATGTGGCAGTAAATATCTATGTATCTATGCCTACTTGTATATCTTAAGGATAAATTTCCAGAAATGGAACTGCTGGATCAAAGGGCATATAATGTACTTAAATTACTTAATAATATTTTTAAAAACTTAAGTATATAGAAAACAAAAATTAATGTAAAAATAAAAACCTCTGTACCTATCACTCAAATTTAATAAGTATTAACATTTTACCATATTTGCTCCAGATTGCTTACTTAAATTTTTTATATGACAGATATGTCTAAAGATTTCCTCAATTCATTCCTTTGGAAATTAATGAAAATTATTACCATGCATATCTTATTCTTTTATATATATGTGTATCTGTATATAATATATAGTATTGCTTGTTTAAAATTTTATACACATAGTATCATTCCTGTTTGCAACCTTTTGCAGCTTGATTTTTCTTTTCACTCCACATTGTTTTTGAAAAGTATCCATATATATATGTAAATATTCAATTTAAGTGGTGTATGATATGCCTTTGTATGATAATGAGAGATGGTTAATGTCTTTCTACTTTTTGAGGATTACAGTGTTGTAAGGAACACCTTGTACAGGAGTGTTTCTTAAGTATAAGGGTTCTTCTAAGCTAGCAATCCAGATATGGAACTGCTGGCTGTGGGATGTGTGATTCTTCAGCTTTAAATTGTTCTAATTGTTCTAAATTGTCCTCTAAAGTAGATGTAATTACCAGTAGTATATAAGAATTTTCATTTCTCCACATTTTTGCTAACACTTTGAAATACCACACTTCTCATATTTTCCAATCTGATGAGTATGAAATAATATTTCATTGCTTTAAATTATATTTTCCTGATTTTCTAGAGAGATTGAGCATTGTTTAATGTTATTGGTTATTTGGGTTTCTTTGTTCTTTGAATTGCCTGTTTGTATCTTTTGTCTGTTTTTCAGTTGGATTGTCTTTTTTTCTGCTGATATTAGGAGTTCTTAATATATTCACATTTTAAATCATTATTTCAGTGATGTGCTTTGCAGTTATTTTCTTCCTGTTGGTTGCTTTTAACTTTGTGTAGGATATCATTTGTGAGCATGTATTTTTCTGAGCTTTTGATATATATTCCTAAATAGTCCTCAACACAAGTTGTACTGGTTTATAGTACCCCCATCAGTGTATGAGAGTGCCCAGTTCCCCACACCTTGCTGGGTTCTGGGGATATTTTTTCTTTATAATATTGCCCAATCTGATAGAAAGTTGTATCCCCCCGCTCCGCCATTGCTTCCTTTTCCTTGAGCATGCCAACCTCTTTATTATAACTGAAACCTGGCTTTTCCCTGAAGATCCCACTCCCTCATGACCCTCTGTAATGAAGCACCTTCTCCTCCTCCCCTGCCTCTCACTCTACTCCCTTACTTTGCTTGCAGCCCTGCCTGGCAACATTTTGCATTTGAAGTCATTCCCTACCTTCACTTACACTTCCTGCCCTCATTCTTGGTGCTGTTACCTCCCTCTTAACTTCCAGGATAATTGCTTCCTACCTTCCTCATATGTCCCCTCTCTGGCATAATCAGGACTTGAGGATTTATGCTGAGAATTCACAAATGCTCTGGCCCCAGAGTCCTTGAGCTTTTTCAGCTCTAATGACTTCATCATTCTTCTTAAGCTACCCATAGCATGTGTGTACCTTTGGCTTTATCACTTGGAGCTGTTCCACTTTCAAGATCCTAAACTCTGAAATTCCTTTCTCTGACCTCAGTTTCTTATCTGTCCATGTCTTCTACTCTTCCTTCATTGCCCCCTCCTGACAGCTGGTTCTCTACACTTTCCCTACTCTTATAGCTCCTCAGCTGCCCTTATTTTCCTATTCAGGCTGAACCTCAAAGACAAGAATTCCCATCATGTACTTGTTGATTGCCTAAGTTCCCTCCCTCCCTTATTTTTCCTATATTCTTCAATACTGGTGCACTACATGATCAGATGTTTCCACTAGCCCCTAGATTTCTATGTACTGTTTCATCTTTCAGAAGCACAGTTCCTTTCTCAGAAAAATTCTGTGATTCCTTAGTGCTTACAGGGAAAAGCTAAGATCCATAATTTGACTCTCAAAGCCTCATATGTTTTCTACTTTCCTGCCTCCAAGCCTTTGCTTATGTAGTTTCATATCCCCAGGAATGTCCTTTTCTTCTTTTGCATTTGATCTTCCAGGACCAGTGCAAGGACCACCTTCTCTATGAAGCCTTCCTGATCTTTCAGGTGAAAGTAACCCCCCTCCCCCCCCAAACACAAATCAACTCCACAGCAGTTCATTTCAGTCTCTCTAATTGCACTTAAAATAGTCTTCCTAGTACTTATTTATTCATGTGCCTATTGTATCCACCTTACTAGAGTGCAAGCTCTTTGATAATGGCCCCATGCCCAATGCATTTGGATGTCCTGACCAGCACTGAGCACACTGGCTTACATATGATTGATGTTCAGTATGTTCATTGAATGCATGCATAATTATAAGTATGAATGGAAGGAGGGAAAACTGTTTCCCTGGCCTACCAGGCACTTAACTTAAAGTTTCATACTGCCTCCTTTTTTCCTGCTCTAGTGAGTACAGAATCAGACTCATAACTTGACCTGGGCCAAGAGAGGAATGGACTGAGCTACTGGCTGCATTGCAACTAGGGAACCAGGGATCTTGTCCTATGTGGGAGTGCGAGCCTTGAGTACCAAGATTTATTTCCATCAGGATGTTTTTAGGTTTAGGAAACTAGTCTGGCTATTGTATATACTGTAGGGGAAGGATTTCAAAGTACAGAAAAAGGAAATACTGAGCATGCTCTCTACAGAGAGGTAAGAACAGAGGCACTGGAGGGCATGGTGACACTGAGATGAGGGATTTCTTTTCATCGAGTCAGGTCAGTCTCTTCCTTCCTTACCTTTCAGAGCTGAACCTCAGTTAAATACGGGAGAATACTCTGGGCAGGGTATTGTCATTCTCCCTGCCCTGGGATCTTGAGTCAAATTCTTCATCTCAAACCAGCCTCCTGTCTCATGCTGTCTGACTGCTGTTTGTCCTTGAAGGTCTGGCTCACATTTCCTCCCCCACAGAAATCCTGTCCTGATCTACTCTAGCCGCTCTACCCCTACCCATCTCTCCCTAGATCCTAGAGTACTTTTAGTCTGTATCCCATACTCTAGCACTTGAATTGTTTTCTATTGTGTCTTGTTTCTCTAAGTTAGATGGTGAGCTCCTTGAGTGAAAAATTACATCTTTTTTTTTTTTCTGTCTCTCTCTCTGGAAACAAAGTAGTATCAGTAGTTATTGTTGATTTTATGGAGTGGCCTGATATTGGAACTTGAGAAATTATCAGAAGGAGAAAAACTAAAGATGAGAAAGGACATGAAAAACTTAAAAAAAAAAAAAAAAAAAAAAAGTAAAACTTAGCCTCAGGCTGGTTCTCCATACTCTGGGTTTGGGGAGGCAAAGCCTCATCTTTATAATCTCCTAGTGTCCAAGGGACAAGGGTGAGTCTCCTGAAGTTTGGCTTTTGAAGCTCTGCCTTCCAACAGTAGTCAGCATCCAGTGAGGGAATAAGGTGTTCATGGTAGCCTGTGGGGCCCCACACAGTAGTGACTGATTTGGGGTGACCTGGTACCATGCCTCCCAGACCCCTAGTACATGGCTGCTGAAGGCACACATGGTAGATTGGCATTAGAAGGGCCCCTTACCAGCCTCTTTCCTGAGCTGGAAGCAGGATGGGGAGCAGCAAGCCAGTTAGCTGACTGGCTTTCTCTGCCTTAAAGTACTGTGTTTCTGTTGCTAACAACAGACATGGTAGTGTAAATAAAACACAGTCACATGCACATAGACACATACATGGAGACTGAAAATTTGTATTGTCAGGGGTGGAGGGGGTGCTGAGGTGGAAGGGGACTGGAAATGTGTATCTCAGTCTCTGAAGATGCTCTGGGTCCTCTCTCCAGCCTTTGATGAAGGACCTGCTGAGTAGGGGGATCCTCCACAGGCGAGGAGATGATACTGCCTAGATGCCTCAGATCTCAAAGGCTAGATGCTTATTACAATTGGATCCAAATCTTTGCTCAGGCAGATTTCCATGAGGTTCTGTGCAGGTGATCTGAAAGCCAACAGCAGCTTTCTCCCCTCTGTACTGCCCTTTCTTTAAGGCAGGGGTTCTTAACCTTTTTTGTTCCATGGACCCCTTTGCCAGTCAGGTGAAAACCAGAGACCCCTTTCTAAGTCTACACTATACTGTGTATTATTTAATAAATATATCACACCCACACCAACATGTCCCCACAAGAATAATGTTTTTTTTTTTTTTAATTTCAGTTCAAGCTCAGGGACCCCTGGTTAAGAACCCCTGCTTAAGAACCTTTGCTTTAAGGGTTTGCTCATTGGTCCCTTTTAGTGTTCACGAGTACACCAGTCAGCAGCAGCTGTGGCCTTTCTGGCTGTCCTGACCTATAAAAGCCACCTGAGGTCTGCACACCTAACACATAACTGTAACCATGTGCTTTGGGTAAGCTTCTGAAACCCATTCAGTCTCTCTGGGAAGAGTGGTCTTACTAGCAGGAGGCAGAATAGTTATGCCATATCAGAGGTTCTTAACCTTTTTTGTTCCACGGACCCCTTACTACGTCCACACTATACTGTGTATTATTTAATAAATATATCACACCCGCACCAACACATCCCCACAAGAATAATGTTATTTTGAACTTAAATTCAAGCTCACAGACCCCTTGTTAAAAAAACCTATGCTATAAGAAGTAACAGACGCGTCTCATGTGAGATAAGCTTATTTAGAGACTTGAGATTCAAATAGCTTATGATGAGGATAGGTGATGAGGAAGACTATGGAGTCTCTATTGCTGGAAATATAAACAGGGATGGGTTTAGGTGGTCTCCATTCCTTCTTCCTTGGGTCAGAAAGGAGGCTAAGATAACATCTGGGGAGTCTCTTCTGGTTCTGTGATTCCGGGAAAAAGTAACTGTATTAATATAATTTTAGAGCACTTCCCAACATGCATAGATCTGAGTACTTGTGAAGACAGGGAAGTGTTGGATTCTTCTAGGTTCTTGGCTATGTTGCGTAAATGAATTTAAGAATGTACCAGTTTAGTTAGGCCAGTAAAAATAATTTATTGGGAAATGGGGGAAAGAACAGAGCTTGCTGATAAACATGGAAATACACACCAATATTTGGTGTGGGCTTCTCTAGGCAGAGAGCATGAGCTCTGCCTTGTGTGGGTGCCTTTTAAACTTAATTATTGGGAAGCGGCTGTGGCTCAATCAGTAGGGCTCCCGTTTACCATATGGGAGGCCCCGGGTTCGGTTCCCGGGGCCTCCTGGTGAAGGCAAGCCCGCCCGCATGGCGTGGTTAGCTGACCCAGCGAGCACAAGCAGCAAGGGGGGAATAAATGAATAAATAAATAAAATCTTAAAAAAATAAAAAATAAAAAAAATAAACTTAATTATTCCTCCCCCTTGCTAATGCTGACGGGAGGGGCCCCAGTTGTTATTGGTTACCCCACCAATGGTGGGGGGCCAATGGTGAGCCTGTTTGGAATATCTGGGGCCAAGGTGAGGTCCTGGAAAGGGAAACTGGGACTTCAAGTTTAAACTCAAGGTCTCAGTGAAGCCTTGTGGCTTGCATGTTGCCTGTCAGCCATGTTGTGGCTCATCTTCTCGTTTCCCTGGCTAACCTGCCTCACTTGGTTCATAGGTTCTCTGACACTTGGGATGTGGGTATCTGAAGTAGCTCTTGGCTTGGCTCTTAGGTGCTGGCAGCCTTTTTTTGCTGTCTTACTGCTTTCTTGGACTGCATGTGACAGGCCTAAGAAATGTCCTGTGGGAAGTACCTTTGGTTCTTCTTATCACCAAGTCTTTAACAGTTTCAATAATGTATGTCTCCTCTAGGCAGGGGAAATGAATTAGGATTGTCCTCTGGGTTTAGGCTTATAAATCTGTCTTAGAGTCTGATTTCTACCCAGTCAACCCTCTTGACTTTTCAAGGTGGGAACATGGGAACTGTAGCACACTGAAAGCTTGGGGCAGCAGCTTTTCTCCAGGGGCTGTGACTCACTAGGTGGGCTTGGGACCAGATAAGGGGTGTGTCACATAGTATTTGTTGCTTCAAGAGTTAAAGGACCAAGGTACATGTGAATGGGTTACCTATTTTTGTAAATTAGAAGGTATGCAAGATTATCCTTATAATATAGCACTCTGACCCATATTCTGATAAGCATTAGTGAGAGAGGGAGAGAGGGAGAGAGGGAGAGAGAGGTGGGGGGGAAGAGGGGATAGAGTTGTTACTAGGGTCTGAGAATTGCATATTACCCTAAAGGCCTATAGGAGTTGCCTCCCATGTGACGCCTGTCATCTGTATAATTACAGTGGCACAAAGGCTGGGAATCCCTGAGGAGAGCATTGGTCAGTCTTTCTCTGTTTCCTGCCTTTGGGCAGGGGTATGAGGCCCTGTAGTTAACTAGGGCTGTTGTCAATGGGGTTGGGCCCAGCCTAACTACACGTAGGACTGTGTTGTTTTCTTCTCTGTGTCCTCAGGGTATAGCCTGGTGCCTGGCACAGAAGAGGTATTTGGTCATTATTTGTGGATTGAATGGTTTCCCAGCCTGTGCTTGAGGGGACCTTGGGCTAGGCCTTGAAGCATGGATGGGATTTGTATAAGCAGAGGAAAGAAGAGGGTACTATTCTGGCAATGATTTGAACACAAAACAGAGGCCAAATTGAACATGTTGAGAGTAGGAGGTGTCATGCCTGACCTGAGAGGGAAGTGCCTTTGTATGTGTGTAAACGTTTGTGTTTGTATGACAGGGGTGGGGAGAGATGGGGAATGATTGACAGGAGGGAGGAAGAAGAGGAAAATGAGACTGGCTGGTAGCATTTGACAAGGCTTTTATGGAGCCAGAAGACTCTGAGTCTGGTGTGAATGGCAGACAGTTAAGGAGCCCTTTTACGTTCTTGAGGAAAGGAATGATAGGATGATATTGATGTTTCAAGATTCTTATTCTGTTGTTTATGAGCAGGGAGGATTGGAAATGAAAGAATAAAGGGAAACTAGTAATGATAATACTAATGTTTAACATTTACTTAGTGCCTCCCCTGGGCTGGCACTCAGGGTGCTCTATGTGTAATTAGAGACAATTACAATAAACGAGGTACAGGCCAATGAGCTGGAGAAAACTTGCAAAGAAGAAAATATATTTAGCTTCTTCATATTTGGCTATATGAAGAAAACTAAATAAGAGATGGCTCCAAGGACATCCTCGACTCTGCTTCCTGAAACTTGTCCTTGAAGCCACTGGAGCTGGGCCTGTTATCTGGCTCAGCTGGGGCTGCTGAGCTTTTGCATACTCCTTGCCAGGAATGAATGTCCTTGGTGCTCAGCTGGGGTGTGTTCCCAATCCAGCCATCTGGAAGGTCAGAGAAATTAGCCACTAGAATTTGCCCACTAGTGCTTCTAGAGGTTACAACCTGTCAGTCGACCCCTAAGCCTGTGACCAGCTTCTTTGGCAGGGTTTCTCACAGTTGGAACAGGCTAACAATTCTAGCACTAACTGTTCCCTTATTTGGACATAATTTTCAGGGTGAGATTGGACTTTTCCTTTCGTTTGGGAAAGATTTTTTTTTTTTTAAAGATTGGAGTTCCCTGTGAGTGGTTTTCAAAGAGCTAACGTGGCATCAGAGCTATACCTTTCTTCACCTAATTCTTTCCCTGGCCTCCAGGGATGGGTAAAACCAGGATGGGGTCCTTGGAGTGTCATTCACCTCAGTCTCCCTAGGGGAGAAATGGATAACACCCTCATGGGGCCAAGAGGCAGGAGGGCTGAGAGTCTGGTTTCCAAGGCTTGGGGGGCAACTTCATGCCCAGCTTTGGGGCTTATCTCTTGGCTTTGGGTGATTTGCTGTACACATTGACTTGGCAGATTTGCAGTTTAGCAGCCCAGCCTCATGCTAGGCCAGGGTGGGGAGCAGGGCCGGGGTGGTGGTGGTGCTGCCAAGGGTGAAGAATTTTTGTAGCGACTTTGAGAGCATACTTCCTTCCAGCACCCCACCATGGTCAGCTAATTGTACCCAGAAGCCCAGCTCTGTCAACTTCTGGCTTTCCTTCTGATTTACCTCTGTGAACCTCAGGAGGAGTAATTCAGCTAATGGCAATGACATTGGATCTTATTAGAGAAGGTTAAAGCACAAAGGAGAACATTTCTGTCAACAAAGATGAGCTTATACTGGCTGAAACTCCCTGCAAGGCAGTCTTTGCCTTTTGGATGATTACTGTGGGCTTAAGGTGTCATGCCTTACCTGAAAGAGGGGGAAATAGTAAAGAAAGCTAGGGCTGAAGGGTGGAAGGAGGGTCTCCAGCTGCAGTTGCCGAGGGCCTGAGGTAAAGGCTGCTACTGCCCAGAAAGAAAGCACTTTTGGCAGTGATGATAAAAGAAATAGTTACCATGATGGTGATGATAATGATATGATTTACTGAGTGCTTATTGTATGCTAGATACTGTGGTAAGTTCTCTGCATGCAGTATCTTTTTTTAATTCCACAAAATGGCACTTTGTGATTGAAACTGTCATCTCTGTTTTACAGATGAGGAAACTGAGACTTAGGCAAATCATCCAAGGCTTCATAGCTAGTAGGGGCAGAGCTAGAATTCATACCCAAAGACCACTCTTTTCTCATTATTACTTAGAAAGGAAACCATGACAAGCCATTAATTTTAATAAACTTTAAATTTTAGAATAGGCTTAGATTTACAGAAAAGTTACAAAGACAGTACAGAGGGTTCCCGTAGGTCTAGCAAGCATGATTTTTTTTTTTCTCCTCTTCTGGCCCACTTTATGAGGATTCATTGGGAGTGGGAAACAGATTTGGAGGAAGGACATTTTTCCCAAAGATTCCAATTTGGTGACTTTTAACTTAAAATTTTTGAAAGCCCATCTAAGTCTATTATTTCCTCCCCAGTTCTACTCTGTCTTAGCTCAGCTAGACTGGGCTAGACTTGGCTTTGACAGTCTAGTTTCAGAGTAGAATATCATGTTTTCTGACTCAATAGGGGTGATTAGTAACCTAGTTTCAGAGAACTAGGGAAAGCAGGTGGTTGTAGAGAGGGAGGACCCTTAGCAGCAGGCTGTGACCGGGAATGTGCATAGTTTCAACTGGTGTTCCGTGGCCTGAAGCCAGAGTCCTCCCCAGGGACACAGGGAGTGTGTAGACACTTAGGCCTGTCTGCTTGGATGCCCTCTCCAGGCCATCCTTGTGTAAAACCAGAGTGGTTCGTGGTGGTCGCTGCTTTGGACCCAGGCTTCTGTCTACAGGGAGTGTAGGATAATGTCTGTGGGCAGCTGACAAGCTTTGCTTTGGGCCCCAGGCACATTCTCCATTTAAGGGAAAGGGGTCCGCAATCTCCTTGGCTCTGGGTGTAAATGGGCTGGCCCAAAGTTTGCTCATGGCCTTTGCTGGATGTGCTTTTTCAATGAGATCATTCCAGAATTACATTCCTATGAAATTATATTTTACTTAGAACGTGAAGCTGGATTTGTGTAAAATTATTGGGACTAAAACTCAGGGCTCAGAGTGGGGCAGAAATGAAGATAGAGAAAAACAGCTCTGCTTTAGAAGCAGGGGAAAGCAGGAGAGAGATAACAGTTGTTAAGGGCTTTTGCATTTAAAGTTCGTACACTGCAAGCATATTCAGAGAGTCAGGATTGCCACCTAACCAGAGGAAAGGCAGGCGGTGATGTGTGTTTGTTTTTATTACAGCTGCTTCCCACCCCCAGGCAATATGGACTCAAAAAGAGCAGCTGGGGGAAAATGCCCTTGAGATCTTAGTGTCTGAGGTAGCTTGATGGTAGGAGAAGCCCCTGGGTCTCCTTGTTACGGCATTCAAGGTCCCTTCCTGCCTTTCCTCTCCTGCTCCCGCTCTCACACACACGTGCGTGGCCCCTGCATGCCAGCTGTTTGAGATTATAATAGTCTGTATGTTTCTGCCTTGTGTCCCTGTATACATGCTGTTCTCTCAGCTAGGAATGTCCTTCTCTTCCCTTGTTTGCTTAGTGAACTCCAGTCACTCTCTAAAACTCAGTTCAGCATTGCCTTCTCTGAAATCTTTTGTGCTGCCCTCAGACAGAGTTATTTTCTGGTAACTGTGCTGCCGTTGCCTCTTGTCCATCCTACTGTTGCCACATTTCTCATTTGGTACATTTTGGACAGCAAGGAATATTTTCCCCAGTACCTAGTACAGTGTGTGGTACAGAGTACATGCTCATTAAATGATTGTTGAAGGAAGAAACTGAAAGAATAAAGAGTTGGATATAAGCAGAAGTGGGATACTGCAGGCAGGGTGAGCCACAGAATGGTGGCTAGCATAGCATACGTAACATTGGAGGCAGGGAGACCCAAGTCAGATTTGCGGAAGAAGTGGTGTGTGTGTGTGTGTGTGTGTGTGTGCGCGCGCGCGCGCGCGCGTGTACACATGGGTGTGCAGAAGTTTGGAGAAGTTTGTGAAGTGGCAAGATAGAGAACCCAATGAGGTCTGAGTTCCATAGACAAATTACAAGGATTGAGTCCAGACTATGGAAAGGAACTCAAGGTTAGGTGAAAGTACTCCCTGAGTAATCTGCAAAGCTGCAGGAGGATGGAGGGGAAAGAGACTTCGAATCAGGGATTCTGAAGTGGTGGTGGTGGTGCTACTACTACTGCTACTACCAGTAGCTTACATTTATAGTCCTTACTACAGATCAGGCACTGCTCCAAGCGCTTTATGTGTAGTAATTCTTTTATCCTTACAATAGCCCTATGAGATACATACTTTTAAATTGTTGTCATATGAAGAAACTGAGGTCACACAGCTACTAAGTAGTCTAGACCTATTTCTGCCACTTACTAGTTGAATGACCTTGGGGCAAGCCACTTAGCTGCCCTGAACCTCAGTCTTCTTCTTTATAAAATGGAGAAAATGCCATTTAAATTGCATTTACCCTCCTGGGCTTGTTGGGAGACTCAAATGAGATAATGTGAAAGTGCTTCGGAAAATATAAAGCACTCTGAAGTACTTTAGAGTAACACTGGGGAAGTAAGGAACCTTGCAAAGTGTCTGTCATTTAGATTTTAGGCTCATACTTAAAGTGTATGCTGCTTTGAGTGTGGGCTGCAGTTGTACTTCACAGCTGCGTTGGGCTAGTTAGTGGCAGTATCTTTGATTATATTTAGAATCAGGATTTGAATGGTCATTAAAGAATCAAGAAACCAGTTTTTGTTCGAGACAAATGTATATGTGAAATGTCTCCTGGGACAGGTCTTTTGGGTCAAACCAGCCCTTCCCTCCTACCCAGGGAAGTTGTGGGCTTTTGCATGGCAGAGAGTAACTATGTTGGGCCCTCAGGAGCAATGACAGAAAGTTGACAAAAAGGCTAGCTCAGAGGACGCCATGTCAATTCCTACGTCCAGCTGCCCACCGCAGCTGACTGTAGGATTCTGTGGGCTGTTGGGCGTGGCCTGTTTTTCTTTCCTCAGGTGAGAAATTCATGGGGAGTTTCAGAAGTTGCTGTATGTGGGAAACGGATGTGGCTCAAGAGGTTCGGCGTCCGTCTACCATATGGAGAGACCGGGGTTCGATCCCCAGTACCTCCCGGTAAAAAAAAAAAAAAAAAAAAAAAAAAAGAAGTTGCTGTATGTTGCTGTTGCCTTGGTAATGGAGACCAAGTCCAACAAATAGTCCACTGCTGGCAGGCTTGGCTGGAGTTCTAAGTGGGCCCACAAATTGTTCCAGCACTCGGACCTGGGCAGTGTGCTGTGCTCTGAGTAGGGAGGAGTTCCTCCACGTGCAGCCAAGAGGCCTCCAAGAAGCTCATGGTGGGGAAGCGGCTGTGGCTCAATCAGTGGGGCTCCCGTTTACCATATGGGGGGCCCCGGGTTCGGTTCCCGGGGCCTCCTGGTGAGGGCAGGCCCACCCGCATGGGGCGTGGTTGGCTGACCCAGCGAGCGCGAGCAGCAAGGGGGGGATAAATGAATGAATAAATAAAATCTTAAAAAAAAAAAAAAAAAAAAAAAGAAGCAGCTTATAGTGTCTCTAAGCTTGATAGTTGCCTGGATGGACCATGATGCCTTGTGTGAATAATTATAGGTCACCGAACAGAACCACTAGTCATTTACATCCCTAAAAAATGTCTAATTGTAGGTTACAAAATATGAAAATATACAAGAGCTTAGATACATGTCATACCTCATTACAAAGAGCAGTGGCATGAGTCAGCTGTGACTTGGGTAGCTTTTAGTGTGTTGCGAGCTGCTTGGTGAGCATGCTGGCTGGCACAGAAGAGGGGAAGAGGCACATTCCCCATGCTGCCCACAAGGGAAACTGGTGATTTTAGAAAAGGGAAGAAAATATAAGCTGTGACCATAGCCTATTGTTCATACCTGCACTTGCACAGCTAACTGTGTCTGGTTACCTTGAGATAGATTTGACTCCTCTCTGGGAACTGTCCAGAACAGTTTACAAACCACAGTAGAAAATGTTACATTTGTGAATCTAAGTTTTTGGCTTTAACTATTTCCAACAATCCTGAAAGTCCATGATATATAGTATTTGGTAAATTGTTGACACTGAAGTTTGAAACATAGTGCTGCAAGGACTTGGGGAAGCTGAGCGCCTTGCTGCAAGTGAGCCCCTCTTATTGCTGAGCATCGGCATATCAGCATATCTGCTGAGCTCTGTAGACCTTCATTCAGAATTACCTGTGCATTAATGGGAAAGGTAATATGGGTTAGGACAGGGATTCTTAAACTGAGTCTATGGAGGAACTTTGGGGCTTGTGAACCCCCTAAAATGATAGGCAGAAATTAGTGTCATATAAAATTTCTGGGGAGGTTCTTGGGATTTATTAGATGCTCAAAGGGTCCTGTGACCTCAAATAAAGTGAATTATCACTGCTGTACTCTAAAATGTAGAGATTTGAGAGGGTCTCGGTATGCATCCCCTTTTATATCAAGGCTCTGTGGTATACTTGGCAGTTACTGCTTATTCTGACCTCAGATGGTTGCTCTAGTTTGCACCTTTTTTGTCACAGGGCTCTGAATGAGTTAGCACCCTGGAAGGATACATATTTTTCTTCAGAGAAAATTTGAATAATGTTCTAAAGTCTTTGAGGGCAATTTCCAAACAGGAATTTCAGAAATGTTTTGAGAATGTGTTGGAATAAATGTGCAGGTCTCTAAGGACTACTTTGATGAGGGTAACCTCTGGCATATTTGTGAAATAATCTATTTCATACCTGCAGTTATACTTTCCTGCCTTCAGCAATTGGAACCAGTCCTATCACCCTAGGCCACAGAAGATCTTGGAATTATTTCTTTGAAAATTGTGTGTAGTAATTAGGTTGTCAATCCTACGGCCTCTAGCAGGGTAATTGCCTGAAGCTGATGTTGGGGAAGTTGTAAATTCCTTGAGAGTAGTGAGGGAGTCTGAAATGTCATATCATCTGGCTGGGCCATCCTTATTTATTGCTGGGCTAAGGTATCCCAGGTTTACACAGGAGCCTACTTTGCCAGGGTATAGGAGCTTGATTAAATGCCCTGGCCTCGTTGCTCTGGTCTGGTGCAGTGCAGTCTCAGTATGAGATCTCTCCCAGCTGAAAAGGCAGCCTTAGCTTCACTTAGCTCTTCAGGCTTGGTGACCGTGTGGGGGTAGGGTTTATCTGCGACTCTTGGGGTCCTCTTTCTTCTCGGTTTTAGATTTTTAAGTCAACTGTAAGAAGCAAGGAATTTTGGTATTGGACGGGACCTTAGAAGCCATTCATGCCAATCTCTTAAGGGTGTGGGAATTAACCTTATTTGCCTTTTTCATTGCCGTATCCCCAGCATCCAGCTCAGTGTGTAGCATGTAGTAGGAGTTCATAACATACGTATCAGTTGAGTGAATCCCTGTAAACATCTCCAACAGCTTCAGCAGACCATTTCCATTCTTTCATTCTTTGTTCATTTATTTGGCAAAAATTTATAAACTCCTACTATGTACCAAGTACTCTAAGCTCTGGAATACTATAATGAACAAGATAGCCCTTGTCCTCAGGAGCATAGTCTGTAATTAAGAAGTAAAGAATTAAAAGGAACTTATAGTCTCTAATGGAAATTTAAGAATAAAAGCTTCTTCCTCATTTTGGGCTTCCTGGGTCTTCTCATTGTTTGAGGTCTCTTTGAGGAATCACAGAGAACACATCTAATCTGTTTTTCTCATGAGAGCCCTTCAGAATTCTTGCCTCAATTATCACTCTCCCCCACCCACAGCCTTCTCTTCTCCAGGGTAAACATTCTCAGTTCCTTTAGTCATTTCTCCTGTGACATGCCTCTGAGTGCCCTCTCCATCCTGGTCAATATCCTCGGGACACATTCCAGAGACTATCCCTCTACCGTTGTGGAGTCCAGAACTCAATACAATATACCAAACATTAATTTCCAGGGAACATTCCAGCCTGGAGCCTCTTTGTTTACACTTTTCTCTGCTTGCCTTGGGCCCAGGCAGTGGATGATGGAAAGCGGTCTACTTGGCCAGGCTGAGAACATCTTCATATTTGGCAAATCCTGCAATTAAGAACTTTTTTTTTTTTTTTTTGTCTCCTCTGTCCAAATCCCCCCCCATCCCCCAGGACTTGGTATACACAGATCTACACACAGCCTTACTGCTAGTGACTAGTCTTTCCTTTTCTAGGTTATTGCTCTTCTTTACCAGAGAAATTAGCATGAAAAAGCAAGTTCCAGTCCCATAACTTTATTCTATTCCTGCCCCTTATCACATTCTCTACCCCTGCTGCCCACCTAAAATGACAAAAGTTGAGTCTTTTGACATCACAATACTTGGCTATTGTATCAACAGCTGTGATGTCACCACAGAGGATTATTACTTCAGGGAAGAATGGAGGGAGGGGAGTGTGGCTGCCATGGAACCTCTTGGTAACAAAGAACCTATTTTCATGCAAATCTTCACCCAAAAAACATGAGCTGGCTTTTCTGCTGATGCCTTTTCCCTAGTTCCCCACCACTCCCTCTCTCTGTGGATTAATGGGTTTGGTTTGTGGCCATTGCTCTGGTCTGAGCATGTGTGGATGTCCCCTGCTGTCCTGGCATCTGGGCTGGCTGTGGGTTTTATTCATGAGGTCAGTGCTGAGAAGAGCTTTTCGGGGAGGGAATTCAGAGGGGAGCCTGGGAGCCTGGGAGCCTTGGGCAGGCGAGGCTGCCCCAGATGTGCACAGCCCCTGGGCTAAGAGGGAGCCAGTGTGCAGCCACTTCTCAGCAGGCAAGGGGGCCGCAGTTTTGTCAGCCACTCTGGGAAGTCTGCACTTGCTGTCCCTAAACCTGAATGCCCAGGGTTGGGTCTGCCTTGGAAGCTCCCTTTTGGCTTTCTGACTCAGAGACCTAAAAACACTTGCTACAGAGGTTCTCTGTACAGAGGCCATTAATGTTTCAATAATTTTTTTTTACAGTACCCCTAGGCCAAGCAAACAAACAAAAACAAACCCAACAGTTTCACTTATTAAGTAATTAGGTCTAAATGACTTAGTAAGTATTGATGTCCTAACAACTTAATAGCCATTTGAAAAAAATATGCACACATAAATTGAAAGGAAAAACATTTTTATTTCATTTTTAAATAATCAGTTATTAATGGGATGTACTACGCACTGCACAACATCTCTAGTCTTGGAATCAGATTGGAAACTGCCACTCTCATTTCCTGTTCCACATTGATTTTCATGTGGTACTTGCCTTTTATCACAGCAACTGCTGAAAATCCAGCTTTACAAAGAAATGACATCATGGAAAAGAATGTAGTCTCATGTTGAAACTGTGAACTCACGGGGTGTCTGACAAATGTTGAGTTTTGCTGTTGGGTGTCTGGCAAATGTTGAGTATTTCACTCAAACAGCACCTCCATGAGTTCACCACCATGCTCTCAGGCATCTCAGTGCATAATCTGAGAACCATGGACCTGCTGTTGCCAAGTAGCGCTTGCTTTATTTGAAGGAAATAAAAAAAAGGCAACTTTTCTTCCGAGCCTGGCCCTTAAAGGAGTTGGCTACAGATCGGGAACAGCTGGATGGACAGACTCCCCTCATCTGCAGTGTCAGCTCCAGCAGGACTGCATCATTAGGGAAGGCCTTTCTTTAATGAGGCTCTGAATTTGTGAGCTCTTCCATCCCTAGGTGGCAAAGAAGGATGAGAAAAGGCCCCAAGAACAAGAGATGAGTGTCTCTTTAATCCCCCTGAACTAAGTAGTTTAAAGAAAAATGGTATTTTAACATTAAGAATTGCGGGGCCAGACGTTGGACATTCTGCCAGTGCCCACTTCTAACTCTTTATCTGGATGGATGTGGGCTGCAGGGGTATAGCTGGGATGGCTAATGACTTCCTGCTATAAGATATAATGGAGACCAAAGAACTAAGGTTCTCTGTTATCAGTTATAGAGCCCAGTGCCAACTTCTCCAGACCTCAGGGTCTGACACTTACTATGAAACCCTGGGCAGATTTTTAACTTCTCTGAGCCTCAGTTTCTTCATCTATAAACTAGAGATGACAATGATCTCATATAATTGTTACAAAGATTAAATGAGGTAAATATAAACATAGAACCAGCAGAGCCTGGCCATGTACATGTGCTTTCTTCTACCTTCCAAAATTGAGGGGCACAGAGCTTCCACCCAAAGGGAATTTCAGCCACAGTGACCTGGCTAAGACTTGCATTTTGAGAGTTATTCTCTATTTCTCCTTCTCAGTAACCTTTCTCTGTTCCCACGTCTGCGGAACCCTGTGTCCTGTGTGCTATTTTAAAAACTCTTTATTCAATCATAACATACAAATATATGTGTCCAGCTCAACAAATTTTTGTATCCGAACCCATGCAACCAACACCCAGATCAAGAAATGGAATATTACCGATATCCCAGAACCCCTTCAGTCACTCCCTTCCTTATGGGTAACCACTATCCTAACTTCTAATAGCATGGATTTATTTCATGTTTTTCATATTTTACATGAAGAGGATCATGCAGTATGGTGCCTGGCTCCTTTTATTCAACACAATGTTTGAGATATTTATCCATGTTGTTGCATACTTATAGGTTGTTCATTCTCATTGTTGTATAGTGTTCCATTATGTAAATATACCGTAATTTATTTTCCATTCCACTGTTGATGGACATTTGGATAGTTTTCAGTTTATAGCTTTTAGGCATAGTGCTGCTGTGAACATCCTCATTCTTGTCTTTTGGTACACATATATATTTTTCAGTGGGTATATACCTAGGAGAGCATTGCTGGACATAAGTTCAGTTTTAGTAGTTGAACCCAATGTTCTTCCAAAGTTCGTAGTATTAATATACACTCCCACTATTGGTGTTGGAGAGTTCCAGTGCTACATATCCTTGCCAACACTAGGTATTTTCTATCTTTTTCACTTTATCCATTCCAGTAGATATGTAATGGTATTGCATTGTGGTTATAATTAGCGTTTCCCAGGTGATTAATGAAGTTGAGCACTACCTTGTAGGTTGCCTTTTCACTCTCTGTTGATTTTTTGAACAGTTCTTATTTAATGCAGTCTAATTTATCATTGTGTTTTCCATTTTGGTTACCACCTTATGTGTTGTGCTTAAGAAATCTTTGCTTACTTGAAGGTCTCCTTGGCTTTTGCTCATGATTTTTCCTATGCTTACAGTGCTCTGCTCTTTCTTTATCTCCTACAAGTCTTGCAGAACTCAGCCCAAATATCTCTACCTTACACCTGTAGAAGCCCTGTCCAACACCCAACCTGTCTACCTACTGAGGTATCTTTCTCCTTGCTCCCAGAGCTCTAACTTCATAGTTCTATGTCACAGCTTTTATTGCATTGTTCCAGAATCTTTTCTTGTCTATCTCAGGGAGGAGAGGGAACTGCTCAAGGGCAAGGACCAGAGTGTACATGGAGCCTGGCTGAAGAGAGACCCTCAAAGGGCTCAAGTAAGTAGGCAACTATAAGCCTTAGCTGCCTACACCTGTCTCTTTTTTCTCTATTTTTTCTACATTGTTTCCCAACCTTTCTTTTTTCATTATTATTAATTTAAGAAATTTTTATAGAAGCTTTAGATTACATAAATGTTACATAAAAAATACAGGGGATTCCCATATGCCCCACTCCCTCCCCCTCCCACACTTTCCCACACTAACAACACCCTCCATTAGTGTGGTACATTTGTTACAATTGATGAACATATATTGAAGCATTGCTACTGTTGACTAGAGTTTACATTATAGTTTACACTCTTTCCCGCACAATTTTGTAGACTATGACAAATGTATAATGGCCTGTACCCATCATTGCACTGCCATGCATGACAATTCCAATGTCCTGAAAATACCCTCATATTACACCTATTCTTCCCTTTCCTTCCCCTGAGAACCTCTGGTGACCACTGCCTTTATACCAATAATAAAGGTTCTTCCATTGCTAGAATAATAATAAGTCTAGAATAGAATAATAATGAGTCTACTTTAGTCCATTGTTCATTCCCCAATCTTGGGGATTTGGGGATGGTGATGCCCACTCTGTTCCTAATTGAGAGGGGGCTTAGATCCCATGGGGCAGATGGATGGAACTATCTTGTTTGCAGTCACGCACTCTGTTCCTTGGGATGGGCCTTGTCCATCACCATCTCCTTGTTAGTTGTCCTGGATGAGTCTATTGAACTGGAGAGTAGGTGTTGCAGCTCTGCTGAGATTCAGGGCTCAACTGGCATGTAGACAAACGAAAGATTTAAGACTCTGGGACATATATTTAACAAATATAGTGTTAATTATAGGTTCAAATAAAGGGTGCAGAAGAGCCATGTTTAGGGAAACTATAAATTAGTCTAACTCTGTTACACTAGGGGGGCATAAATTCCAAAGTAAGGTCTATTGACAGCATGCTGAATTCTGAGCTTGTTTGCCCAGCTTATAGTGTCGATGTCTCTAGAGCCCTCAGGAGCCCCACTGTTTGAAGCACTGTTTAATGTGGCAGTCAGTACAGACCAATATGTCAAGCCCTCCCAACCTTTCTTAACCTCGACCCATTTTGATGAGCATAAGAATCTCCCAGGCAGATTGTGAAATGTCACCCCCAGAGAGTGTATTCCAGGTTGAGAATTGCTACCATTAGTGTTTGAGGGATGGGCTGATCAGTAGTCTCTAAAACAGTAGACCTCGGGAAAGGAAAGTCCTGAAATTTATTAAGCTTCTGAGAAAGGATCTTTATATTTTACAACAGGGAAGTTGTTGCAGTCTTTCCAGAGTATAATTTCAGTTGGGTTTTTGGGCTGCAGTCAACTTGCCTTGAATCTTTTGGGTGCTCAGAGGTGTGACCCCCTTTTGAATTTTCCGAGTGACTGGTTGCTGCAGGTAGGTTAGATCCTTCCCTGGGAAGGCTGCTAGGGACTGAAGGTGGGCCTGGACAATGGAGCCCAAATCTGCCCACCCTGTCCACCCTGACCAGGGAGTGGATAATGACTGACAGGGCCTCTCTGAACTGGTGGCAAGTATTTTTTCATTAAAAAAATATTTACTGACTGCCTAGTCTGTGTCAGGGACTATCTGAGGCACTTGAGGATACAACAGTGAAAACAGACAAAAAGCCCTAGATGGAGCTTACATAAATATGAAAAATATATAGAAAGAAAAATAATATGTTAGGTGGTGATAAACTCTTTGGAGAAAAAAAGTAAAACAGAAAAAAAGGGTTATAGAAGTGTTAGGGGTAGCAGGGTAGGGATGGGCTTTTAATTTTTTATAGTGTGGTCAGGGAAGTCGAAAAGATGGCATTTGGCCAAAGGCCTGAAGGAGGTAAGGGAGCAGGCTCTCTGAGGGGAGTGTGTTCCAGTTACAAGGCAGAACAAGTATGAAGGCCCCGAGGTAGGAATGTGTGCGGTGTGTTTGAGGAGATAGCAGTGTGGCTGCAGTGGAGAGAGAGAGAGAAAAGAGTAGTTGAAATGAGGTCAGGGATGTAAAAGGGACCCAGGTGTTGTAGGGCCTTTGAACCAATGGGGAGCCATGTCAGGGTTTTGAGCAGAGGAATGAATGATATGATCTGCATTGATCATGATCATGGATGAATGTGATAAGAGGTGGCTTATTAAAGATTAAACAAAACTCTGGTTGCTTCTATTTTCTCAGTGAACTAGGAAGCAAAGATAGCTAAAAGAGTAAAGACAAGGGAAGAGATGTTGAGGCTGGGAGTTGGGAGGAAGGCTAAATCCCTGGGCCAAGAGACTGCAAGTGTGTTCCCTCTTGGTTCTGAGTAGTCTTTCTTCTTTATCAATGGCTTCTTGTTGTTCTTTATGTTCTCAATATAGAAGTGGGGTGTTCTCCCTGTTATACAGATGGGAAAACTGAGGTACAGAGACTTTGCTAGCCCTTATTATTTCCCTAGTCTTCCTCTGAGAAAGTGCATCTTCTGGGTAGCGTCTTTTTCTAGAGCAGAGGAAGCATCTTGCCATCATTTAGATTGATTTCAACTAGACCAGCAAGCATGGAAGAAGTCAGTATTAGGGTCAGGAAAGCATTTGAACTGGATATTTTAAAAAGAATGGTCAGAGGCTATTAAAGATTGAAGAAAACTGGTTAAATAGAACCTTGGAGGCATGAACATTCCTGGCATGTACAGGAAATGGCAGCTGGCCAGAGGGAAGGCGCTGATGTGAGATAGGACTGTGGCCTTTGAATTATCATCATCATTATGAAACCCATGCAGTTCTGCTGGCTGAGGTGAAAGAAGGCAGTGGACAGTCATCAGGAGCAGGGTTCTTTGTGGGAGCCAAGCCTCTGTTCTGCCTTTTCCTTTTTCCCAAAGTGGTGACAAGTCATTGGGCAAAGTAGGCTCCATCATCCTGGCAGAGCTGGATTAGGCCGCTTGCTGAGAGGCTGTCGTTCCAGGCTGGCAGAATCAGCAGTGTTTAGGTTTGTAAAACTTATCTTGGAAGCTACCAGATTTCCTTTGGCCTGGAATTGCCTAACAGGCCCTCACCCCATTTCAGGCTTTCAGGAAGCATCTAAACCCAGCTTAAAACCTCCACAGAATCTGTACTCAAGTGGAGAAGAACCAGCTGGCAGAAAAAGGGATTGAAAAATGGTTGAGGTTGAAAGCCCAAACTCTCAAAGGGCTTTCTTTAAGGAGGAGCGTTGGGAAAGAGGGTGTAGGAGTGATAAATGGACAGTGAAGAGATGGAAAGAATTCTTAATTTTTTTCTTATATTATTCAACAACAACAAAATAATCTTTTCCTATGGCTGGTTGAGAGGGATTTCAGCCTCATAGAGATCTGTAAAATCACCTGGAAATCTTCTGACTCCCCAGCAAAACAGTCTTGGTTCCTATCCACTAGACCTGGCTTATAATCACCCAGGCATTTTTGCTTGAAGGATTTTCTGGACCTAGAATTGCAGAACCTGGGAATGGAAAAACCTGGAATGGAAAAGGGCCAAAGTACAAGGTATACAGAAGTAGCAAGGGAGAAGAGAGTTCTGGCATTTTAGAGGGAATTATGGAATAATCTTGAGAAAATCCTTCCTGATTCCCTTTCTTTTTTAATTTTTTTTTTTTACCGGGAGGTACCGGGGATCGAACCCCGGTCTCTCCATATGGTAGACGGACGCCGAACCTCTTGAGCCACATCCGTTTCCCTCCTGATTCCCTTTCTAAAGCTTTTGATGCCCACCCAACTAACCTCCTGAGCCCACTTTCTCCCCTTTCCCTTGTAATCCCTAATTTTTTAGGCACAGCAGAGCCAAAGATAAAGTTGTGAGCAGATAACCAGTGAGAAATGAATCAGGAAAGGAGAGGAGGAAAAGAGGGGTGAGGGAGGAGAAAGCCAACATGAACGAGATTAATGCAAGTCTTCCAGGAACACCCATTCCTTAGAAGTGTGTGAGATGAGACATAGCAGGGATCTGGAAGACAACAGGGACACTTGTGATGAAACTGAAAGCCCCAAGGTAGACAAGGTTGTCTAAAGGGTGGGAAGAAAAGGCCTACCACTGGTGGCATTGGTGGCAGCTTCTGCAGGAAAACTCCCTTTCTTGGGTTTTATAGCAGCTGTGACTTTTGGAAGAGAACCAGTGCTAGATAGGAGTTATGGCCAGTGCTAGAACTTCTAGGGCCATTTATAACCCCTTGCCTTAGACTCTTTGGGACCATCTTCATCATCAGTTAAGTCAATCAGCATTTATTTGAGCAGCTTTTATGTGAAGATCTCTCTGCTAAGTACTGAGGGTTGGTCAAAAGACTAAGAAAAAACTAGCTAGCAGTGCCCCACAGCTTTCTCAGCCAAGTAGGGACAGAGGGGACAAGAATGTCAGAAGACCAGTGGAATGGCTGAACTTCCTAGGTGAGATGCTATAGCAAGACCTAGAGCTATAGCTTTAGTTCAGGCAGAGCTATGAAGTATAAACAAACCCTTCCCATCTTAGCCCCATCCAGGGACAACTGCAGGAGAGAACTTTTTGAGAACACTGATTTGGATACTTAAAAGGAACTCAGTCTAATGGCCACCTTTTCTGAAGCTTGCAGTGGCTCTGGGTTGTGTGTGTAGGTGGGGAGGAATGAGAGGTGCAACAGGGAGGGAATGAAGCAGGCAGCCTCCAGAACATAGAAAAGGGCCATAGCAGTTTCTCAAGTTCTTTTCTTAGTCCATTTCTAGGAGCCCATCTATCCCTTTGAGAACCAGGCAGGTAGTTGGTTGTGAGGGGCTGTACCTTCTGCTTGTAGAGTGTGGTGGACTTGTTTACCTCTAGGGTGCAAGGGGGCTTTTCCATGGGGAATTTAACAAGGGACCTTCCCTCATTCAGGAAGAATAGGGGCTGATGTGAGAATTCAGAAGATAAATGAATGCCCTGGATGAGGTTAAGATCCCATGGAGAGAAGGATCATCTGATTTAGGCACATTTGTTAAGCCTTGGAGTATGAGCACCAATGTTGGTTGTTCAGAGTCTTGGAGGAAGAAGTTAAAGACTTCTGCTCTCTGGGGTTGCTGCCATCCACCTTTTCTCTGTGTCCAGGGCCTATGGAGGAGGAGAGGAGGGAGTTAGTAAGGAGGTGAAGCCTATCTGAGTAGGCATTCGCCTACTCAGTAGGACGAACAGGCAGGCTTGACCTTGGGGCAGTCAGACTACAGCAGCTGTCTCTTGGCTGTAATCCAGTCCTTATAGTAGACACAAAAGTTCCCCTTTCCCACCTTTTCCTTCCCTTCTGGCTACTTCCTAAGCTCCTACTTCCACATGAGCAGATTGGTTAGAAAACTAGTGAAATGTCAATGTCAGCAGAAATTCTCTTATCTGGTTTTGAGCTTTTTCTTTGTCAGGTGTGTTGACTTCTTACCTGGACTAATGAAGCAGAGTGCTTGGCAGTGTTTATGCTTCCTCTTGTTGGCGAATTAAACCCCAACAGATTGGGAGGTTTCCATCCAAATGCTTATATCTGTTCCTCATTACTCTCAGGGCTCAAATGTCTCTTTCTTTAGGGGCAAGGCATACTGTCAAGTCTACAAAAGTACCAAATGCATATTTTAAAATGTCACCTAAACTACGGAACAGGTTTTGGCTCTAACTTAGGAAGGTTCATTCTTAGAGACTCAGTACCCCTCAGAAAATGGTTTCTTCAGAGACTGACCTTTTTGGACCTTGGGGAGAGGCATCTCTGGATGGGGTGATGGAATTGGGTTGAGGGAGAAGGAACACTCAGAAAGCTTGGGAAAGAGCTGCAAGATAAAGACTGGTTGGAGCAAAAGCAGGGAGTCTCCCATAGGGTCTTTCCTCCAGTGGCAGTGAGGGGAATAGATGTGTGGTTTTCAAGCAGCCAAGAAGTGGGGCCCTGCCCTAGAACAGGCTATTTTTCCTTGTCCTGCTGAGACTTAGCCATCCAGGAGGTTTTCTGTGGCTGCTCCCAGTACAGTGCCTCCTAACACACACACACCCGCCCCCGCTGGGACACAGGCTAGAACTTCCTACTCACCTGTGATGGAGAAAGTCAGGTCATGGGACTGAGTGAAGCTGGTCAGGTGTAGGCATTAGGGGGCAGTGGGGACAGTGGTAAACTGAGATGAGCATGGCACATCTAAATGGGGGTCTGTATTAGTTCTCTAGGGAAACAGAACTGACAGGAGATATCTGAAAATAATATGGATTTTATAAAATTGTCTCACGTAACCATGGGGATGTACAAGTCCAAATTCTGTAGGGCAGACTGCAAGCCAGGGACTCAGATGAAGGTCCTTGCTGAATTCCCCAGGAAACAGTAGGCTATCTGAAGTAAAGGTGGGGATTCTCTCTCTGAATGCTGAAATCACTTCTTTTAAGGCCTTTAACTGATTGGATGATACTGCTGATGGCAGTCTCCTCAGTTGATTGCAGATGTAATCAGCCATCTATGCAATCAACTCACTGATGATTAAAGTCCATGACGTACCATCGTATTACATTTAGGCCAGTGCTTGCTTGACCAAACAAGTGGGCATCATTACCTGACTGAGTTGACACATTAGCCTCACCATCACAGGGTTTCTCTACCCAGCTCTGTTCAACTGTTGCCAAAAGTTAGTGCAGGCAGTGATGGCAGAATTTCTCGTTTTTCAAGAGAAGCCAGAATCTGAATTTTTATTTGTACTCACCCGTTTTTTTAAAATGTTTGACAACTAATTCAAATTAAAGAAAGAGAAGGCCAAATGAGACATGTCTGTTGCTGTAGACCACCAGTTTCAGACCAAAAGTTTATGATTTCTGGTATAAGCTTTGCTTCCCAGGAGTTTGGAAGTGAGGAGAAAGCGAGGAAGGCGGTGGTTAGTTACCAGGGGTGGGTGGTAGGGAGAGTTGTTTTGAGATATAAGAACCCTGAGCACCCTGGAAGGCTGAAGAAATCGTTTGGATGAGACCCTGCGAATGCTTTCACAGGATCCAGTGATATATTTGTTCCTTTGTCGCTGTGGGTCTGTGGTTCTGTGCAGGCAGAAGAGGAGGGGCCAAGTGTCCTCCTCGCATTCCCTCACAGCTGGGCAGACTCTTGGGAAGCACCTTGCAGATCCTCAGAGAGCATGCTCCAAGACACACATTTCACACATAAGTGTGTGTAAGGCTAGCCTAAAGTGCTTATTACAAATGCAAATTCCTAGGCACTATTCCCACAGGTTCCCAATCAGGGGGCGGTGGTGGGCCTGGGACTCTGTGTTTTTAACAGGCATCCCAGTTGATAGGAAGTAAAGTAAATGTTCTGTGGAGTCAGACTGAGTTGTGTCCACATTCCTCCTCTGCCCCTTCACTCAGTGATTTTGAGCCACTCACCCAAATCTTCTCTGAACCTGAGTTTCCTGATTGGAAAAATGAGGCTGTAATGTCAGTACCTTGTAGAACAGTGAGAATTGAATTAGAAGACCATGGGGAACAATACAGGGTCCTGGCTGAGAACTGGGGCACTGGCGCCGGTGACTTGGGCTTAAAACCCTGCCATTTTTAGCTGTGCGCCTTTGGGCAAGCTATTTAACTGCTGTTTCCTCAGTAAAGTACATAGGGTTGTTACAGGATTAAAGGACTTGATACATATGAAGTATTTATAATTTTAGCTATTAGAATTACAGGCATATCTCGTTTTATCATGCTTTGTGTTATTGCACTTTGCAGATAATGTGTTTTTTTTTTTTTTTTTTATGAATTGAAGGTTTGTGGCAACCCTGCATGGAGCAAGTCTGTCGGCACCATATTTCCAACAGCATGTGCTCATTTCATGTCCTTGTGCACATTTTGGTAATTCTCGCAATATTTCAAACTCATTATTATTATATGGTGGAAATAGCAAGAGAACTAAAATTAGAAGTGGAGCATAGCCTGAAGATGTGACTGAATTGCTGCAATATTAGGATAAAACTTTAACGGATAAGGAGTTGCTTCTTATGGATAAGCAAAAAACGTGGTTTCTTAAGATGGAATGTACTCCTGGTGAAAATGTTGTGAACATTGTTGAAATGACAGCAAAGATTTAGAATATAGGCACACCTCAGAGCTATTGGGGATTTGGTTCCAGACCACCGCAGTAAAGTGAATGTCGCAATAAAAGGAGTCACATGAGTTCTTGGCTTCCCAGTGCATAAAAAAGTTATGTTTACACTATACTGTAGTCTAGTAAGTGTGTAATAGCATTATGTCTAAAAAGCAATGTACATACCTTAATTAAAATGTGACACACAAACAAGAAGTGAGCACATGCTGTTGGAACAATGGCACCTACAGACTTGCTCAATGCAGGGTTGCCACAAACCCTCAATCTGTAAAAAATACAATATCTGCAAAATGCAATAAAGCAAAGTGCAATGAAACAAGGTATTACATAAACTTAAGCTGATAAACCAGCAGCAGGGTTTGAGATGATTGATTCCAATTTTGAAAGTTCTTCTGTGGGTAAAATGCTATCAAACAACATTGCAGGCTACTGAGAAATATTTTGTGAAAGAAAGAGTCAATCAATGGAGCAAACTTCATTGTTATCTTAAGAAATTGCCACAGCCACCCCAGCCTTCAGCAACCACCACCCTGATCAGTCAGCAGCCATTGACATCGAGGCAGGACCCTCCACCAGCAAAAAGATTGCGACTTGCTAAAGGCTCAGATGATGGTTAGCACTTTTTATCAATAAAGTATTTTTAATTAACGTATGTACATTGCTTTTTTTTAGACATAATGCTATTGCACACTTCATAGACTACAGTGTAGTATAAACATAATTTTTATATGCACTGGGAAACTAAAAAATTCATGCCTCACTTTCTTGTGATATTTGCTTTATTTTGGAGGTCTGGAACCAAATCCACAACATCTTCAAGTTATGCCTATATATAAGGAATCTGGCAGCATGTCTCATAAGAAATGGTTCTTTGTTTCCTTAGTCCCTTTTACTCTGGTAACAGATTAAGTCTGTAATTCAAATGTCACCTTTCTATGAGGACTTCTTAGAGTTTACATCTTACTTGTTTTCTCTCCCTTTAGAGTTAGCTTCTCTAAGGCAGGGACCATGCTGTCCATTTTTTTTTTTTTTTTTTTAATCTCTAGCACCTTGCACAGTGCCTGGCATAGAGTTAAATGGATTTTCTCACGATACTAGGGAGTCTAATGATGCAGGCTAGAGAATGGGGAGGATGTCCTCCAAATTCTAGGGAAGTATGATCTGGAAGAAAAAGCAATTTTTAAGCTTCTATGTGTCAGGCATAGCAATCGTATGAGGTAGGTTGTATCATCATCATCATCATCATCATTGTCATCATTATTGAGAAAATGAGTCTTTGAGACTCACTTGTACAAGATCACCTGACTGCCCAGCTGGTGTTCTTCCTACTGTACTTCAAGTGCCTGGGACTGTGGTCTCTTTGTCTCACAGGTTTGTAGAAAAGTTCTTGCTCCAGAAGTACCATATTGTATTCCTTTCTCTGGATTGTAACTCTTCAGGTAGTTGTCTATACTTTGTCAGAGTGTCTTTGAGCAACTCATGATTGGCTGTAGATGCTAAGTGAAGAATTTCATTTTCCAAACATGCAGTTTCTGCCCATCCTTTGCCATTGATGGTCCTGGGAATGAGTGAAGCAACCTCCCATTCCCCTGGCTTCCTGCTCTTTTCCCAGTGGACATTTCCTCTGCTTAGGAGCACCTTCTCTCCTTATAGCCTGAATAGTCAAGGTAGCAGGCTAAAGACATAGATGACAGCCTAGGACTGTTCTTAGGACACTGAGAGAAGCAGTGTCCACCAGGAAACCAGCTACATAGAGAGTGCTCAAGCCTGAGCTTCAGGTATAAAGGGTTAGGTGGCCTGGCCTTCAGCTCCTCAAGCCCCCAAATTATTTCCTGAATCTTTTAGACCTGGCCTAGAAAGAGCAGTTGTGGAGGAAAGGAATGGTAAGTTGACATCTCTGTTCTTCTGACCTCATGGGCCCTTCTTGGGTTCTCAGCAGTGCCTGCCCAAGATGCCTGAATTCCCAGGCCACTTGTGAGATTGGCAGTTGTGCTCTTGCAGAAGCGTGACTTTGGGGCCCTGCCATGGGCCTTGGAGCAGATTTGATCTGTTCCTCTCTTTATTACATCTTCACAGGATTGTTTTCTTGACCCACCTAAATGTTAGAGTTAGCTGCATTTTTCCTTTTTACTAAGTTGGCTCTCTGTTCTCATATACCACTACTTAATAACATTTCAACTTCTACCCCAAATAAATATCCTTTATAAAGACCAAAAAAAAAAAAAAAAAAAAAAAAACATTTCAAAGCAGTGGGTCCATCCCTTAGATTGAAAATTCAGAGAAAGAAAGGATATGTTTTTCATCATATTCTCTCTTTTTTTTTTTTTTTTTTTTTTTAAGATTTATTTATTTACTTTATCCATTTTTAAACCCCCCCTTCACCATTTGCTGTTTTGTGTCCATTCGCTGGGCAATTCTCCCATGTCTGTTTCCTGCCATCTCTTCTCATCCTCCTCCTCCATTCTTCACCAGGATTCGATCCTGGAGACCTCCGATGTAGGAGAGAGGTATTCTGCCTCCTGCACCACCTCAGCTCCTGGCTTCTGGAGCTTTCGGAGCATCTCGTTTTGTTGCTCCCCTGTTACGTCATCATCCTGCTGCATGGCTCCCGGGGCCCGACGGCTCAGCGGCACACAGAGCCTGGCAGCCCATGCGCCTTCTATATATATTTTTTTAATTTTACCGGGAGGTCCCGGGGATCGAACCCAGGTTCCTCCATATGGCAGACAGATGCCCAA
This sequence comes from Tolypeutes matacus, assembly GCA_026826555.1. NCBI lineage: Eukaryota > Metazoa > Chordata > Mammalia > Cingulata > Chlamyphoridae > Tolypeutes > Tolypeutes matacus. The sequence goes on from JAKSZT010007815.1 coordinate 41,207,618, forward strand.
CCATTTGAGCCACATCCGCCCCCCCATCATATTCTTTTAAAATATTTCAGTTTCATGCCTTTCCTCATGTCTTCTGTCCTTTCCCTGAGGTGCCTGGGAGCTGTTAGAGCATGTCCAATGTTGATTTTTGTTTGTTTGTTTTTGTTTATTTTATTTTTTAAGAATATATTTTTAATTAAAAAAAAAGATACTTAGATTACATGAATGTTACATAAAAAATAAAGGGGATTCCCATATGCCCCCCCTCCCTACCCCACCCAAATTTTCCCACATTAACAACATCCTTCATTAGTGTGGTACATTTGTTACACTGATGAACACATTTTGGAGCATTACCACTAAGCATGGATTATAGTTTACATTGTAGTTTATACTCTGTCCTGCACAATTTTATAGGTTATGGCAAGATATATCAGGGCTTATATCTGTCATTGCAATGTCATTCAGGACAATTTCCAAGTTCTGAAAATGCCCCCGTACTGCACCTGTTTTTCCCTCTCCCTGCCCTCAGAACCTCCATTGGTCACTGCCTCCACATCAACAATATAAGCTCTTACATTGCTAGAATCACAATAAGTCTATAGTAGAATACCAGAAAGTCTACTTTAGTCTGTAGTTCATTCCCCAATCCTGAGGATTCTGGGATGGTGATGCCCATTCCACCTCTAAGTGATAGGGGGCTTCAATCCCATAGGGCAGATGAATGGGACTCTCATGCTTGCAGTTGTAGACTTTCTCAGTTCCATGGGATGGTCGTGGTCCATCGTCATTTTCTTATTCGTTGTCCTGGGTGAGTCCAATGAACTGGAAAGTAGGTATTACAACTCTGTTGAGATTCAGGGTCCAGCTGGTACATGGACAGCCCAAAGATTTAAGTCTCTTGGACGTATACCTTTCAACTCTATTACTAATTATAGGTTCAAATAGAAGGGTCAGAAGAGCCATGTGTAGGGAAACCACAACTGAGTCCAATTCTGTCACACTGGGGAGCATAAATTCCAAAGTAGGGACCACTGGTAAGGCACTGAAGTCCTGACCTATCTGTCCTGACTATAGTGTCTGGATGTCTCCAGAGCCCTCAGGAGCCCTGCTATTTGAGCTAGTATTTACTGTGGCAGTCAATGAGATCCTGCTGAGATGTGCATAAGCGTAACCTCTGAAATGACTGCCTGACTCACTTTGAAGTCTCTTAGCCATATAAACTCATTTATCTTTACCTTTTCCTCCTTTTGGTCAAGGTCTTTCTCCAGTTGCACTGCTAGTTGGTACTTGGTAGTAATCCCTCTGTGCCAGGGAGGCCAATATTGTTTTGATGGGCAGTGATGGCTATTTTGAGGCCACCATGGGCACAGTTGAAAGCTAATGCTTAGCAAGTTAATTTCTTGTAGCACTGTGCTCCCTGGGGACCTTGGGTACAGACCTGGGAAAGCTTCCAGGGCTACCTTTCTCTCCTTCTTGCTGCATTGCACACACAGCCATATACCAAGTACTTAGTACTGGGCTAGTGCAGGTGGAGAGTATTTAACCACAGTCAGTGTACATAGATGTCCTAGCACAGTGCCAGGCTTGGCTAACAATAGTAGTAGTAGTAGTAGTAGTAGTAGTAGTAACAATAGTAGTAGTAGTAGTAGTAGTAGTAGTAGTAGTAGTAGTAGCAGCAGCAATAGTAATAAATAATAACCACCAACATTATGCTACGTATGTAAGTTTATAAAGGTTTTTCTCCCATCATTGACTTTTTAGATCTAATGGCAACCCGTAAAGGTCAACAGGTAGAGAAGAATTATCTCAACTCTATAAAGGGTAAAAGTGAGGCTAAGAGAAGCAGATGTGGCTCAAGCAATTGGGCTCCCGCCTACCACATGGGAGGTCCGGGGTTCAGTTCCTGGTGCCTCCTGGAGAAGAAGCTGGCGTGATGGGCACACATGGCAAGCTGATGCAACAAGATGACGCAACAAAGAGACAAAGAGGAAAGACAAAGAGAGACATGGCAAATCAGGGAGCTGAGGTGGCTCAAGCGATTGAGTGCCTCTTTCCCACGTGGGAGGTCCCACGTTCGGTTCCCAGTGCCTCCTAAAGAGAAGACAAGTGGACACAGAGAACACAGCAAATGGACACATCAGGCACAAACAGTGTATGGGGGGGATAAATAAAGTAAATCTTAAAAAAAGAAAAAAGAAATAGTTTAAAAAAAAAAAAGTGAGGCTGAGCTTTGGTTTCCTTTTTCCAAAATCTTCTGCAGTATTCACCTTAGATGAACCTTCCAGTGCTATCTCACCTTTGTTCCTACTAGCTGCTTCCTCCCTTTCTGTTCTTACTCTACTCACTATTACTATCACCCACAACTCTGAGAATTTACATGAAACTAAAGCAATAAGAGATAAATCATTTCATGATGAAATTAGGAATAAATGATATGGAGGATTAAGATTTTATTTATTTTTGTCATTAAGACCAGTCATTTGTTTGCATCAAGGTAATAAGAAGGCATCCAGGATTAGTGGCTGTAAATAAATATATTTAACTTTCACATCCAAGATACACTACAGTTTGGTAAACTGAGGATGCCAATCAGAGCGAGAGAACTACTATTCCTGAACTATTTAGCTCCCATCATGGTGTGTAAGCCCAGGCTGTAGTGCGCATTCACTTTGAAAATATGCTTGATCTATAAATTGTGTTGTCTCTCAAAATTACTCTCCAAGGCACTTAAAATTTTTTTTGCTCTATGTTC
>JAKSZT010007815.1:41210509-41459940 GCA_026826555.1 Tolypeutes matacus
TCCATCCATCCATCCATCCATCCATCCATCCATCCATCCATCCATCCATCCAACTTTCTAAACATTTGAAGAGTAGGTTGCATATATCATGCCCTTTAACACTTAGTACTTTCATGTATATTTCCTAGGAACAAGAATATTCATTTACGTAACCACATTAAGTATATATCAAGTTCAAGAAATTTGACATTGATATAAAGCATACAGTCTATATTCTGATTTTTTCAATTTTCCCAATACTATCCTTTTGTTTGCCCTTTTTTTTAAGCATCTTTATTGAGATATAATTCACATATTATAAAATTTACCTATTTAGAGCACTGTATGATGATATGTATGTTTATTTTGTAAATTCACAAATTTTACAATACACTTATTGTTTATGTATGTTCATGTATGAGTGATAAACTTCAATTTAAAAAGTTTTTTAAAAAACCGTGAATGAATATATTCCCAATGTTAGAGCCCCCAAAAAATTTTGTACCCATTTAAAGTGTACAATTCAGTAGTTGTTAGTATGTTCAGAGTTGTATAACCATCACCAATAATTCCAGAACATCTTTATCATCTCAAAAAAGTAGCACTCCAAACAAACAAACAAAAAAACAAGAAAAAAATATATATAATAAAAAAGAAGAAAACCAACCAACCAACCAAAAAAAAAAAAAAAAACCGCTCCAGCTCTCATTGCAGTCACTCTCCATGCCCCAACCCTCACCCTAGCCCTAGGCTTTCTGTTTAGATTTGCCTATTTTGAACATTTCATATAAATGGAATCATACAATATGTGTTCTTTTGTGACTGCCTTTTTTCACTTAGCATACTGTTTTCAAGTTTCATCTATATTGTAGAATGAATAAGTACTTCATTCCTTTTTATTGCAAAATAGTATTCCATTGATATAGAAAGTGCACGGGCACACTGCCAGGCCCTGCCGAGCCATGCAGTAAGATGATGATGTAACAGGAGAGTGACACAAGGGAGAGCCAAGACTAGACATGCTGAAAAACCAGGAACTAAGGTGGCACAGGTGGCAGAACGCCTCTCTCCCACATTGGAGTTTCCCAGGATCAAATCCCGGTGAAGGCAGGAGGGGAAGGATGAGAAGAGATGGCAGGAAACAGACACAGAGAATTGCCCAGCGAATGGACAGAAAAACAGCAAAAAGAAAACAAAAAATGGGGGATGAGGGGTGGGGGTGGTTTAAAAATGTATAACAGTAAAATAAATAAATAAATCTTTAAAAAAAAATAGCGTTCCAATATATGGATATACCACATTTTGTTTATCCCGTCCACCAGTTGATGGACACTTGGATTGTTTCCATTTTTTGGCTGTTGTGAATAATTGGCTAATGCCATTATGGACATTCGTGCACAAGAATTTGTGTGGACATGTGGTTTTCTCTTTGTAAGGAACTGCCAAACTGTTTTCCAGAGAGACTGTACCATTTTACTATTCCACCAACAATGTATGAGAATTCCAATTTCTTAATTTCCTCCATAGCTCTTGTTTTCATCTCTTTTTAAAAAAATACCCATCCTAATGGGTATGAAATGGTATCTCATTGTGGTTTTGATTTTTATTTCCCAAGTGACTAATGATGTTGAGCTTCAATTCATGTATTTATTGGCCAATTTTATAACTTTGGAGAAATGTCTATTTAAGGCCTTTGCCCATATATTAAATGGGGTTAATTTTATTATTGAATTATAAGAGTTCTTTATATATTCTGGCTACAAGGTTCTTAGAAGACATATGATTTACAAATATTTTCTCCCATTCTGTGGATTGTCTTTTCACTTTCTTAATGTTATTGTTTACAGCACAAAAGCTTTTCATTTTCATGTAATCCAATTTATCTCTTTTTTTTTTTTCTTTTTCTTTTCTTTTATTTTTTTCTTTTGTTTTTTTTTTTTTTTTCTTTTTTCTTTTGTTGTTTGTGTTTTTTGGTGTTTTAAGAATCCATTGCCTAATCAAAATGACAAAGATTTATGTCTGTGTTTTCTTCTAAACTTTGCTTTTGTAGTTTTAGTTCTAACATTTAGGTTTATGATCCATTTTGTTTTAATTTTTGTATATGGTGAGAGGTACAAGTACTAGTTCATTCTTTTGTATAAGGAAATCCAGTTGTCTCAGCACCATTTGTTGAAAAGATTATTCTTTCCCCCATTGAATTGTCTTGGTATCCTTGTTGAAAATCAATTAACTATAAATGTATAGGTTTCTTTCTGGGCTCTCCATTGATCTCTATCTCTGTTCTTATGCTGGTACCACAGTCTTGATTACTGAAGCTTTGTAGTCTGCTTTGAAATGGGGAAGTCTGAGTCCTTCAACTTTATTCTTTTTCAAGATTGTTTTGGTTGCAGTTCCATAAAATTTTAAGATCAGCTTGTCAATTTCTACAAAGAAGCCAGCTGGGATTTTGATAGGGATTGTGTTGAATCTGTAAATCAGTTTGGGGAGTATTATCTTAACAAATACTATGACTTTTGACTCATGGACATGGGATGGATGTCTTTCCATTTATTTAGGTCTTCTTAATTTCTTTCGGTGATGTTTTGAAGTTTTTCAGTGTACAAGTCTAGTACTTCTTTTGTTAAATCTACATATGTTCTTAAATTTTAACCTTGTTCTCTCTTTAATTATTTTGGCATAAAATAGGGTTCCCTAAAGGACAGTGCTTTTACTAGTTGTGATATATTAGCTAACTTTATAGGGTACATAAACAGAATTTGTATAAATATTTAAATATATCAGTGTATATCAATGTTATTTTAATGGGTTTTAGAAAAAACATGATTAGCATTTCTAGCTCACAATTTCATGGTGTCTGCTTAAATGTCAGTTTATCAAAATGATCTTTCCTGAATATCCTATTTAAAATAACATACCCTTTTCACTCTCTTTCCCTTTACCTTGCCTTGCATTGTTTTTTTTTTTTTCGTAGCATTTATCGTCACCTTCCATACTATACACAGAAATACACTTAGGTATTGCGCACGTGGTACATGTATGCGTGTATGTATGTGTGCTTATTTTTTGCCTCTCCCCACCAGGAGTTCCATGAGGACAGAGACTTTGTGTTGTTATTTGCTGTATGGCAGTGCCTGGGACATGGGCACTCAGTAAATGTTTGTTGACTGAATGAATGATTTAAGTCATTTAAAAAGTAAGTCAGTTTCAAGTTGAGTTAAAGAAAAATATTGACTAAATAAAGTGGTTTAGGGGTATACAAATATGGCAAAAATCATAAAGACTGATAGAAAAATAGAAATTTGGGGAACTGTAGCTTAAGAAATGAGGAAAGGTGGGAGTTTCTTATCATTTTCTGTGAAATGATAAGGTATCTGTTAGCCCGTGGACTCTTCCCCACCCCGGGTCAGGAGTCCCTAGAAGCCTTTAAATTGTAGCACATGAAATTAAACATGTGTAGGAAAGAACAAATGTAATGAAAAGGAGAACACCAGGTAGGACATCTGGAACTTGGTTGTTCATCTGGAGGATGTTTGAGGTACTTTGGGCTGTCTCTAGCAACTTGGCTTATAGCCTTCTCTTTGCAGGGCTCTGGGTTTGCAGAGAGCCGAAATGACCATGACTGCCAACAAGAATGCCAGCATCACCCACGGAGCTGGAGGCACTAAAGCCCCTCAGGGGACTCTGAGCAGGTGAGCAGGGGGACACTGCTGGGAGAGTGGTATTCAACAGAGGGTGGTATCAAGGGACAACCAAATGGCCTGAGTTCTGGGCAGGATCCTGCCAAAATGTAAATGATTGTCATCAGGACATGTTTGTGGCCAAGGCAGAAACAAGTCGTGATCTCAGAGACCTTTGTCTCCCCTTGTCTGCTTCTGGAGAATCACTTTGCTGGTGACATGTTTTACTTCTCGTTCTTACCATGACTGAGTTGGAGAGACCACCATAGGGGTCATTATATGTGCTTTTGTAGTTAACATTCTTTTTTTTTTTTTTTTTTTTTTTACCGGGAGGTCCCGGGGATCGAACCCGGGTCCCTCCATATGGGAGACGGACGCCCAACCAGTTGAGCCACATCCGACCCAGTAGTTAACATTCTTAATCTGAAATTATAATATATTTAGGACCTGGCTTGGAGATAACCATATCCAGCAGCCTTCAATTCCTTCAAGTATTCATTTTTCCCTACAAATTTCCTCTATGGAGTGAGGAGGGGGGAGATGTAGTATTTATATTGAGCATTGCAAGGCAGAATCAGGGCTGCTGTTAGATGCCCTGGTTTCTATTTGGACTATATGCCTGCATGTTTTGAACCATTTCCAGACATCACTGTTCCTTTAGCTTCCTAGCATATTTGCCCTCCTAACATGCCGGATGGTGTTTGTAAATATCTGGACCTCTGCTGTGCCTAAAAGAAAGCATCTGGGCTAACCTCCCTTCTTAGTCCTCACTTCCTTCCTTCCTGCTACATTTCTGCTTCCTTCCTTCCCTCTCTTCTCTGAGGACCTAGCTTTTGGCCTCTGTGGCTCTAGGTACACCTTTCCCTCATAGGCAAACCCTGGACTGTAGGTGTTATTTAGAAATTGTGATCTGGTAGTTTTTCTGGCTGCCTTCACCCCAACCATGTCTGGGGGTGTTTTTTGGGCTCAATAAGGCAGCGAATCACCATTTATTTAGGAAGACATTATCAATGAACTCTGATGACTCTTCTCCTGGCTGCTAGGTTTTGTGCTAGACACTGGGAGAAAAGAGGGATGATCTAATCCTTTTCTCCAAGGCATTTAAATTTTGGACTGATGATCTTGGCACCTGAATTTCTTAGTCTGATCTTTCAGTAGATGTTTGGCAGTGACTTGTGTCCCTTTTAGCATTGCCAGCCCAGGAGTCCAAGTGGAAAGAGGCTCCATGATGTGGCTAGAAATTTGGTTGGGGAGGGAAGGGATGCTAGGGCCATGGAGAGCTGGGCATTTGATATCCTAGCCCCATTAGAGACCTTCATATCAACCACTGGAGGCAGAGGAACCCAGTGGTACTGAGACGCATTTGTTTCTAGATGTGGGGATGGGTGGGGCACCCTGGGGCATGGAAAGCTGTTGGGGACAGCAGATGGGACCCTGCAGAGTTGTCACAACATGTATTTGCAGAGGTGTCTGTTTAATTTGGATACAACTTCATCTGATTACCACCAAGCCAGTCTGGGTTAATGATCCCAGACTCCATTTCCTGGGTTTTGAAAGGTGTTTTGCTAGTTTATTCCTTTCCTTCTCCTTTGTAGCGTAGGCTTGATTTGGTGGGAACGTGTAGGAGAAGAAAAATATAAGCCATTTTTTTTTTTTTCCTTTAGGAGGCACCGGGAACCGAACCCAGAACCTCCCATGTGGGAGGCAGTCACTCAACTGCTTGAGCCACATCTGCTCACTGCTTGTTTTTGTTTGTTTGCTTTTGCTCTTGCCTGCTCATTGTTTGCATGTTGTCTTGCTCATTGTTTTTACCTGTTGTCTGCTCATTGTTTGTCTTCTTTAGGAGGCATCAGGAATTGAACCCAGGACCTCCCATGTGGGAGGGCACTCAACTGCTTGAGCCATATCTGCTCCCCTCAAAGCCTTTTTAATTTGACTGTATGAGTTTTGTTCTTTGCTGGAGCAGGTTTTCTCTTCCCTTTGTTTGTGAAACTGAATGGGTACATGGCTTTACCTTAGCTTACAGATATACACTTCCCACAGGCTGTTACCACTCCAGCTCAAAAGATTTGCCTGCATCCTATTCAGGGGGGACAGGGTGGAGCATTCTCAAAGCTCCTTTGAATTCCAGAGGTCAGGCTTTATGGTGCTGGTGTTGATGACCTGGAGAGGGACCCAAAGCATCTTGGTGATTTGCAAGCAAGGAAGCATTGTTTAGAGCTAATTCAACTGCCTGGATGGGATGAACTTTGGCCACTTGTTGCTCTTAGGAGATTTTACTTATGTGGTAAGACCTGGCAGGCAGCAGGAGTTGTTCTCAGAGGGCATGCTGTGCCTGCTGATTTCCTAGACAGCTTCTTCACTATGAAACTCTAGCACCTACATCGTTGCGACTTGGAAATATAGACTGCCAGTGTTGTGTTTGGGAACTTTGCCTCTGGATGTAGGTGTGGGAAAAACTGGATGTCTGTAACAATGTAAACTTGAGGGCAAGGACTTTGACTTCTTTCTGTGTCCCCAGTGCCTGGTACATAGAAAACTAACTTTCTGTTGGCTGGTTGACTGGATGGCTGGTAGGAAAGCCTCAGAGGGTAAGCCTCACTGTTCTGTTCAAGTCCTTGTACTTTTCTAATGAATCTTCTTAACTTTGGACTCTTTCCATCCAGCCAGAGTTTTAGAAAGTCAGAGCTTAAAAGGGACCTTAGAGTTCATTCAGTCTAACCCACTTATTTTACAGATTGGTAAACTAAGGGGCAGATAAGAAGAGGGACTCCACAAGGATACAAAGCTAATGGGACAAAGAACTGAAGCCTGACTCTCTTAAACCTCCTATTATTTCATCCTCCCTGAAAGCATTACTGAGATGTCCCTGTTCAAAAACTACTATGATAAGTAGTAGTTGAAAAACTTACCTATGATAAGGTCAAACTTGGCCTGGCTTGCAATATATTTTCCATAATAAAGGCCCTGGTCTTACTTCCTACCCTTATCTTTCACTGCTCACTAATGCAAACCCTACTTCTCTGCCAATCTAGTTGTAAATATTAGTTCTCTCTGAGTGCTTTTGTTGACCACGCAGCCAGGAAGCCTTCCCCTCCCTTTTATATTCATTCCTAAAACCCTTGGTTTGGAACTTCCAAATGACATTTATCATATAGTACCTCATAGGGTAGGTATTTGTGTAGGTCTTATTCCCCTTACTCAAGTGGAACTCTTTGGAAGCCTGCACATACCCTATTGGAATGTTAGCGTTGGAGGAATGATTTGGGTTCAGCTGGCTCAGTTACTTGGTGTTACATAAGAGAAAGCAAAAGCACACACAACTAAGTGGCAGTGAAACCATGATTTCAACCCACATTTGTAGGTTTTTATGCAATGGAGGCCATGGTTTGTGTTGATGGTAAAATCTGGAGTTGTCTTGGGTCCTACTGTGAAGTTGTGTGCAGATTTGGACCCTGTGCCTTAGATTTTAGGAAGAGGATAAGAGCTTGCAGAGAGGAAAAATCTGAGAGTAGTGGCTGTGGATCACATGTGGCTGGCCATGGCAGGACATCTCTTGGGAGGACCTATAGCCTCAGTTCCCTGTTACCTGAGATGTTTCCTGTAGTCTAACCATGATGCCATCTTCATTGGTCCGATTATTTATTACTGCATAAAAAAAGTTTGATAAGTTTTGATACATATATATACATACCCATAAAACCATCTCCACAACCTGGAGGCCATTTCTTTTTTTTTTTTTTAATAAAATTTTATTGAAGTATATCACTCAAATATGAACATACATAAATAAGTGTATGGTAAAAGTTATGAACTTACAAAACAAACATGCATATCATCATACAGGGCTCCCATACTTCACCCCACCACCAACACCTTGCATTGTTGTGAACATTTGTTACAAATTATGAAAGAGCTTTGTCTCAAAATATCACTATAAACTAAGGCCTTTATCTTATATTTGGTATATTTTCCCCCAACCCACCTGATTATTAACACCCTGTATTAGTGTTATATATTTGTTATAGTTCATGAGAGAACATTCTCATATTTGTCCTATTAACCACAATCCATCTTCCACCACAGGATTCCCTGTGTTAGATGGTCCCATGCTTTGTACAGTCCATTCAAAGTGCACTCAGTTGCTCTCATTTTCATCACAGAGTTGTGCTGTCATCACCTCAGTCAATTTCATAATGTTTTCATTACTCCAAAAGGAAAAATCCCATACCCCCTTGAACCCTCCTATTTATTTTTATTTTTATTTTTTATTTTATTCTGCTTTATAAAATAGTCCAGTTGTTACCAGACCAGGGCAAAGAGGATTTTCCTGTCAGGCATTATTTGTAACCTGCTTCGAGGATGGCTTCCATGTTGTAAATACTCTCTCTGTGTTCATTGCTGCCACTACTTAGAGGACTTGGGGTTCCCACCCAGAAAAGAGCTCATCAGTCTTCTTTGCGCTTCCCTAGAAATCAGCTGGGGGCGCAGCCAGGTGTGGGTTCAGTAGATTCTTAGATGTGCTTTCCGGAGGTGAAAAGGTGACTCAATTTCTGCTCTGTCCCTACCTGCCTTTCTCCTTACCCTGATAAGCTGTGATTGACCTTCAGAGACTCTGTAGATGGCAACCTCAGTGTAGTTCCATTTGGAGGTCAAGTGGACCCTGAGATAAAGTTGCTTTCGGAATGCTAATTTGTGGGTGTCACCCTACCTGTGGCTTTTTGTCAGGACTGTTCCAAAGTGGGAGGTCAGTGGAAATTAATTGGCTGAGTCCCTGCTCTGGGCTGAGGAACTACCTTCTGGGCTTGCTGATAGAACTCAGACAGCCTACCTCCCTTTTCTCCTCCTGTGCCCCTCAGAGTATAGCTTTGGAGGGGCACAGTGAGAAGGCCATTCCCCAGAGTTGGGGCAGTCGCCGAGTGGTGGGAAGATGCGGATGCCCACGGTGCCAACAAGGCCCACCTTAGTTGAACACCCCTGGAATGGTGACTGGCCAACTCCCAGGCAGTTTCATTTGAAAACAGCCCAGAAGCCTGCTTAGTATTGTCAGAGCATACTAGAAGCTGGGCTCCATGTAGCATTAATCTGTAGACAGGCTTATTTCGTGGCATCCACAATCCTTCCTGGTACCTCTGGGGCTATTTCCTGGCTCCCAAGACTCTCCCCAACTGGCCTCAACTTGGTCTCCTTCCTGATTCTGGCACTTGCAGAAGCCCTGTGACTTGACAAAAGCAAATCTGGACATGCTGGTTTCAGAATTGCCTTGTCATTAAGAACTAAAGATAGTCTTTACTCTTAAAAAAAAAAAAAAAAAAAAAATCCCTGCGTGCACTTGACAATATATGGGGTATCCTTGGCCTGGATGCTTCCTGCTGTATTACTTGATAATGACTCATGCCATTAACCCAAGGGATGTATTTGTGAAACAATACAAAAGAAAGAGCATATATTTTACACTTTAACTCTTACTCTATGACTACACACACACACACACATACACACACATTGTTCTCTCTTTTTAAATTTGTTCCTCTTTCCATTCATGCCCTTTCTATCCTACTCACTTGTCTTGTGCATTTGCCTGTGTATGTGAATATTTATGCTCTTGGGTTTTTGTTTGTTTGTTTTTAATTTCCTTTCCTTCTCTTTCTTTTTCTCCTTTTGTCTTACTCCCTCTGCTATAAATGTTGATTTTGGCCAGTCATATGCTGTAGCATTGGCATCCATGCCCATGCTGAGCAGTGGAACTGGCTGCCTGCTGACAAGGTGGTGGCACATTGAGTACCCAGTTTCATAGTGTTGGCTCCCTAGGGGTGGGGTAAGCTCTAGGATTTTAGAATAACTGAGAGAGATAATAAGAGCAGAGTCTTGGGTGTCTGTTGTTTGCTTTGTATTTACTTTTTTTTCCCCATATTTATTTTATCTTTGTAGAACTATCTATGGTGTTCAAACACTTTTAAAAACTTACATCATTTTAGTTACACAGCAAGGGTGTGAGAATACTCAGAACAAGCATTTCTCCCGTTTTATAGATAAGAAATTTGAGGCTCTGAGAATTCAGGTAACTTGCCCATGAACATAGTCAGGAAGTAATGGAGTCATGACTAGAAGAGAATCCAGGTCTTGACTCTTGGTCTAGTATATGATTTTCACTTTATAGGATAGGGCTTTGGGGGCTAACAGCCATGTGGGGCTGCACTAAGTATTTTGCATACTTTTCTGTATTGTTCTCCAGGTCATATGTACAAGGAAGTCTGGGGACAGTGCCCTGGTCAGACATACAGGAGACCTAGGTGTTTTTTGTTTGTTTTGTTTTTTTAAAGATTTATTTTATTTATTTATCCCCCCCACCCTCGTTGTTTGTGGCCACTGCCTGCTCTCTGAGTCCATTTGCTGTGTGCTCTTTGTGTCTGGTCATCTTTTCTTTAGGAGGCACCAGGAACCAAACCCAGGACCTCCCATGTGGAAGAGAGGCACTCAATCACCTGAGCCACCTCATTTGATTTGTTGTGTCTCTCATTGTCTTTCCTCTTTATGTCTCATTTGTTGTGTCAGCTCACTGTGCCTGCCTGCTGCACCAGCTCTTCACGTCAGCTCGTCTTCTCCAGGAGGTACTGGGAATCGAACCCTGGACCTCCCTTGTGGTAGATGGAAGCACAATCACTTGAGCCACATCTGCTTCCCAGACCTAGGTTTTAATAATTTATTTTTTCATTCCTTCATTTAGTCATTCAACCCAAATATTTTAATTCCTATTAAATTCTAGATATAGTGCAAAGTGCAGGAAATAAGATGAACATGACCATGTCACCACCTTCAAGAAGGTCCACTCATAATCTAGTGAGGGAGACAGGTGAGGAAACAACTGTGCCATAAAGTATTACAAGTGCTAAATAGACATTTTTCCCCGTATAGTGAAGGCATAAAAAAATTGGTTGGGAAACCGATGTGGCTCAAGCTATTGGGCTCCCGTCTACCATAGAAGAGGTTTAGGGTTCGATTCCTGGGGCCTCCTGGTGAAAGGCAAGCTGGCTCGCACGGCGAGCTGGCCTGAGTGGAGAACTGGCCCACATGGAGTGCTGGCCCATGTGGAGAGCTGGCGCAGCAAGATGATACAACAAAAAGAGACACAGAGGAGAGACAATAAGAGATGCAGCAGACCAGGGAGCTGAGGTGGCACAAGAGATTGAGCACCTCTCTCTTACTCTGGAAGGTCCCAGGATCGGTTCCCAGTGCCACCTAAAGAGAAGAAAAGCAGACACAGGAGAACACACAGAGAGCAGACAGTGAGTGCAAAACAACTGGGGGGGGGGGGGAGATAAATAAATCTTTAAAAAAAAAACAAAAAACCTGGCCATCTTCACCTAAGTGAAAGGAGTAAGGTTGAAAGAGATTCCATAAAGGAGGTTATACTTGAACTGAACTACACAGATATGTAAGTGCTCACCAGGTAGACAAACCACTTGGTTCATTCCAGGCAGAGGACACAAAATGTAAGGCCTAGAGGTGTGAAAAAGCTAGGGGTTTGGTGTGGCTATGGGTGAGAAACAGGATTGGTATGGAGGGAAAGACAGTACGAGATAACAAAGGGGAAATGTGTAGGGACCAGATCATGGGAGGCCTTGTCAACCATGCCTGTGGATTTGTACTTTATTGGTGTTTCAAAGTATGATCGGACTTGCAATTTAGAAAGATGTCAGAAGATAAGAGGATGGAGGGTATCTGGATAAAGGCTGAAGGTGGGGAGAGAAGTTGAAACGGTTTAGATGGAGGAAAAGGCAGTAGCAGTGGAGATAGTGGGTGGGGGGCAGATCTGAGAGATGTTAAGGATATGGAATTGACAGGACTTAGTCATCCATTAGGTCAGTGTGTTTGGGCAGGACTCTGGATCCAGATACTTGAAGGAGAGATGCTAAATCGCTTCTTCCTTCTGTGAGTTGGGAATACAGGCAGTGGTAAGAGCCACGGGGGTGAAGGAAGCGTAAAGCAGCTTCAGGATGAGACTGTGTGAAAGATAGATGCCTGGATAAGCCTTGGTGGATGGGAACATGGGTAAAGGGGCCTGCTCTAGTCTAAGGCCAACCCTTCTAGGCAGGTGTTGGATCCGAGTGCTCTTCACTGCCTGCTTAATGATGTTGTTCCTGCATTTGTCCCCTCTCTTGGATCATTCCTCAAACATGCTATAAAATCTCCGAGTTCAAATGAACACACAAAAAACTCATATTATCCCATATTCCCCTCCAACAGCCACCCCATTTCCTTGTTCCACTTTTTAGGAAAACTCTTTGAAAGTTGTCTGAACTTTCTGTATTCACTTCGTCTCCTTGCGTTTTCTTGAATTCCTTCCAGTCAGGCCTTCCTTCCTACCTCTTTGTAGAAACCTGTTTTTACAGTCACGGTGACCATGTTGCCAAATCTAATGATCATTTCTCAGTCTGTCTTATTCTGTTGTTACCAGTATTTGACTCAGGTGATCACTTCCCATTTCTTAAAGACCTCAAGACATCACTCTTCATGGTTTTTTTCTTCCCTCACTAAATGCTATTCTGAATCTCCTTTGCTAGTTTCTACTTCTCTTCCTAAAGAATGCTGCAGGGTTTAGTCCTTGGACTTCTTCTCTAGCTATACTTACTCTGTAGATGATTTCATCTAGTCCTATAGTTTAAAATAATATCTATGTACTGCTGATGGCTCCCAAATTGAAAATTATAGCCCAAACTCCATTCTACCAGGTGCTTGTGCCAAAAACCTTGGCGTTGTTCTTGACATCTCTTTGTCTCTCATGCCCTCTCATCCAGTTCATCCACAAATCCTATTGGCCTAGCCCTCAAAATAGATCCTTCTCTACTTCTTCTATTCTCATCTGAGCCATTGTAATCTCTTGTCTGGATTCAGTTATCTTCTATATAGTCTTTTGGCTGCTACCCTTGTACTCCTATACTTCATTCTCTGATGTGAAGTCAGATCATGTTACTCTTCTGCTCAAACCCGTTCAAGAGCTTCCTTTCTCTCTCAGAGTAAAAGCCCGAGTCTTATTAGTGGCCCATAAGGTCCTACATGTGGCCTCTGGTGTTTCTCTAATCTCCACCTCATTCTTCCTTTTCTCATTCCACTGTGGCCATACTGGCCTACTTGCTTCTCCTGGAATACAGTAAGTGTGCACGTCTCAAACCTTTGTTCTACTGTTCCTTCTGATTAGAACATTCTTTCCCTGAATAAATACATTGCTCCGTTCCTTCAAGTTATGTTCCCATTTCTTCAAGCAGATGGGCCTTTCTTGATCACCCTATATAAAATAGCAACTCCTCCTCACTATTAATTTCTTATCCCTTTACTCTTCTATTTTCTTCTTCATTTGTCTCACAGTCATCTCAGTGTTGATTTCTTTGTTTATTGTCTGCTCACTCTAGATAAACCAACACGTCTCCCTCTACCAGAAAGTGAGATGTAGAAGGGCACTTAATCTATGTTCAGTCTCTGCCGATCCCCAGTGCCTAAAATATTACCTGGTATATAGTCAATCCTCAACAAATATTGGTTGAATGGATGAAGAGAGCCAATGCTTGTGGTCTGGGTGATAGGTGGTTTCCTTTGTTCAAGGTTCAGAGAAAGTTGTCAAGGAGCTGTCCTTAGAACCCTGAAGAAGTGGAGCTAGAAACTGTCAGTGGCAGAGAGAGATACCCAGACCCAAAAGAAGGCTTTGCTCAGATGGTTGGCTTCCTGGGACAGCATGGATCCTGGCATTGCCATTCTATTGTCCATGGTTTCCCCTTGTCCAACAAGGGGAGAATACTTTTACTCCCAGCCTCAGTTTCAGCAACTGAGAAACAACCAGAGAGAGTGAAACTGAAGCCCAAGAGTGAGCACTCTGAAACACTCAAGCCGGGAGATGCCACCTGCTATGTGAACTCATCGCCAAGAAGAACCAAGCATCCTGACAGCTAGTCCCATTGTGTCCCTCCTTAAACCTCCCTGCTCTCTCTGCTCTTGAGCTCATCCTCCCTCAGCCTGGGAGAGAAGACTGATAGAAGCTGATTCTTGGGATTATAGAACTAGCTCCATTTTCTGAGAATGCTCAAGGGAAACTCCCATAAGAGTTCCAGACCCTTTGTTATAAGAGAAACCCAGTCCAAACATCAAGACCATGGAAGTTGGACTGTAGGGAAGTAGAGAAGAGAGGCCTGGGGATGGCAGATCCAGGGTAATGGTTCTCCACTGGCATAGGTATAGGCCAGTCATGTGCAAGCATGGCCTTTCCCACCTATATCATTTTACTATTGCTGTGTAACAAACCACATTAAAACTGAGTAGCTTAAAACAGCAATTTTTTTATTGCTCACATTTCTGTGGGTTTGCTGGACAGTTCCTCTACTGGTTTCCCCTGGGTTCACTCATATAACTCGGTTCAGGAGCATCCAAGATGGCCGGCCTCACTCACATACCAGGCAGTTGGCTATTGGCTAGCGGCACCTCGATTATGCTCCACATGGCTTCTCCTCTGTCCTTACGTGACAGTCTCAGGGCAGCATTCTGAGTGGGTGAAGGGGAAACTGTAAGGCCTCTTGAGGCCTTGCATTTGAACTCAGGCAGCTTTATTTCCACAGCATTCTGTTGGTCAAAACAAACCACAAGGTCAACCCAGATTCAAGGAGTAGAGAAGTAAACTTTATGTATTGATAATATGAGCTGCAAAGAATCTATATCTATATTTAATTTATTCCCTTTCTCCCCGAGAATGTGTTTTGAAAAAGCTGCCTAAGCTATTGTCATTGTCAACCCCTTTTTAATATTAGTAATTATCAAGTTAAGCTTGAACACTATGTGTTAGACCCTGAACTCAACACAGTTGATGTACATTATCTTTATTTATTCCTTACTCTGAGATATGTATTCTTTTAATCCCCATTTTATAGATAAGGGAATTGAAGCTTAGAGAGGTAATGTTATTTGCTTAAGGTCACATAGCTTGTCAGTAACTACACTGAATCTTGAACCCAGAGGCCCTGATGTTCTCACCCTCTATTGAGAACCCCTGGCCCAGTATAACCTGGTGAAAAACTTGAGCTACAAGGTATGATATCATTTTACATCCATGATCTCATTTGCCCATTATGACAACCCTGTGATGTATTAATAGTTAGAACAATTTTGAGGAGGTGAAACTAGATACTTGGAGAGAGAGTAGCTTTGCCCATGTTCATGTTCCTAATACAGGTAGAATCAGATGGAGAGAGAATGAATTCTACCCATAAGTGAGAGTGCCAGTCCCATGAGGGCAGGGCCTTATCTGTACTGTTTTCCAGTGTGTCCCCAGGACCTTGGCGTGAGTGAATGCTGCCTCCTCTGTGATGAAGGCAGGGACGCCTGGTCTCCAGGTCAGCACAGGCAGGCCCCTTGTTCTGTCCAAAGTTGCTGGAGCCCGTGGGGAGGCTGGGCAAGGCAGCATTTGCAGCTCTGGACTCCAGATCAGCAGTGATACAAAAGACAGGACCTTAAAGAGAAGGGGCCAGTATACTCTCTATTTTATCCTTCTAGACAGGAGAGCACTAAGCCTCAGTTAAAGGTATAGGCATTGAGAGAAATTTCCTAACCTGTGGTGATTTATCCATGGATAAGCCATAGAATCATCCTTTCTGAAAGTATGCTAGAATCTAAGAGGCTAGAAGTCCACCATTTTTCTGTGCCATTCCACCTACTCCTATAAGTAACAGTGGCTCTAACACCTGGTGGATTCTCACTTTGGGGCTTGGGGAGACATATCTCTAGGGAAATGCATAGCAATATGTCTGGAGAAATGAGGCATATAAAGACTTTTATAGTAATTTGAAAAGACTTCTTGAGAGAATTCTGAGTCTCTTTAGGTACCTGTCATCTCCCACCATAATTTAAGCTTCATGAGGACATTAATTTTTGTTTTTTCATGTTTTTCTAACACATAGAGTAGGGCCCAGTACATAGTAGGTGCTCACTACATATCTGTTGAATGAATAAACAAATGATATGGTCCTCTCTTAAGGACACCTTCTCCCACCTCCAACTGAAAATAACTGAAATAGAGTCCTTTGTGTAGCCCAGACACTCAGTTGCTTGGGGGACTGGATCAATGACCTTGTGCATCCATGGTTCTTTAAAAAATAAATAAGAGGGGCCTAAAGTCTTTGTCAATTGTGGGTAGATTGGGATCTCCCCAGGCTCAAGTCTGGCTCACTACCCTGCTGCTGCCTCCTCAGGGAGAGCTGAGGCTTTATTCTGTTCACACCTCCAAGCTGAGCAAGGTCTCTTTGGTCATTGGTTTGGCTGGGCATTGAATTTCTCTCATCTATGCCCATGTACACATGAGATGGCTCTTACTTGACTTGCCCTTTTAAAAACAACTTAAGCATGTTGAGGTTTCCTGTTGATCAGGGGCAGCCAGAGGCTATGACCCAAAAGGGAATTGTTGGCCAAGCCCTGACTCACCCGAGCTCCAGTTTTCTGTGTGTAAGCAAGCAGTGACAGCAGGCTGGCTCAGGGGCAGCTGGCTGCCTTCCTGTGGATGGCATAAGACTCAGGAACCTGTAAGGCTGGGCAGCCCAATTTTAAGGCCCATGCCATTAGGGGCAGATAGCCCTTCCTAGCATGTAGTGTTAGCAGAAACCAGCTGTCTGTGAACTAAAACTGTTTGAAAAGTATTTTAAGAGTTGACAATGATTACCCTAGCAGACAACTAGAAAACTGTGCTGGAGAAGTATGCTCATGGTTCTCTGCATTCAGCTTACCTTTATCTTTTCCTTTATTAGTTCATTATTCACTGAGCTCCTTCTAGATACTTGTTCCTGGACCTGGAAGAAATCGTGGTCTAGTAGGAAAGACCAAGAGGCCCTCTGAGTCTTATAAATACTATGTTTGAGACAAGGGTGTGCCCAGTGCTGTGCGGGTTTCTGCTGAGCTCTCTTTGGGGGCTGGAGCAATTCACCAAGATGGCACAGGCTACTGCTTCCTCTCTTAGAGGCAATATAGTGTAGTATAAATCCGTATCCTGGCTTCACCACTCACTGCTGACTGATCTTGGATAAGATATTTAAACTTTCTATGTCTCAGTGTTTTTCATTTGTAAAATGGGATGATAATAAGTGATAATTGCATAGAGTTTCTGTGAGGCTTAATGAATTAATATTTGTAAAAATATTTATTTAGAATTGTTCCCAGTGTTTACTAAGATCTATATGTGTATGTGGGGCTAGGAAATGGCTGGTGCTTATTTAGATGTGACATCCTGAAGTCATTGTTACTGCTAGAGTTTGGAGATGCCTAAGGAGTTGGTTTCTCCTCTTTTAGACTCTTCACTGAGAGAGTGGAGAGGACTCTTTCTTGAGGTACCCTCCTGACTATTTAGAGGCCATCAGGGATCCAAATTTTGGTTGAGACCCAAGCCAAGGAAGTGGTATCTTGTATCTGGTAAATTTCAGGGAAGATAGGGACTGGCTAAGGAGAAAGATCAAAGGATTTGAGCTTATATTGGGGGCTACTTCAGGAAAGTTCTTGCTCAGTGGTATGTTGGAGCTGCCTCATGAGAACTGATCATTAGCATCTCTTCCTAACTCCGCATTCAGCAATGCCATGTTGGTAACTTGAATTCAGCCATGGTGGGAATATTTATACCATGGAAATTGGCAAATGCTATAAATCTGCACTTTTCCCTCAGAGAGCTGGTTGTTAAACATTTAGCAGCACACCATGGTCTTACTGTTCCTTAGTTGGCAGATGCAGACTCTTGGGATACACAGGACAGGCTCCTGTTCCAGACCGAACTCAGAGTCTCTGGGGGATGAATTGGGCAGGGAGGCCCATTGAATTTGGTCTGCTCTGGTTAAGAAGCTGTTTGTTTTCCTTGAGGGATAGCCTTGAAGTTGCATTATGTGGATAGAGTCCTTTTTACCTTGACAGACCTTCAGGAAAGATACTGAGCTAAGAATAAAACATGATGCTCCCTGTTCTCAGCTCACTCACTCCCATTTTCTTTTCTTTTTTTTGCTCCTAGGTCTCAGTCAGTCTCTCCACCTCCAGTTCTCTCCCCACCGAGGAGTCCCATCTACCCCCTCAGTGATAGTGAAGCCTCAGCCTGCAGGTACCCCAGCCGCTCCAGCTCCCGGCTGCTCCTCAAGGACTGGCGCCCCCGTGACCCTTCACCCCCAAATCCTCAAGAGCCCTCCCCAGACACTTCACAACCCATCTGTCCCTTCAAGGCCACAAGCTTCAGTTATCTGGACAGGAGCCCTTCAGTGTGCAAGAGAGAGAACCAGAAGGAGAATGTCCAAGGAACAGCTCAGGATGTAGAGGGAGTAGCTGCTCGCCTCCCCCTTGCCCAGAGCACTCCATCCTTGGGGTCAGCAGCTGGCCCACGGAGCCTCTTGCCTAACCGTACTGGCACCCGTGCCCACAGTCTGGGCATCTGGGAGAAGATTTCAGCATGGGAAGGTCGCCGAGAAGCTTCACCCAGGATGAACATGTGTGGAGAGAAGCGGGAGGGCTCTGGGGGCGAGTGTGTGGCCAGTGAGGGCTGTCCCAGTGTGGTGCCATCCCCCTGCAGCTCAGAAAAGACCTTTGATTTCAAGGGCTTCCGGAGGATGAGCAGGACCTTTTCTGAGTGTTCCTATCCTGAGACCGAGGAAGAGGGAGAGGCACTCCCTGTCCGGGACTCTTTATACCGGCTAGAGAAGCGGCCAGGCCGGAGTGAGCCCACCACCTTCCTCAGGGGGCATGGCAGCAGAAAGGAGAGCTCAGCAGTGCTGAGCCGGATCCAGAAAATTGAACAGGCCCTGAAGGAGCAGCCTGGCCGGGGACTCCCCCAGCTCCCCAGCAGCTGCTACAGCATAGACCGAGGGCGGAGGAAGACTGGAACCTTGGGCACCTTGGAGGAGCCGACGGGGAGCGCTGGCAGCCAGACAACAGGAGTGGCTGGAGTTGGAGGGGAGGCAGGCCCACCCCCAGAGAGGGAAGGCAGTGGCTCCACTAAGCCAGGGACTCCTGGAAATAGTCCTAGCTCTCAGCTGCTGCCATCCAAAAGCTCCCCTGATCCCGCTGTGAACCCTGTCCCCAAACCTAAGCGCACCTTTGAATATGAGGCTGACAAGAACCCCAAGAGTAAGCCAAGCAATGGTCTACCTCCTTCTCCCATTCCTGCTGCTCCACCCCCTCTGCCCTCCACCCCAGCCCCTCCAGTCACCCGGAGACCCAAGAAGGACACGCGTGGTCACCGCAAGTCTCAGAGCAGGTAATGCATTCCCTTCCAGTATTTTATAGATGAACACAGTGACTTTCTTTTTAAATGGAGAATGAGCAAGTGGATTTTAGTCGTGTGTCCCAATCTATAGTGCTTTATAAACCCTGAAGCATCAAATAATTGTTAGGTGGTAGTTATAGCAGTGAAAAATGAGATTGTTCTTCTGTTCTTACCAAATACTTTAACATGAATGGGGTGGGGAAAGCACTTCTTCCAAATGCTGTGTCTTGAAGGTTTTGGCTAAGTATGGTCTTTGGAAGTAGAACTGGGCTGTTTCCCAAGCCCAGTGGGAGCTTCCTCAATCCTCTGTGGGATGAGCAGGGCTACCTTATTTTTAGGTGGAGTAGGCAGACTGTTAAGGACTAGTAGGATTTTAGCCTCACTACTACCTGAAATGCCAGCCTTAGACATTTATTTCTTCAGAGAAGTGTTATCTGAATACTGTATACCATCTTTAACACAATAATGTTGATAAATTTAGCATATGATTTCCTCCCTCCTGAAGGCCTCTTGGCCATATAGGAACCCTAGGTCTATATGAAGAGGGGATGTTGAAGGGGGAGACTCATGGTAAAGGAGCAAAAATACATTTCACCTGCTCTGAGGCTGTGAGTCGCCTGCTCTGAGGCTTGCGTTGGTTACCTGGCCAGTCTCAGCATGTCTGACCCTGGACTACTGGGGCCATCTCCACAATGTATAGTGATTTGAGAGTTGGAACTGCTATGTCGGTGACGTTTGACAGGCATCTTGTTCTCTGAATTTGAGTTGGGTGGGAGCCAGCTTCCTTTTGAAGACCACTCACTGCCTTTCTCTTCTAAACCAAAGTCAGATGTACACTCAGGTGTGTTTCACTTCTGGGATTTCTTCATTTGTCTCCCCACATTTCAGACTTCATTCAGCTGATTCATCACAAATATAAACTTTCCTGCCGTGTGCAGAGAGCTGAAGAAGTAGTAAAGGTTCAGACCTGTGAGCCAGAACAGCCCTTGGCTAAGGGTAATCCCATATTGGCTAGGGGTGATCGCATATTGGCTAAGGGAAATCCCATGTAGGCTAAGGGTAATCCCACGTTTTGGCCCAGCCCAAAACACTCACTGGGTCTTTAGGTTTTTTTTTATTTTTTATTTTTTTAGAAGGTACCAGGGATTGAATCCAGGACCTTGTACGTGGGAAGCAGGCACTCAGCCACTGAGCTACATCCACTCCCCAGTGAGAGTTGGTTCTTTTCTTTTGTTTGTTTGTTTGTTTTTAGGAGGCACTGGGGATTGAACCTGGGACCTCGTATATGGGAAGTAGGTGCTTAACCACTTGAGCTACATCTGCTCCGTCTTTAGTTTTTTAACAGCCTGCCAAGAGAGTTTGCTTTGTCCTTACTTATCCAGCTCTGTAAACACCCATCTCAAACCTGCTGTGCTCCAAGCCTTGTGCTGGTCAAGGGGACACAAAGGCAAGTAAGTCATAGTTCTTGCATTCGAGGAGTTCATGGTCTGGTGTAGGAGATAGCTGCAAAAATAAATCATACTTGCCATGATCTAGGTCAATGTAGTATGCTGCGGAGATCCGGAAGAGAGGCATCTAATTTAGACTGGGCAGTAAGGTTAGGCTATTTATAGGGGGAGTAGCTCAGTTAAATTTAGAAGAACAAAAAGCAGTTGTCTAGGTGAAAAAAGGGAGAGGGAGAGTATATCAGCCTGAAGGTTTTACATATACACACACATCACATTTATATATAATGTATATTCACACATATACCATATATGGTAAGTCACTTCATATAAGAATTAACTTAAGCAAATTTAAATTTGCTCTTAGAAAAAAATAAATAGTTCAAAAAGTGCTGGCTGTTCTACCTGCCTTTCTGAGTAAGCATAAGATGGGAAGTTTCTAATCTGTTGTATCAATGATACAAATTCTTCTGTTGCTAGAACAATAAGTCTACTTTAGTCCATAGTTGCATTCCCCTCTTATGTTTATTCATTCCTCAATCTTGAAGATTTTGGGATGGTGATTCCTACTCTGTTTCTGATTGAGAGGGGGCTTAGATCCCATGGGGCAGTTGGATGGAACTGTCTTGTTTGCAGTTGTAGATACTCTGTCTTTTGAGTTGGGTATTGTCCATCATCATCCTTTTGTTAGTTGTCCTGGGTGAGTCCAATGACCTGGAGAGTAGGTGTTGCAGCTCTGCTGAGATTCAGGGCTCAGCAGACATAAGAATAGACTGAAGATTTAAGTCTCTGGGACATATATTTAATGAGCGTAGTGCTAATTATAGGTTCAAATAGAAGGGGCAGAAGAGCCTTGCATAGGGAAATTATAAATGAGTCCAACTATGTTGCATTGGGGAGCATATATTCCAAAATAAGGCCCACTGACAGGGTGCCGAATTTTTGAGATTGTCTGCCCTGCCTATAGTGAATAGATGTCTCTAGAGCCTGTATATTAGTCTTAATGAGAGACAGTATATTGGTCCCCATCATGATACCTTCCTGAGGGATTTTCAAGGATAATTTGACTGAACTTGGTTTATGTCTTACTTGTTTGACTTCAGAACACCTGCATACGATGTGACTCCACTGTATATGCCAATGAAAACTTATCTCAGACCAGCAGGGTCCATGAACCAACATTTGGGAACCACTGTGCTCAGCCATTGGATATTTAGCTGGTTAAGTCTGAGCCAAAGACAGGTAGTCATCAAGGTAGAAATGGCAGATATGGTGATGATTTTGGATGAAACCCCCTCTGAGAGACCCTGGTGTTTAAAAGGCAAGTGGAAAAAGAGAATCTCTCACAGAAACCTGAAAAATAATTGTCAGAGAGATAATTGAAAACTAGGAGAGAATGTTTCACAGAGGTCGAGGGAGGAGAGTGCCATTTAAAGACTGTTGAGTAGTGTTGAGTACTGCAGAGGGGTCAGGCAAGCCGAGAACAAGATGTGGCTTTCAGGATATCTTTAGTCCCTGACTTGCACCCCAGGACTCTCAGGGAAAGTTGTTCATTAAACCAGAGAGAAAAGACTTCATAGGTTGAAAGGCCTGGTGGCACCCAAAAGAAGAGAGAAATGATGGAAACGATAATGGGTAAGAGGAGGGATTCCTCTCCCACCAAAGTGCCTCCTGAGACCTGCCTTAGAGAGAAAGAGGATGTAGCTGGGGTTAAGTCTCAAATGAGGGAGAAATCTACCTGATGAAGGAGAGAAGTATACCGAGTGCCTTGGGTTCATGAGACATGTGCCTGAGGAACAAAGAAGCTTTGGTCTTGAAATAGAGGGGAAGGTTATTTGGGGGGTGCAAAGGAGCAGGCTACTAGCTAAAGGGAAGCTGGGCCTCGGAAGTAGCTTCTGGCTACAGATTATCCTCCTAGCTCCACTGCAGAAGTGATCTGATTTGTTTTGAGGGCTTAGCCCTTCCTGTTTCAACAAACCACCCTTCCAATTGGAGGGATATCACCCCTCCAATGTTGAGCCCTTACTACCTGCTCATGCAGTAGACTCTAGGGTGAGGCACTCAGTTCCTGTGGTAATGGCAGTGTCTTATCAAAGTAGGCATTTTCCAGGGCTTGGAGGCCATGGTTGTAGTTAAAAGTTCAGACTTGGGAGTCAGACAGCTGGAGCGAGTCCTACCTCTGTCACTTCTCTCTGGGCCTCTATCTCCTCAGTTATAAAATGGGACAATACCTAATAGCACTAATGGTAGGATTAAAGAGATGACATAACATACAAAGCATTAGACTTACAATCCAATACCTAACACCTCTTTAAGCTGTGGAGTTGGTATTGCTATTGGTATTTTTATGGACAAGGCATTTCACAGGCACCCACACTGGGGCCTTCCAGACCATTTATCTCTTCATTTGAATGGTGTGTTTGTATCTACCTTGATGGTTTGCTCAGTAGCTGGTTTTGTGAAGAGAGCCTCTGATCTTTGTTGTTGCCCCTGACCATCCCCCAACAAAACAGCAAGGATCCGTTCCAGTTGGAATTACTCTTTTCTTTTTTAATTTTATTTTTATCGCGCCCCCCCCCCCCGAGATGGCTCCCTTGTCTGTCTGCTCATCTTTTTTAGGAGGCACCAGGAACTGAAGCCGGGACCTCCCATGTGGGAGGCAAGTGCCCAACTGCTTGAGCCACTTCTGCTCCCTGCTGGTTGCGGCATCCTCTTGTTGCGGCATCTGCTGGTTGCGGCATCTGCTTATTGCAGCAGTTGTGGCGTCTGCTTCTTGTGGTGTCTACTCGTTGTGGTGTCCGCTGGTTGTGGTGTTTGCTTATTGCGGTGTCTTGCTGCTTGTGGCATCTGCTCATTGAGGACCCAAACCTGGGTCACCCCCATGTGGAAAGTGGGTGCCCCATTGCTTGAGCCACATCCGCCTCTGGAATGACTCTTGCTCTAATTATCCACAGAAAATCCTTCGAGTTTGAGGATGCATCCAGTCTCCAGTCCCTGTACCCCTCTTCTCCCACTGAGAATGGTACTGAAAACCAACCCAAGTTTGGATCCAAAAGCACTTTAGAAGAGAATGCCTATGAGGATATTGTGGGTAAGCAGTGGCAGCAGGGGTGGGCTGGGTCGTCTCTGGAGGTCTGTGGGCTGCGGAAGGACTGGAACAGGAATTGACGCTCTCAAGTTCCACCTCATTCACCATGGGCAGATGTGTTGGTCTTCACTTTTGGAATCCCTCACAGGAAATGGGCATCCAAGGAAGCGCCTTGGGAAACACTGAGCTGAGTGATTAAAGCCTGGCCTTTGAATGAACTGAAATCTAGAGGGTTCTCTGGGACCACAAGAAGGGGAAAACTGTGTCATACCTTTATTTTTAGAAGGCTTTAGAGTCTAACAGCTCCTCTTCCCCAACTGTGTGTCTTTAGGCAAATCACTTAACCTCTCTGTGGCCTTTGTTTTTCTCTGATAAAATGATGATATTGGGGAGTGGATGTAGCTCAAATGGTTGAGCACCTGCTTCCCATGTATGAGGTCTCAGGTTCAATCCCTGGTACCTCCTAAAAAAAATATATATATATATATATACACACACACACACACACACACATATAATAATAATGATAACAACAACAATAATAGTAATCATACTTCATAAGATTATTGTTAGCATTAAATGAAATAAAATATATTATCAAAGTACCTAGCACAGTGCATGGTCCTTAATAGAGCTCTCCTACTCTTCCCTTAGAGTAAATTGTGACAAGAACTCTGAAAGGATCTGAGATTTTATCTTGCTTGCAAGCTAACAAGTTTAGCCTTATCCAGTTTCATATATGCAGTAGACACAAGACTCCTGGGTCATGGACAAAGGACTTTGTTACTCATAGCACAAAAGGCAGCATGTGCTTCGTGTTACACAGGCTCTCCTTGCCCCCAGGTCTCATGGGGTCAGTGTGGAAGAAGCCCAGGTAGAGGCTGCCCATGGGGTGGGTCAGTTGCACAGCAGAGGTTCGCCACGCCTAGGAAACCCCAATCTTTAAAGGTGCTGCTAGCAAATCTGTTTAGCCTTTGCCCTACAAGGAGGCATTATCTTTATTATTCTGGTCAGCAAACAAATCTGCATCTACTTTGGAGGGAAACACCACATCTGTCTTCTAAGACTGTTTGCCATATTAACATCCTTGAAAAGATAGCCCAGAACTATCAGTGCCTCTTACTCAGAAGAAGTGCAGAAATACAAGAGGCTGTGGAGAATTGTCTCCTAACAAGTGGGAAGACTTTGGTGTTGGCAAACCTGAGTTTAAGGGTAAACAAAAAACTGATGGTCTAGCCTGGGTTGGATTATTTTGGCATTCATTTTAATTCTGGCCTCATTCCTTTAGTTGTGGCTCTGGTTCTGCTTAAGTATAGTGTGTGCTTCAGTGTAGGTCGGTGAAGAGAGAAGCAGTGTGCTTGTGGGCTTGCTTGCTCACTTTCTTTCTTGTCTTCTCTCTGTCTCTTTTTCAGGCCTTGAGGCTGGAGAGCATAGTCTCAGTTAACACATTAGAGAGAGATGAGACCCCAGTAGAGAGATCCCTCCAGATTCTCAAAAGATTGGAATCTTTTGAAGAGAGGGCCATCTATTCCTCTATTCCCTCATTTGACCTGAGCCATCGGTTTTGTAGTGTTTTCCTTACAACTGGCTGGTCCAGCACTTCTGGGGAGGCAGTGACAGTGCTCGGACTTGTAGAAGCTCTGCTTTCCCAGGAACAGAGTGTATAGTATGTAACCATGCAAAATTGGGTCATAACAGGGAGGCTATGTGGGAGTGAGAGCCCTAGAACAGCAAAACAGTTTGGGGAGGGAGGCCTCCTTCTTTACCACTTGGGAAGAAGCAGCCTTTTACCCACAGGTCACTGAGAACTGAGGTCAAAAGCTATGGGGATCAGAGCTACACCCCCCCACACACACCCCATTTCCCTTCCTCCCCCCCCCCCCATTGCAGGGCACATTCCAATTTTCTCTAGTTTGGAAGAAATTGTAATGTGACATTGCTTCCCAGGGCCCTTGGCAGCATCCAATGCGGCTGCTGCAATAGGGAGAGGGGGATATCGTTTCCTGCTGTCCCTCCCCCTGCTCCATCAGGCATGCCAGGACTATGGTCTTCATTATTCTCCATTTTCTGAGAAGGCTTGGGCAGCCCTACTCTGCTGCCCAGAGATTCTAGTGGAGAATGTTCTTGCATCAACTGAATTGATACAAGATAAAGGGATGGTTTCAACCTTACCTCCCTGTAATTCCAGGGTTCTGTTTAAGGTTGTTTGGGGCAGTGTCTAGGGGGAAGAATGTTGGAAGTACTATCTTGGGCAGCAGAACTGTTCTCTGGACCTTCTTAGGTTGGTTGGACTGAGAGGAGAGAGAGAGACAAGTGTGTCTGGACCATAGCCTCCTCACTCAGTAGAGGGCACTTTCTGATGCTTTGGGATGAAGATGAGGAGGCAAGAAAATTGAGAAGTTTGGATGCTTCTTGAATGGATGAGCTAGAGCTTAGGGTTAAGGCTGTATAGGATGAAGTAAGAGTTAGGGCATCTTCCTTAACTGCTCACCTAGCTCTGGATCTTTGGAGCATTGTGCCGAAAGTAGGCGAGATAGAAAAAGAGAGTAATTAGATACCTGGTAAGGAGTATACCAGGCTGGATGTTTCAGTTTTGCTCCCGGCCTGTGGGCTAGGGGTGGGTTTCAGAGTCGGAGTTAGGACAGTGCCCTTTGTATCAGATACCACGGCAGCCAGTCTGAATTTCTAGGACCTGGCCAGCCAAGGGGGGCCAGAGGGAAATGCAAGGGAGAATATTCTCTTTCTGTTCAATTCTGCTCAGTTTATCCCTTTCTCCTCTCCTGGGAACAGGCCCAAGAATTTGCCCTCCCCTCCACCCCAAAGGCTTCAGGGGGGCCCTTGTTGCTGAGCTCCGGATGTCAGAATTACTTTTGCCTCGAATTGACCAGTGGCTCTGACTTCCGAGGGGCCCTCTCTCTGGCCTTGGCCCAGCCTGTGCTCTATGCGAGTATGATTGTTTTTAGTTCTGTTTGGTTTATCCAGCTCTCAGGCTGCCCCATATCCACAGGGATGGAATGTAGCTTTGCTTTGGGAATGTGATAATGGGGTTGTGGGGGAGGCAGAAAGTACCCATTCTAAATTTCCATCTTGGGTACCAGCTGATTAGACTGGAGTTCCTGGTGTTTCAGAGGTTGAGGGCCACTTGGCCCAGAGACTAACATGTCTTTTCTGTGAGGAAAGGACTTGAACGAGGGGCCTTGGGGAGTTTGTTGGCCTCCCTCTCATACCAGGCACGATGCCTGGGGAACCATGGTGGGATTCTTCAGAACAGGCTGAGGTTTATCCAACCAATTTGCAATAAAGGGGTTCTAAAAGAGAATTGCTGCCTTGCTGCTTCCTGGGGCTGTTAATTTTCGACTGTCCAATTTGACCTCTGACTCTGGAAGATGCTGTTATTCTACAAAGCCTTATAATCATTTGCATTCTGAGCCTGACACTTAAAAATGCACCCGAGGAAGCAGCTCATTAGGGAGCTATGTGGAGTGGCCTCAGTGCCTGACCGAGGAGCCTGTGCTGCATTCCTGCAGAGATTCCCATTCCCATCAGCTAGCTAGAGCTGAGGGAGAGTTTCCAGGAACTTTAGCAGGGTGTGAGCTGGGGACAGGGCCAGTCAGCCTGTGCTGCAAATCCTTTGAAGCTCCAGTCTCTCACCTTCTTCTCTTGCCCTTGGTCTGAAACAGTGAGGAACACAGGGCACCAGGATGGAGGTTGCAGTGGGAAACGAGGCAACCAAAAGGTGCAGCCTAGGGAGCAGTGCCAGGGCTGCTGGGAAATGGTGGT
The DNA here is from genome assembly GCA_026826555.1 of Tolypeutes matacus. Classification (NCBI taxonomy): domain Eukaryota; kingdom Metazoa; phylum Chordata; class Mammalia; order Cingulata; family Chlamyphoridae; genus Tolypeutes; species Tolypeutes matacus. The sequence continues at coordinate 41,237,741 of JAKSZT010007815.1, forward strand.
GATGCTTGGGGGTGGGGTACAGCTGGCCACTTAGAGCCCCTGAACTGATGTTCTACCCACTGCTGCGGGGTAGGGTGGGGGGTTGGCCCTTATCCTAACCTTCTCCCTGCTCTGTGAGTCTGAGAACCGGTAGAAACAGCTGCTTGGAAGGGGGTAGGGTGGGGGAGGGAAGCTACAGGCCCAGGTCCCTAACTATGGTTTTGGGCCAGGAGGTTTAGGACTCTTGTTTGGTTTAGAGAAACTCTTAGTACCTGTGCACATCCACACACCCCTTCCCTAACTGGTTCTTCCAGTTGGGGAGGGGGTGGGGCATATGTGGTTATTGACCGAAGGAGCTCTGGGGAGGAGTTGGAGCAGGACCTGGCAGGGCTGGGTGCTTCCTTCAAGAGAATTGGTGTGATAAGTTTGGGTTCTAACAATCCCTTTTAGAAGAGTTCAAAGCAGAAATTCTTGGCAATGCCCTTGTGCCTTATCTCACCAGCAAAGCTGGGAAAGGTTGAGACCTCTGGCTTCATGCTTCCTCAGCGGGGCTTTGATGAGATGGGGCTGGTCAGGTCCAGGCCTCCAGGGAAGAGAGCCTACCTCTTTGTCCCTTTCCAAGGGCAGTGTAGACTGACTGCCCTTGAGGAAGCTGTGTGAGCAAGAATGCAGGTGAAGTCTTGGGTCTGCCTGGCTTCCTACTTCCCATCCATGCCCTTGCAAAATCTTCACCATGTTTCCCCTCTTAGCTCCAGTTTCTCCAGCCTTCCTGTTCTGCTCCTCCATGGGAATTTCTGAGCACTGTTCACCAGCCTTCCTCCTCCCTCCACTCTGAGCCATTGCTTAGATATTTATTTGCTCTCAGTTGGTTTATGTTAGTGACTCTCAAGACTCAGATCCTGATTGGTCTGTGCACATCCCTATCCCCTGGGCACCCTTACTGCCCAGAGAGACTACTGAGGGAATCTCTGTAAGACAGCTCACAGAGAGCGAGTGGGAAAGGTCCGGGAAATTGAGGGTGACAGGTGAACTAGGACTGTGAAGGGACCAAGCGAAGGCTGGGAAGGCAGGGCTGGGGCTGGGGCCAGCAGCCATTTCCTGGGGAAATGATGAGTGGCCTGGTTGTATCAGAGAGGATGTTAGACAATGCTGGAGAAGAGAGAGTTGGTGTTAAGCCTGGGCAGGAGGAAAGGACATTTGAGGCTTTCCTGAAACCTAGTTTCCAGAGGCAGGACTAGTCTGGAGAGTCTGCTGTTCACAACTGTTTTCCCCTAGGTTTTCACTGATGTTTTTTGACATTGTATATCTATTACTTCCCTGGGCCTCAATTTCCTACATCTTTTCCTTGAAACTTTGGATTTTGAATTAATGTTAAAAGCTCTGATTCTGGGGAAAGAAAATAGGGAAGGGAAGGAAGGAGGGAAGGTAAGAAGGAAAGGAGGGAAAGATAGAGGAAAAGAGTTAACCTTGTATCTTATGTTATGGGATTCAGAAACTATTAGGGAGTTTAGAAACATCCATGAAAAGCAGTGGTTCTCATTTGGGGCGAGGGATGGGGTGCAGCTACATTTGGCAGTGTTTAGAGACACTTTTGGTTGTTAAAACTGAGGGGCTGCTACTGTCATCTAGTGGAAGGAGGCCAGAGTTGCTGCTAAACATCCTACAGAGGCACAGGATAGTCCATCACAGCAAAGAATTGTCCAGCCAGAATGTCAGTAGTGCAAAGACTGAGCTAGCCTATAGTTTGGAGGAAGATGATAAGGATTCTGGCTGGTCATCCAGCCCAAGGAAGTTTGAATTTGATGAGCTTGGAGTAAATGTCCTTCCTGCCCCAGTCTGGACAGGGATGCTCTGGTCCTATTTCAGGCGATTCTCCCATCCTTAATTCCCCTACCCCCACTCCTGGCAGGATGTATGTTGGGGAGGAACCAAGAGACACAGAGTCTACTCTGACTCCTCTTTAAGTGCCCCACAGTGAAGCAGGCTGGAGAAAACATGCAAGGGGTGCTAGGTTTGATACTTGGCTTTTCTAGGCTGGGCTACAGGGCCAGCTCTGCTTAGTCAGGGCTCTGGAATGGAGACAAGTCATTTCAATAGCATTAGTGTGTTACAGGAAAAGGTCTGCTCAATTGCTGTTTGGTGTTTGGGAATCACTTAATCCAGTCCCAAATCCTTCTTAACTCATCTTTGACTCATAAATTTACAGAGAATTTTTATTGTTCCCATTGCAATCTAATTAGCTGTGACTGAAATTTGCCACACACACACACACACACACACACACCCCACCCTAAATTCATTGGAAATTGAGAGGTCTATAAGGCTTTGGAAATTGAGATGTCTGTGAACATATAGGGTTTGGTTTGTCTCCTGTGTCCTCTGCCAGGAAAGCTTGCTCTCCCAGCAGCTTTTGCTTCTAGTCTTAGCACTTTCTTCTGTCTGTTTGTTGAGAAATGGAGTCTGAGCTCCCTGGAGTGTGAGGCCCATCCAGGGTACTCTGTAGGACAGGCATGGGGCTCAGTGATCCCCCTAAGCTCAAAGCGCTGTTGAACAGAGAGAAGCCAGAGTGAGCCCTGCTCTCACCATGTGTGTTTACTTCCAGCAAAACCTGATTCTAGTCACTGGTCACTAGGTTTCAAGCCCCCAAATAGTGGTGGTAGTGGGGTGGGGGTGGGGATATGAAAAGACAAGAGAAGGGGGAAAGGAGGGCTTTATTACTCAGAGTCAGTCAGTGTAGGGGTTACCTCAGTGAAAAGGACAAAATCCCTGCACTGAAAGAGTTGTTGAACGGTGAAAAGGTGAGCGGGAGGCCTGGTAGAGCACTGCTCCCTAGAGTCCTTCAGTGTTCCTTCATGCTCATCCCTAAAAGTAGACAGCTGTGTGATCTGTGAAAGCCTTTCTGCCTTGTGTATCTCTGGGGCTTTAGCAGCAGAGGGACTAGAGCCAAGAAAAGGCGCCTGGTGTTGGCTTTGTCCTCTGGCTGGGCACAGGCAGGGGTAGCTGAGCCAGTCTTGTGCAATCCCTGAATTTATAAAGCAGAGGCCAGACAAGGCTGAGCTGAACTGAGGGTGGGGGGGTGGTTCAGCTTCTGGATTCGCAGCCAGGATCTGTTTGTAGCCTTCCCACTGCAGACAGGCAGCTGCGTGACTCATGGGCTGAAGGGGCCAGGCAGAAGCCATTCTCTCTGGTTCACAGGAATTCTGCTCGTTTATTTGTATGTGTGTGAGTGCATGTATTTCCTTCTTCCTTCTCCTCCTCTAACTTTTCCTCCACTGCAGGAGATCTGCCCAAGGAGAATCCATATGAGGATGTGGACTTAAAGAGCCGAAGAGCAGGACGAAAATCCCAGCAACTGTCTGAGAACTCCTTGGATTCTTTGCACAGGATGTGGAGTCCTCAAGATAGGAAGTACAACAACCCACCCACTCAGGTAACTGCAGCTCCAGCTTGGGCCATGCTGTAGGGTCAGCATGAGGGCCACAAGAGGTCTGTCCTCAAGGCTTGGGCATCACTTGCACTCAGCCTTCTTCCCTCACTAGTGCCTGACAGAGGAGGCAGCTTCTGGAGAGAGCTCTGCATATTGGGGACTTCTGCCATATTGAAACCCTTATGAATTGGGCATCCTGTCCTACCTCCTTCCTTTCAATATGTGAACTCTGGACTGTAAAACTAAGTCAGGAACCCCTGCAGTCTCCAACCTAACATTATTCCTCCTCCTCTTTTGTAGCAAACAGGAAGACAAGGTCCTGATTGATCCTGTTTGAAGTCTTGCTATTTCCCCAGCTTTGGCAGAAATGATCTCAGTACTAGTATTTAGGGGCAGGTATAGGCCCAAGGACCAGATTTGGAGAGCCAGACAGGTGTCTACTAGGCCTGAAGCCACTCCTTTTGGAGGGAGTAAGAATAAATCTTCAAAGAATGGACGGAGAGAAGGAAGAACAAGGACAGCACAGGAGGCCTTTAGACTTAAGCTCATTCTGGTCTTGTCCAGGATTGACAGGAGGCAGGAGGATGGGGCTGCTTTCAAGAAGTTTTAAAGACTTCTTGAGGCTTTAATTCTCTATGCATATGGAGGAACATGGATATTTTATAACAGAAGAAAGAGGATATACAAATTAATTTCTTCTGGCTTTGAAATGAAGTGATTGTTTTTATGAAAGATTTACCTTTCTGATGTGCTCTGTTCAAACAGGCTTCCATTGACTTTGTATGCCAGATTGGGTAGGAAGAGGAAATTGAGGGAAGAGAAGGAAGGGGGCTTTGTTGAAGAGTGATGAGAGGCAATCCTAGATCCAGATGATGACTAGGAGGCATGCAGAGTTTGTAGGGAATGCCTGCCTTTGAAGCAGTGAGCAGGACCTACTTATAGTGGGGTGCCCTATGCCGAAGGTTATCAGTCTAAATGGAAGGAGGCAGAAGGTAGATCAGGGCTGGCAAAGGGGAACAGCCGAGGACCATGTGGGAGCCAGCTGAGTATGCAACCTGCCTTGCCCAGGCTTTGGCGGTCAGAACCCAGAGCCCTATGATCTCCCTAGAAGAGATGAGCTGGGGTAGGCTATTAGGATCACCTAGCAGAGCAGGCTGGCATGTGGATTATGGCCTTCTGCTAGCAAAAACCTTTTAGGCCTAGCTCAGGGGCTGAGGTGGGAAAGACTAGCTCCATTTTCTAGGCTCAGCACTAAGCAGAGGTCTAAACTTTGTCCCACAGCTTAGGAAGAGCCCTCAGAATGCTCGCTTTGTCTTCTCCCTCCACTCAGATGAGAGCCCAGTTTTCTTAGCGACCACTTTCTTTTTTTTTCTGGATTCAGTAGTTAAACTTCCTTTGAGGAACTGGGTACCTAATCTTGCTCCTACCTGCTGATTAGCAGCTGAGGCCTTAAAAAGAGAAAGCAGGGTGGATGGAAATTCCTGGATAGGGCTGGGGAGAACCAGGGATTCTAGCCTGTGGCATCTGTATCTACGCCCCAGGAGATGGGTACTTTCCAAGGCATCTGTGGTGAACCCGTCTTCCAAATCCTCTCCCCCATGCCAGCTGTCCCTGAAACCTAGCAGCCAGTTCCTGCGCAGCGGGAACTGGTCAGAAAGGAAGAGCCACCGGTTGCCCCGATTACCCAAGAGGCACAGCCAAGACGACATGCTGCTGCTGGCTCAGCTGAGCCTGCCATCTTCACCCTCCAGCCTCAATGAGGACAGCCTCAGCACCACCAGTGAGCTGCTCTCTAGCCGCCGGGCCCGCCGCATTCCTAAGGTAGCTTCTCTGGACAGAGCTGGGGCTGGGCATGTGGGTGAACAGATAGCCAGTTCTTTTCTCCCTTTACTTCCTGCCCGAATCTGGGGCTGCTTCCCATTTCTCTTTGAATCAGCTCTGAGTCCACTGACCTCTCCTTTTCATCTGGCTAATTTTCTCTTCTTATCAGCAAAGATGCATTAACTGGCTCTGGTGCTCAGATGTTAGAGGAAGGAAGGGCTAGCTAGCCTCTGCCCCCAGGAAATGCTCCTTGTGTCTGGGTGGATGGGAACCAGTCCTTGCAGGCTCTCATTAGTGAGATCTGGTAACAGATGGGTGTGAGTTTTGGGGTCTCTGTTTATATATAAACATGTATATGTATAAACATGCTATCAAACTTGAGAAGACTCAAACTTGAGTCTTTTTTCTGTAACTCTTAAGAATCGAGAGTTTTCAGCCTTGCTTTGCACACATAGACATCCAAAGCAGCAGGATTTAGCCACATGGTATTTTTAGCCTGCAAACAATGCTTGAATATATTGGGAATTTAGCTCCTTCCTGTCAGGGCCTCAGGTTATAGTCTAGAGGGGAAAGGCTGGAATCCTTATTCCTGTTATTGCCTCTGAGAAGTTCTTTGTCCCAGTTGGTTCAGTGTCTCTTGGGACTCAGGAGCTCCCATCCTGTCTAGTTTGATCATAGTTCCTTCCTCTGGGCAGCTAAGTTTAGTGTACTTGTCTTAGGGGCAGGAGACCACTCAGGGGGCTAGATTGGTAGAGAGCTACTAGGCGTGGATGGTGGGTCTTCACCTCGGGTCAGTTTAGCGGGGGAACCGGTGCTGCACCCAGTGAGTGGAAGGCAGAAAGCTTACACCAGACTGGGAAAGAGTGGGCTTCTAAACAGCCTTCTTGGAAGAAGGAGCAGCTGGTGCTAGCGTCACCTCACGCTCCCTGCTTTTCTCATCCAGCTTGTCCAAAGAATTAACTCCATCTACAATGCCAAGAGGGGAAAGAAGAGGTTAAAAAAGCTGTCTATGTCCAGCATTGAGACAGCCTCACTAAGAGGTAGGCCTTGATGCCTGAGCTGGTTCAGGTATCTGGGGCCCTTGGGAATTAGGAATGGGGAGAGGTATAGACTGGCCTCAGTTTGCCATTCCATGGGTCAATCACAGGGTCCTCCTGTCTTCTAGGAGGGTAGAGCCCGCCAGGAAGTGGTCACCTAGGAGGGAGGGCCAGAGAGGGAACAAAGCCCTGGGATGGGTTAGTTTGGGCTGTGTGCTATGAGGCCCTGAGTAAAGAGGTGGGTATGGGAATCTGCTTCTGGCAAAAGGAAAGGCCAGAGTTACTGAGTACTGTGGCTGTTTCCCATTTCAAATCTTGGCCTCCAGGATGCAGGGTCTTTGTGTTCCAGGCCTTCAGGCCTCTCTGTTGGCTTAGCCTCCAACTCGGGCCTTCAGCTTCCCCCAGATCAGGAGAGATTATACATTAACACCCACAGTCTGAGCTCTGAGGGACCCTGACCTCAGGCCACTCAGCTGTTGCTCACAGATGCCTGACCATGGACCCATAGGAGCCCAGACTAGGTACAGATTCATTGCTTGTGATAAGAGTTGGGAGGAGGGCACAGAAAACATTTGCTGTGGGGCAGTGGCTCAGCAAGTATGCACCCCTGCTGTTACTTTTCCAGATGAGAATAGTGAGAGCGAGAGCGACTCTGACGACAGGTTCAAAGGTGAGGCGCGGCTCTCCAAGAGCATGGAACCCTTTCCCAGCCCTGGTGGCAGAGAATCAGCTTTCCTTCCTCCACACGTGTTGTTCCAATGTCCCATACTGACCTGGTTTGGGGAGGCAACAGGCAGACGTGATACCAAGCCAACAGAGCAGGGAGCTGTAGGGAAGTCCGTTCTTATAGTCATATGAGTGTAGCCCTTCAAGGTTAAATCCAGACATCTCCCTTTACCCAGATGTAAGGATGGTGGCCCTGTCCATACTCTCTCCTAAGCCATTGCCCATGGGCATCGTGTGATAGATTTTCCTGGTAATTGTTATGAATCTGGAGGGTAAGAGATGGGTTCTGAAGATTACAAGTACCTCTTCTGGTTGCAATAAATGTGCCAATGACTGAGGAAGCTGGCCCTCTGGTGGTCCTGAGGCTGCCCATCGCCCTCACCCTCAGAAAGGAGAACTCCCACCTTTCTGAAAAGGTCCTGGGACTCTCACCTTCCAGGGGCCCTGGACAAATTTCTGCACTTTCTCTACTGGGATGCCCTGGCTAGAGCTCTCTGGATGGTTCAAGTATATAGAAGCTTGCCTTCTCCTTCCTTCCTACATTGGTCCATCAGGAAAATGGACAATTGAACCTTTGGCCTGGGGACAGGGACAGGGTAATGACTCCCAAGTCTAAGGACTCTGATAGGGGCCCAAGGATGCAACTTTCATAATGTTCACACCTTTTGGTCCTGTTGGCATGGGGGCAGGGCAGGGGGTGGGGTTGGGCCTGTGATACCTCTCTGGGTTTGCCTGGCCTAGGCAGTCCCACTGGCCCCAGCTCAGCCCCCAGAAGCTCCAGAAGGACCAGGCCAGTAGCTTCCCATGTTAGGGCAGAGTCTTTGTCAGGCATAGACACCTTGCTCCTGCCACTTGCTCCCCTAGACAAAGCTAGGAGAGGATATCAGGTTAGGCTTGTGCACTTAGAGGAGATCCATGGAGATAAAGTCCTGAGTCAAGGATGGAAGGGGCTCATGTGGGACTGGTGAGGGGCCAGCCTGCTTGTCCCCTGAATTTTGACCTACCCCCAGCTCACACACAGCGCCTAGTCCACATCCAGTCCATGTTGAAGCGTGCGCCTAGCTATCGGACGCTGGAGCTGGAGCTGCTCGAGTGGCAGGAGCGGGAGCTTTTTGAGTACTTTGTGGTGGTGTCCCTCAAGAAGAAGCCATCCCGAAACACCTACCTCCCTGAAGTCTCCTACCAGTTTCCGAAGGTGAGGTCATCTCTCTCCCTACTTCCCCACCCCCTTCCTCCATCGTCTTTTGACTGCCTGACCCATCTGGGGAAGGAGAGGGAGCCTGCTCCTGTCACAGCTACTCATGTAGCTGTGACAGCCCCAAGCCTGGTTTTTTAGAGCCAGAAGGGGAGAGAGAGGGCTTGAGAGGTTGTGAGTTTGGGCCACTGCTTATTCAGAGGATGAGGCCTGAGAGAGCAACTCTCAGTGTACTTAGAATAAAAGCCAACTTGTTCAGAAGAGCTACAAAGATTCCCGGAAGAGCCCCAGCTGTCTCCTGCCTTACCTCTCTCTCTTTCTCTTATAAGAAAGCTTTATTCAGGTATAATTCACATATCATACAATTTACCCATTTAAAGTGTACAATTCAGTGGTTTTTACAGAGTTGTGCAACCATCACCACAATCAAATTTAGAACATTTTCATCACCCCCAAAAGAAACCCCATACCTCCTAGCAGTCAGTCCCCGTTTCCCCCGCCCCACCTTATCTCCTACTGCTCTTTCTTGCTCACTGCCAGCCAGCCTGCTCTCCTTTCTCTTCCTCTAACACCCAGTCCTTTCTCTCTGCTCCTGCCTTTGCCTCTAATGCTGTTTCCACCTTTCTCTTGGCTGCTGTCTCTTTTTCATTCTTCAGGTTCTGCTCAAATAGTGCCTTCTTAGGGAGGACTTTGTCCATGCCCTAAAGTAGTTCTCTGCCCCTATACCCCCAGTTCTCTCTGTGACATCGCCCTGTTTATTTCCTCTGTAGCAGCCCCTGAAAATTGCTGTTCTTTATCTCACTCTCTTGACCAGAATGTGCAGGGACAGAGACCTTGTCTACTTTGTTCTCCATTAGTCACCCCAGCACATAGCACAGTGGTAGGCGGCACCACATAGTGCGCATTCAGTGTTCCTGAATGAACGAATGATGGCACTATCCATGCCCAGACCTCTTTATAAGAATTAGAAGTGGGAACAAGGATTTCTGAGAGGCATGTCAGGTGGTAGGATGTCATCTAGGGCTTTCAGAGGAGTAGATGCTCCTCAGCCACTCACACCAACCCCAGGGTTCCATGTCATTTCTTGTGTGTCTGCTCCCCATTTCTCTTCCCTGCAGCTGGACCGACCCACCAAGCAGATGAGGGAGGCAGAGGAAAGGCTCAAGGCCATTCCCCAGTTCTGCTTCCCTGATGCCAAGGACTGGCTCCCTGTGTCAGAGTATAGCAGGTGAGGCCTGCCCTGGCCTGGCTGGAGGGAGGGAGGGGCAGAGCCTTCTTTACCCCCATAGCAGTGGGCAACTGAGTGGGGCCCACCCTAGTCCAGACCTCCTCTCCTACAGCAACCTGGCCCTTCACCCCACCCCTGGGATGACAGTCTCTGTTCTTGAGGGCTGTGTCCTGGGTCCTCCGATACCTCCCTGATGCCAGACCTCTCCCTGTTCCAGTGAGACCTTTTCTTTCATGCTGACTGGGGAAGATGGCAGCAGGCGCTTTGGTTACTGCAGGCGCTTACTGGTGAGTAGGGCTGGCAGGCAGGGGATGGGCAGGGTGCTTTTACGTACGTGTGCCCTTCTGCAGCTTCAGCAAGTGTGAAAACCTTTGTTTTGTTCCCTGGTCCTGAGGTCACTCCCCACCCGTATCCCCACCCACCCACACACACCTGTTCACGGATGATGCTCTCTTAAGATAGCAGTGCTCAGAATGGCCCCTTTGATTGGGCCCCAGAACCTAAGAATATCTGTGGTAAGAAGAGGGAGTAGATCACCTTCAACTGGAATGTCTTTTTTTTTTTTTTTTAAAGCTTTCCTGTACTTTTCTTTTCCGTTCATTTTACTCTGGATTCTGGGCTCTGATTGCTGGTCAGGGACCCTGCCAGGTCTTATGACCCCAGCTGTATGTATGCATGCAGCAGATTGGGTTGGCCAGCCTGGAGTGGGGAGGAGGCCTGCCCGTGGACTGGTAGGGCTGGAGGCTGAGCAGCGACAGAGAAGTACCTTCTGTGGAATCCTGGGAGAGATGCCTTGAACCCAGGGGAAAAGGATTGGGAAAAGGGTAAGCCATTTTATAAAGAGAGAAGTCCTTCCCTATATCCCTTCCCACAAGGCCGAAATAGATTGAATTGGAGGCAAAGATTGCTAAAGGGAGAGCAGGACCCAGACAGAGCCTGGCTCCTGCCATCCTCTCCCCTGGAGGTTACAAGGGATGTGGCTGGCTTGGGTTGTCAATGTTTTGGTGTTCCCAGGCCTTAGCGAGAGAAGGTTTCACCTGATACCAGACTAGAGGCAGATGAGGGGGATCCTAGGCAGAGAAAATGTATAGCAGGGTCCCCAAAGAAGGATTCTGGGCCAGTCATTCATTCACATATTCATTCATTCAGGAACACTTACCATGTGCCTATTGAGGGTCAAGTGACATGCTTAAGGCACATAAAGATGAATAAGACATGAATCCTATCCTCAAGGAACTTGAGACAGTTTAGTAGAAGGGGTGGGACTCAGTATAGAAGAGCAGGGCAAAGGGAAGAACATTTTTCAGGGCCTATCATGCTCCAGGCCAGATGCTTTAAGATTCCATTTTCTGTGATCCCTACAATAGCCCATGAGGTATTATCTCTATTCCATAAATTAGGAAACTGAGACTGAGAAGTGGAATGACTTGCCCAAAGTCACACAGCCAGCAAGGGACAGAGCCAGGATTGACCCCAAACCCTTTAACAGTGTTACTCTTGGATCACCCCATTCTGGGAGAAGGGATATTTGAATATATAATGCCCAATGAGTGGGGCTAAGGAATGTGGCTCAGGACAGATGCCAAGAGGGGAGCCAGGCAGAGGCCAGCATGTCCCTGGGTCCCCTGTGCCTAGAGAGGAGTGTTCTGAAGGCTGCCTTTACTGGAGCATAGATGGAGCAGAGCTGCTCCCTTGCAGCAGGCCTGCTGCCCCCAGGGAAGAGCGTGTTTGTCCTGGCATGCTCAGAGAGGGCCTGGGCTGGGTCCCCGCCAAGGGGGCTGGCACTAGCTCGGCATTCCTGCAGATTGGACACAATGATTCTAACCCAAATCCCACATACTTGATTTAATCACTTGGGGCTTTAGGGAAGGCGGGGGAGAGGGAAAGAAAGAGGAGTGAGTTTCAGACCTAATATGGACAAAAACAGATTCTGCCTTCTCCTTCGATCTGTGACGTGTGGCCAGCAGGTTTGGAGAGTGAAATAGCCCCATCTGCATTTGCTTAGCAGCCTGCATGAGGGGCCAGCACCTGCTGCTCTGCTCTCTCCCCCACTCAGCCTTGCCGGGCCCCCCAGGCCTCTGAGCCAGAGGCAACCATAGAGCCCCTGCCACCTTCTTGCTTGGAGAAGTGGGCTTACTCAGCCTAGCCTGCACATGGGGGCTCCAGGCCTGGGGAATTCTCAAGACATGTCTCCTCTTCCAGCTGCCCACCTTTCCAGGTCTCTTTTTTCCCCTTTGTTCTCCTTTATTCCATAGCATACCTCTATCCCTTTGTGTCCGTTTCCCTTTATTCCTATCAGAAGGCAGCATGTTTTAGAGGTAAGACAGCAAAAAGAAAAGCGGATGCTGACTCTGTGACTTCTAGATATGTGACCCTGGGCAGATGGCTCAGTTCTTTATGAACTCTGTTTTTTCATCTATAAAATGGGATGTTTACTCAGACATAGTAAACATTCAGTAAACAGTAGTTCCCTCCCTTTGTCTGTTTTCATTTTGCCTTCCTAAAATGGGAGTGGGTCAAGGAAGGGAGAAAAGAGCAACCAACAAAAAGGATATTTTGCAGAATGTCCCCTGTCAGGGGCATAATGCTACAATGACTTGCTCCTAAAAATATACACAAGCCCCTCTTCTGGGATCCCAGCCTAAGGGATGTAATTACACAAACCACCCTGTGGCCTCCACCAAACTGCTTTGTCCTTTGCTACCCTCCTGAAGAGGAATAGTAGAGCCTGTCTAGAGCTTGGTGGGAGCTGAGGTACCTTGGGTTGGAGAGTGGCAGCCTTTCCTTTGGGACCTGATTGAGTATTGAAGTTTAGAAGGGGCTTGAAGTCTTCCTCCACTAGCAAGGCAGGGGGCCTGAGAGCCTGTTCATAGTTTTTTGTGCCCAAGGCACAGGAGCCAGATGTGGTAATCATGCATTCTCTGCGTCTCTCTCTCCCTCCTCCTCCGGCCCAGCCAAGTGGGAAGGGACCTCGGTTGCCAGAGGTATACTGTGTCATCAGCCGCCTTGGCTGCTTCGGCCTGTTTTCCAAGGTAAGAGGGCTTGCTTCCTTCCCCCTCATCCCCATAGGAGTATCTGAAGCCAGCTTTGATGAAAAAACCACCTGTGTTTGTGTGAGAGGGAGAAAGAGAGAGACTGCAGGAGCAAGTACAAGCTAGCTCTCTGATTCCCTCCTTCTTCCCAAGCCTGTCTCTCCACCTGGCTGGCTGGCATTTTCTCAGCTCTGGCATTCTCAGTGGCTGCTCTTGTCACAGCCTTCCCCAGGTCATAGACATTGGCAGAATTCCTGGGGCCAGAGACCACCTTGGAGAGGCCAGGAGTGCCCACGTAGCGAACTCTCAGGTGGTAGGTATTTCCTTTGCCCAGCTACTTAGATCCTGGAGACTGAGGCAAATACCAATTAGGGCACAGAGCAGGCACCAAGTGCCAAGGAAATGGAGAGGACAGGGTGTGAAGATCCTGTAGGATAGTCCTCCCATCTCCCGGCTGTTGGCCCAGGCTGGTTAGAGGCCAGGCTGCCCTCTTCTCTGCCCAGGAGGTGGGGAAGGGCACAGCCCTGACACCCTCCTCTGTGGGTTGCTGGTGGTTGGCACAGATCCTCGATGAAGTGGAGCGCCGACGGGGGATCTCTGCTGCCTTGGTCTACCCCTTCATGAGAAGCCTCATGGAGTCACCCTTCCCTGCCCCAGGGAAGACCATCAAAGTGAAGACGTTCCTGCCTGGTGCTGGCAATGAGGTAGGGATTTTCATTGCCTCTTCTCTCAGGCTGAGGGCTCGGTCTGGAGTAGGACCTGCCTAGACAACGCTGTGGTCTCTGGGAGCTGCGGAGCAGACCTCCCTCCTTGCTCCTCTTGCTCACGCTTAATAAAGCAATTGGGGACTGAAAAAAGTGAGTGACGGAACTGTAAATGTTGCCCAACTCTGCCCCTCCAAGGGGGCTTCCCTCACAAACCCCCATGCCTCTTTGGACTAAAGTGCATTCCACTTCCCTTCCTTTTATTCATTCATCAGATATTTACTGAATGTTCATAGGTGTCAGGGATTCTGCCAGACCCTAGGGCAGAGCCATGAAGTTAAGGAAGACCATAGCCCCTGTCCCATGGAGTTTAGAGGGGGAGACTGATATTAAAGAATTACTTCTACATATAATTAGGTAATTCCTAAATGTGTAAAGTGTCAAGCAAAAGCATGGGATGTTACAAGAGTGTGTAACAGGTCATCTGTTTTAGATTAGGAGGCAGGGGAAGCCCTCCTGAGGAAGTGACATTTTGCTAGGGACCTGAGGAGTAGAAAGTAGCAAAATGAAGTGGGAGGAGATAGACTGAAAGAGAAGGGTGTGGATGGAAGAAGATCATTCCAGGTGGAGAAAATAGTACGATGTAAAGGGAAAAGTGGAGAAAGAGCCTATGTATCCTTTACAAGAAAGTGAAAGAAGACCAGTGTAGTTGAAAGGGAAGGCAGGGATGGGCACGCAAGGACCAACTCACAGTGTGCCTGCTAGGCCAAGTTAAGGATTTGGGATTTTATCCAAAGTAGGATTATGATAAGATCTGATTTATGTTTTAAATGCTCTCTCTGGCTGCCATGTGGGTAATGGATTAGAATATACACAGGGAGCCCAGCTAGGAGTCTATTGCAGTAGTGTAGGCAAGAGGTGATAGTAGCTTGGCTTAGGGTATAGTAGAAAAGATGAAGGGAAGTTGATGGATTTGAGGTGAAGTTTAGAATTAGGATCAATAGCATTTTGTGTTTGATTGGATATAGGGAATAAGTGTTTAGGAGGTTTTATGGCTGACTCCCAGATTTCTGGCTTGAGAACAGGGTAGATGATGGAACCGTACATTGAGATGGGGGCACTTGAAGGAAGGAGGAGCAGGTTACAAGGGAGAAGAAGGAGAGTTCAATTTTGTACATGTTAAGTTTGAGATAGCTGTGAGGCAACCAAAAGAGAAGATATTTAGTAGCAGAGTGTAGACAGAGAAGAGAGCCCAGGCCTTGGGCCTCCTTGGTCCCGAGGAACACTGTCAGTGAGCCTGTAGTAGAGGCGTAGCGGCCCCAAGGCTGGAGAAGATAGGAGGAATGCCAGAAGAGGGCAGCGGCTTGGGAGCCAAAGGAAGAGAGAGCACATTAAGAAAGAAGGAGTGGTCAGGTGAGTCATATACCACTGAGAAGTCAGGATGAGGTATGGTGAGATGGCTTGACAGGACTGGATTTCAGAAGGAGGTGGAGGTGGGCAGAAGCCTGAGTGGAGTGAGTTGAGAAGTGAAGGTTGTCAGGAGGGGGCAGTGAGGCCGTGGAAATAGCCTCTATAGACACCTGTTTCAAGAGGCTTGGCTGTGAAAAGAAATAGGGAAGGGGTGAAAAGGAAATACAGAGCCAGGGCAGAGTTTGTTAAAGATGGTTGTTTGGATCCTGGGGGGAGTGACCCAGCACAAGAAGAGGTGGGGATAATCAGACTGTCACTGAGAAGGCACGGGTCAGGTCACGGGACCCATGCAGGGAACTGCTTTTGTTAGGAAAGAAGGACACTTTCTTGTGTAACAGGAGGGAAGAGTGGTGGCTTGTAGATTTTGGGTTCTTATCTGATGGCTTCTGTTTTCTCAAAGTAGAAGAGAAGGTTGTCCTCAGAGTGAAGGGTGGGTACTAAGGGTTCTAGGGAGGCAGAAGTAAATTAGTTGTTGCAGAGAGTGGCAGAGGGACCAACTAGAGAAGCATATTAGGTTTTCTGGGCAGTGGTAAATACCCATTTAAGGTCTTTCTCTTGGCCTTATTCTCCCCACCTTCATTTGTTTTTTTTTGTTTTTTTTTAGATTTTTATTTATTTATTCATTTATCCCCCCCTGCTGCCTGCGCTCACCGGGTCAGCCAACCACGCCGCGCGGGCGGGCCCGCCCTCACCAGGAGGCCCCGAGAACCGAACCCGGGGCCTCCCACATGGTAAACGGGAGCCCCACTGATTGAGCCACAGCCGCTTCCCTCCCCACCTTCATTTGAAGGGACTTTAGGCTTCATGAGCGGACATTAACCTTCATAACCTTGCCCCAAGAGCCCAGCATAATGCCTGGAAGCACCTCAGGATCCTGCCTCTGGCTACCTCATTGGCCTCACTTCTCATTACTGACTTGAATTATTTGCCAGTCCCTGAACACTGAACCCTGCTTCCTTTTCCTAGCTAGACAATCTGGATCGAGCATCTCATCCTCTGAGATGCTTCCCTGACCGTTTCCTGCTCCAGATGCTGTTGGGTGCCCTTTCTAGATGCCCTCCCAGCAGCCTCTTGTGCAGATGTTAATCATACCTTACCTACCTCCTTCATGATGCCCGTCATAGAGGCTGTGATTGTTCAGACACATTCAGCCCCACTTGACTGTGATTTCCTTGAGGGTAGAGATGAATGAAAAGAGACTCAAGACATGTGAGCTGCCTGTGTGAAGTCCCTGGAGGGAGGCTGGACCTAAGAGGGAGTGGGAACTCTTAGGGCTGTGTGCTGGAGAGCAGAGCTTATTGGGCTGCATGAGGGGGTTCTCAGGAGGGAGGGTGAGGGACGCTTCACTGACTTCTTCTGGGAGGGGCAGGGACAAGAGGGGTACAAAGGCCTCTGGTGTAATTATGGTATGGCATTCCTTTAGCCCACATTCACAGGGCATTTTTGGCGTACCCAGTATCATGCTATTTACTAAGCCTTCTGGAAGTTCACAATCCTGTGGGAGAGACAAGTGTAAACAGATCATTATGGTGACTTGTGCTCATTTTGTGGCTTCCCTCGGGTCAATGGGATGAAGGCTCAGGTAGGATTTAGAACTTCATCACTTGTTTAGACCCTGAAGAACAAATGAGATGAGTTGGAGCAAAAGCCCTGTGACAAGAGTTAACACTGATATCACAGAGCTATGAGAGAGAATGAGTTTCCCACTCTTGTGCTCAGGAGGCTGTGTACATACGCTGCCGACGTGTGCTGAGGAAACAAGGATGTGACTAGGCAGGGCCCAGGGACAGCATCTTTGGCAAGACCTGGGCGTCCACGGTTCTTCTGCTCTGGCTTTCATTTCTAGGGTCATTTGCTACCCTCCATCCACTGACTGCCCCAGGGAATTGGGTCTCCTGAGCTATAGCACTAACCTTGGGAACATCTGGCAAACCCTTTGGAGGGAGGATAGCTCGTCTTGGCAAAGTTGTGGAATAGCTATCCCTTCCCTTGTGCTTTCCTTATCCCTGGCACTTAGAGGGGCTGAGATAAAGGCAAGGATGGAGGGACAAACAGCCTCTGAAAGGAAACTCTTTCTACCAGGAAAGGGAGGGGACATGGCAACAAGAACACCAGCAATTGCCTTTCCAGAGATGGCTGAGAATAGAGTCCTGGGACACTGAGATACTGTCCTTCCTGTGGTTGGGAGAGTGATGATAGATTGTGAGGTCTGGTCTGTGTAGGGGCCAGGACCCTGGTGTGGGGAGATGGGTGAGAGGATAGGGAAGACCCTGCAGATAAAGCTGTGGTTCACTCCTTCTCCTTATCTTTAAGAGCAGTCAGCTCTTCTCCCTTTCCTAAGACCCTAATATTTCCTTAACTTCTTCCTTCCAGAGTTTTTCTCACTTTCACAGTAAGCCCTTTCACTCACAGGCTTGGTGTTTGAGAATTATGGGAACAGAACTCTACTCTGAGGGGAGGAGGAGACAGGGCCTTATTATGTAGTGAGGTAGATGAGGCTCTGGAGAAGAGTCTCCAGCTGCTTGATAGGGACCTGGGAGTGGCACCCACCTGGTCTGCTATGGCCCCTTTTTCCCATTGCTCTCCTGCAGGTGTTAGAGCTGCGGCGGCCCATGGACTCCCGGCTGGAGCATGTGGACTTTGAATGCCTTTTTACCTGCCTCAGTGTGCGCCAGCTCATCCGAATCTTTGCCTCACTGCTGTTGGAGCGCCGGGTCATTTTTGTGGCAGATAAGCTCAGGTAAGGCCCAGCAGGGCAAGGTGAAGGAAAAGTGGAAAGCACATTCACTAATTAATTTAACAAGTATTTATGAGCCCTAGTATGTGCCAGGTACTGTGGTATTAATAGGTGGGGTGTGTGTGTATAGTGAGATAAAGATCAAATGGAGAGGAAAAGGTTAGCAAGCAGGAAGAGAGGATGGCTGAGGGAGCAGGGTTTGGGAGCAGACAGGGTGGCAGGATTGAGAACCCAAAGGAGGCTTGG
Source organism: Tolypeutes matacus (assembly GCA_026826555.1). Classification (NCBI taxonomy): domain Eukaryota; kingdom Metazoa; phylum Chordata; class Mammalia; order Cingulata; family Chlamyphoridae; genus Tolypeutes; species Tolypeutes matacus. Next base: position 41,255,343 of record JAKSZT010007815.1, read on the forward strand.
ACTGAGGGGAGAGGAAGGACATTTCTTCCTTCACAGTAGCCAAGATAGTGTAGGTACGGATAAATTTATATGAAGAAAGGTAAGAAATTAAGTAGATTTCTGGCTAATGGCCATATTTTCTCTGGAGGGGGAGGCAAGGCCATCTTTATGGCATGCTAAGTTTGAGGAGAGTGGTGAGCTCTATGAAGAACTACCAGGAAGAAGGGATAAAGGCACTGACTAGGGGCAGTATGAGGACTGCTGAGCTCCGGTGAAGGGCTAGTTGAAGGCTTTGCCTAGAGAAGGCAATTGATTGCAGTGACCCAGGACTGGGCACTTATTGGGGAGCTGTGGAGAAGGACAAAGTGAGGGCCTAGAGAGTGCTGGGGAGAACAGTGGTTATAGGAAGGTTGGCTAGTGTGACAATAGGAAAGGGAAAGGGAAAATGTCTGGGAATAGAGATGCCAGTGAGGTAGGGTAGCCTTTTTAGAAAGAATAAGAAGGGAGCTGGGTGGATCACCAGTTTTGATCCTGAATGTTGGCATTTATGATTTTAGAGGTAGAGGAGTTCCGGGTACCAACAAGATCTGGTTGTGCCCACAAGAAGGGTGGCAGAAGTAAAGAGACAACACCATTGGACATGTGGCAATTCAAAAAGGAAAAAGCTAGAACTTTTCTAGGCATCCAAGGTTTTGTTTTTAAAAAAGTGCTAGGGAGTGGATGTAGCTCAAGTGGTTGAGTGCCTCCTTCCCACATACAAGGTCCTGGGTTCGATCCCCAGTACCTCCTAAAAACAAAAACAAAAAACAAACATGCAAATAAACGAAAAAACCAACTCAGGGGAGCCGGTATTGCTCAGTAGTTGAGTCTAACGTCCCACATTCGAGGTCCAGGCTTCAATCCCCGAGTCCGGGACCTCAAAAAAAAAAGTATATGTGGGGTACAACAGACCAGGGTGAGGATAGGATCATTATATATTCTTTTTTATTAATTTATTTTTTATTTATTTATTTTATAAGAGAAATTATAGGTATACAGAAATATCATGCATAAAATTAAGAGTTCCCATATACCACCCTATAATAACACCTTGCATTAATGTGGTACATTTGTCACAATTGATAAAAGAACATTTTTGTAATTGTACTATTAACTATAATCCATGGTTTACATTAAGTTTCATTGTTTGTGTTATATAGTCCTATGTTGTTGCATTTTAAAAATTTTTATTCTAGTAACATATATACAACCTAAAATTTCGCCTTTTAACCACATTCAAATATATAATTCAATATTGTTAATTACATTCACAAAAATGCTACCATCACCACCATCCCTTACCAAAACTTTTCCATTGACCCAGATAGAAACTCTAGACAATTTAAGCATTAACTCCCCATTCCCTACTCCCACCCTGGCCCCTGGTAACCTATGTTATAGTTTCTGACTCTGAGTTTGCCTATACTAATTATTTCATATCAGTGAGATAAAAAAATATGTCCTTTGGGTCTGGCTTTTTTCACTCAGCATATTTTCAGGGTTCATCCATGTTGTCATATGTATCAGGACTTTATTCCTTTTTACTGCTGAATAATATTCCATTGTATGTACATACTACATATTGTTTATCCGTTCATTGGTTGATGGACACTTGGGTTGCATTCATCTTTTGCAAATTGTGAATAATACCGCTGTGGATATCGGTTTGCAAATATCTGTTCAAGTCCCTGCTTTCAGTTCCTTGGGGTGTATACCTAGAAGTGGGATTGCTAGGTCATAGGGTAATTTTATACTTAGCTTTCTGAGGAACCACCAAACTGTCTTCTGCAGCAGCTGTACCATTTTACATCCCCACCAACAGTGAACAAGTGTTCCTATTTCTCCACATCCTCCAACTCTTGTAATTTTCTGTTTTTTAAATGGTAGCCATTCTAGTGGGTGTGAAATGGTATCTCATTGTGGTTTTGATTTGCATTTCCCTAATTGCTTAAGATGTTGAACATCTTTTCATGTGATTTTTGGCCATTTGTATATCTTCTTTGGAGAAATGTCTATTCAAGTCTTTTCCCCACAGTTTAATTGGATTGTTTATCTTTTTGTTGTTGAGTTGTGGGATTTTTTTTTTTTTTTTTTTTTTTTAGGTACTGAGGCCAGAGATTGAACTCGGGATCTTGTGTGTGGGAAGCTGGCATTCAGCCACTAAGCCACATCAGCAACCCTGAGTTTTTTTTTTGGTTTGTTTGTTTGTTTTTTTTAGGAGGCACCAAGAACCAAACCTGGGACCTCCCATGTGAGAAGCAGGCGCTCAACTGCTTGAGCCACATCCGCTCCCCATGGGATTTTTTAAAATATATTCTGGATATTAAACCCTTATTGAATTTGTGGTTTCCAAGTATTTTTTCCTATTGTGTAGATTGTCTTTTTTACTTTCATGTTAAAGTCCTTTGATGCATAAAGGTTTTTAATTTTGCTGAAGTTCTATTTCTCTAATTTTTCCTTTTGTTTGTACTTTGGGTTTAAAGTCTAAGAAACCATTGCCTATCACAAGATCCTGAAGATGCTTCCCTATGTTTTCTTCTAGAAATTTTTTAGTTCTGGTACTTAAATTTAGGCCTTTGATGATTTTTGTAAATGGTGTAAGGTAGGAATCTATCTTCTTTCTTTTGCTAATGGAGACCTAGTTTTCCCAGCACCATTTGTTGAAGAGACTCTTCTTTCCCAATTGAGTATTCTTTGCTCCTGGTCAAAAATCAGTTGGCCATACCAGTGAGCACATGGAAAGATGTTCAAGGTTGGTCCTCAGAGAAATGCAAAGCAAAACCACAAAGAGATACCACAACCCACCCACTAGGATGGCTATTATTAAAAATAATAATAAGTAGTAAGGATGCAGAGAAATAGGAACCCTTATTTATTATTGGTGGCATCGTAAAATAGTGTAGCCACTGTGGAAATCAGTTGGGCAGTTCCTCAGAAAGTTGCAAACAGAATTACCATATGATCTAGCAATCCCATTACTTGGTATATACCCAAAATAATTGAAAGCAGGGACTCAAACAGATAATTTGTACATAAGTGTTTGTTTATAGTGGCATTATTCCCAATAGCCAAAAGGTAGAAGCAATCCAAGTGTCCATCAACAAATGAATGGATTAATAAAATGTGGTATATACACTTAATGTAGTATTATTTAACCATAAAACAGAATGAAGTTCTAATATGTGCTACTACATGGATGAACCTCGAAGATATCATGTTGAGTGAAATAAGCCAGACACAAAAGGATAAATATTGTATGATCTCACTTATATGAAATACCTAGAAGAACCAAATTTTGGAGACAGTAGATTATAGGTTACTAGGGACTGGAAGAGGCAGTTACTTCTTAATGGGTGCAGAGTTTTCTGTTTGAGGTGATGAAAAAATTGATATAATGGATATTGGTGATGGTAGCACAATATTATGAATGTAATTAATACTACTAAATTGTACACTTAAAAGTAGATAAAATGGGAAATTTTGAGTTGTATCCATGTTACTACAATAAAAAGTTTTAAAATTTTTCTTAAAAAAAAAGGAATCAGTTGACTATATTTGTGAGGATTTATTTCTGAGCTCTCAGTTCAATTCCATTGGTCTTTATGTCTGTCCTTGTATCAATATCATGCTGTTTTGATTATTGTGGCTTTGTAATAAGTTTTAAGATTGGGAAGTATGAGCCCTCCAAATTTGTTCTTCTTTTTCAAAAAATGGATTTGACTTTTTGGGGCCTCTTACCATTCCATATATAATAATAATAATAAACAAAAAACAGACAAGAAAATTCCTTACTTCTCAATCTCTTTGTTTCCCCTGCTATACATAGCTATTTCTGGCTATTCTTGCACAATTATTTATTTGTTTATTAAGCCGTTTCATTGAGATATATTCACATACTGTATGATCTATACAAAATGTATAATTAATGTTTTTTTTAAAGCTGTTAAAAAGTCCTTTATTGTAAAATTGTAAAATAAATAGAAAAATAGATTGAAAGAAATTACAAATTTTAAATGAGAGTACAAGGCCAGGTTAGAATTAATATAATCAATTATAAAAAATAGAAAAGATAGCAACAAACATATATAAATATAAGTAATAATTCAAATATAATGGAAATTAATTATAACATAATTCTAATTTTTATATTATAGCTCTAACTATTGTACATAATAATTTCTAAGAATGAAATTATTGGTTTAGCTATTTAATTTCCATTTAGGCCATAAATCTTTCTAGATAATCAAATTCCTATTTGGGAATTCTTCACATCTTATTGGAATAAAGTACAGCAAATAACAATTTGCCAACTCATAATTTTATGAGGCAGAAAAACTCAAAATCTTGTTCAACAGTAGTCATGCTAAATCATTGCTAATCTAGATAGATTATTTTAATTAAAGAGTATGAATAAGAAAGGGTTAAAGAAAAATGAAGTATCCAAAAATATATCTCTTTTCCAGCCCTCCTCAATTAAAAGCAAGTGTTTATTTTGTATGAAAAAAATTACAGAATACTGATCACAGGAACAATTTGCCAGTTGCACTAAGTAATTATTGTTCATATACTATAATGTTGTTATTTTATATTTATTTGGTCTACTCCAGCTCTTTTTGGTTACTATTTGCATGGAAGACCTTTTTCCAGCCTTTCACTTTTAACCTGGTTGTATCCTTATGTCTGAGGTAGGTCTCTTGTAGACAACATATAGCTGGCTCATATTTTTTTATCCATTCCATCAGTCTGTGTTTTTTGATTGGGGAGTTCAATCCATTAACTCAGTGTTAGTACTGTAAAGGCATTACTTACTTCATCCATTTTGTCCTTCAGCTCTCTGTTGTTATATCATTCTATTGTCTGTCTTCTTATCCTTTAATTTACTCTTCCTAATAATCTTCATTTTTAAACTCTTCTCCAAATCTCTCGCCCTTGTTTTATCCTTTCAGGCTGCAGCTCCCCTTTTGGTATCTCTTGCAGATCTGGTCTTTTGGTAACATATTCTATCAGTTTTTGTTTGTCTGTGAAGACTTTGAACTCACCCTCATTTTTGAAAGACAGCTTTGCCGGAATTCTTGGCTGGCAGTTTTTCTCTTTTAGTACCTTAAATACATCATACCACTTTCTTCTCTCCTCCATGGTTTCTGATGAGAGGTTGGCACTTAATCTTACTGAGTTTCCCTTGTATGTGATGCTTTGCTTTTCTCTTGCTGCTTTCAGAATCCTCTCTTTATCTCTGATATTTGTCATTCTGAATAGTAGGTATCTAGGGTAGGTCTGTTCGGATTTATTCTGTTTGGGGTGCATTGTCCTTCTTGGATATTGATATTTATGTCCTTCATAAGGGTTGGGAAGTTTTCAGTCATTATTTCCTCAAATATTCTTTTTGCCCCTTTTCCATTTTCTTCTCCTTCTGGGACACCAGTAATGCGAATGTTTGTGCGTTTCGCATTGTCATTCAATTCCCTGAGACTCTTTTCCATTTTTCCATTTTCTTTCTGTTCTCCTGTCTTTTCCAGTTCAAATGTTGTCTTCAAAATCATTAATTCTGTCTTCAAGCAATTCAAATTTGCTCTTATGTGCCTCTAATGTTTTTTTTTTTTTGTTTTTTTTTAAAGATTTTATTTATTCATTTATCCCCCCCCTGCTGCCTGCGCTTGCCGGGTCAGCCAACCACGCCGTGCGGGCGGGCCCGCCCCCACCAGGAGGCCCCGGGAACCGAACCCGGGGCCTCCCATATGGCAAACGGGAGCCCCACCGATTGAGCCACAGCCGCTTCCCTCTAATGTATTTTTAATCTCATCCATCATGTCTTTCATTCCCTAAGGTCTGTTACTTTTCTTTGCAGGCTTTCAAATTGTTCTTTATGCTCTCACAGTCTCTTCTTAATATCCTTTATTTCTTTAGTCATATTTTCTTTAAATTCTTTATAGTGATTTAGGAAATTTGTGTGATTTTCATTGATTGTCTTAAATCCTGTATCTCTTCAGGATATTTGGTTTGTTCTTCTGTCTGGGCCATCTCTTTCTGTTTCCTAGTATGGCTTGTAATTTTTTGCTGATGTCTAGGCATCTGAATATGTTGGTGAATTTACTCTGATGGGTAATTTCTCTCTCTTGCCTATTGTTTTCTTTTTTTTTTTTTTCTTCCCCACAGCTCTTCTTTGATATTTGGTTCAACTTATTCTGAGTCTTTAAAATTGCTGAGCTTAAGTTTTCAAAATCAGGCCACGGACTCCCTAGCAGGGCTCAGATTTTCTCCCAGGGGTTGGATACAGAGGGCACAAACATTTTTTGTCCATGCAATTTCCAGACTGGCCAGCAGGTGGCTCTAGTCAGCGCACCTTTCCACAGAGGTGATTCAGTCTTGGCTTTCCTGTGTTCCTGTGTTGAATCTCCAGATCGGAGATTCAGAGCTGGCTCTGCTGGCTGAATTCACTGAAGAAAAGCACCCCTCCAGTCCCTTTTCCCTTGAACAGCTGACAGGGAAGAAGGTGTCTGTTCCCCTCTCAGTTGGCTGCAGTGAGATTTTACCCCAGCTTAATATCTTGGGGGTGGGAGAAGGGAGCCCTTCCTGGCCACCACGGGGGCTTGTAACTCACATTTGTCATTTCATCTTCTTTGTCTCTCTGTCCCTCACCCTCCTGGGAGTTGTGTAGCATTGTCCTGGTCTGCTGACCCCCAAAGCAGGTCCCTCAGACAGCTTTTGTCTCTTTCTCCGTTGTTTTTGTGAGAGCATTCAACTCTGCCTGTTAGTCTGTCACCATCTTCCCACAATCCTCCCATTCCATAGATATTTGATGATTGACTTTTTCATTTCTGCAAAGAAGGCTGTTGGAGTTGTTGTTTTTTTTTTTTTTTTTTTAAAGATTTATTTTATTTATTTATATCTCCCCTCCCTCTCATTGTTTGCACTAGCTGTTTCTGTTCATCTTCGTTTCTTTAGGAGGCACTGGGAACTGAACCAGGGACCTCTGATGTGGGAGGGAGGTGCCTAATCACTAAAGCTGCCTCCATTCCCTGCTTTGTTGTGTCTCTCGTTATGTTTTTCCTCTTGTGTCTCGTTGCGTCAGCTTGCTGTGCCTGCCCGTCGTGCCAGCACGCCATCCTGCTTGTCCTCTTTAGGAGGCACTGGGAACCTCTGCTCCCTGCTTTGTCTTGTCTCCCATTATTATTTTCTTTTTGTGTCTCTTGTTGCGTCATCTTTTTGTGTCAGCTTGCTGCACCTGCCCATCACACCTGCTGTCTTCTTTAGGAGGCACCGGGAACCGAACCACGGACCTCCTATGTGGTAGGCAGGAGCCCAATTGCTTGAGCCACATCCAGTTTCCCTGTGGGAGTTTTGATTGGGATTATGTTGAATCTGTAAATCATTTTGGGTAGAATTGACATCTTTACAATATTTCCTCAATCCGTGAACAAAGACTGTCCTTCTATTAATTTAGGTCTTTTTTATTTCTTTTAGCAATAGCTTATAGTTTTTTGTGCATAAGACTTTTACATCTTTGGTTAGATTTATTGACTAGATATTTGATTCTTGTAGTTGCTATTGCAAATGGAATTTTTTTTCTTGATTTCTTCTACAGTATGTTCATTCGTAATGTATAGAAACACTATTGATGTTTTTTTAAAGTAGACATTTAGAGCTAGAAATTTCCCTCCCAGTACTGCCTTTGCTGCCTCCCATAGATTTTGTAATACTGTGTTTTCATTTTCATTCACTTCAAGAAATTTCCTAATTTCCCTTGTGATTTCTTCCATGACTCATTGTTTGCGTATGTTGTTTAATTTCCACATATTTGTGTGTTTTCAATTTCTCCCTCTGTTATTGATTTCTAGCTTCATTCCATTGTGGTCAGAAAAATACATGGTATGATTTCCGTGTTTTTTTTAATTTATTAAGTCTTGTTTTGTTACCTAACATATGGCAGAATGATCCATGTATGCTAGGAAAGAATGTATATTCTGTTGCTATTTGGTGAAGTGTTTTTTATATATATATATATATATATACATATATATATATATATACACACTTTTTTTTTTTCTCTTTCTTTTTAAATCATCTAGATGTTCTATCCATTATTGAAAGTGGTATATTGAAGTCTCCTACTATTAATGTAGAATTGTCTATTTCTTCCTTCAAATCTGTCAGTATTTGCTTCATATATTTTGGGGCTCTCTTGTTAGGTGTATATATATATTTATAATTCTTATGTTTTCTTGTTGAATTAACCCCTTTATCAGTATATGTTGACCTTCTTTGTCCCTCATAATAATTTTTGACTTAAAGTCTATCTTATCTGATATTTGTGTAGCTACCCCAGCTCTCTTTTGGTCACTGTTTGCGTAGTATGTATTTTTTCCACCCATCACTTTCAAACTACTTATATCTTTGAATTTACTTTTTAAAAATTATTATTTGTTTATTCTTTTGTGTGCTGCCTGGCACTAGTTCCCTCATGTAATCAATCATTTAGTCATTCAAAAATACCTCTTGAGCCCCCATCATAGGCTGACAAGTGCTAGTTGCTATGTGAGATAAGAAATCATTTTATGGGAAGTGGCTGTGGCTCAATCAGTGGGGCTCCCGTTTGCCATATGGGGGGCCCCGGGTTCGGTTCCCGGGGCCTCCTGGTGAGGGCAGGCCCGCCTGCACGGTGTGGTTGGCTGACCCGGCGAGCACAAGCAGCAGGGGGGGGATAAATGAATAAATAAAAATAAAATCTTTAAAAAAAAATCATTTTATGTCTTTGAATTTAAGATGAGTCTTTAGTAAACAACATATAGTTTGTTCACGCTTTTTTTTTTTTTAATCCATTCTGCCATTCTCTGCCATTTAACTGGAGAGTTCAATCTATTTATATTTGATGTAACTAATAATGCAGAACTGCCATTTTGATACTTTGTCTTCATAAATAATATATCTTTTTTGACTATCAGTTCTTTTATTAATACTTTCATATTCATTTGATTTTTTTGTATGGTACTATTTTAAGACCCTTCTCATTTTTTTCTGAACATATTTTGGTATATTTTCCTTGTGGTTACCATTGAGTTAAATAAAAAAAAACAAAAAAACAATTTATTGAAGTATATCATTCCTACATGAACATACATAGACTATAAGTGTTCAGTAAACATCATGAACTTACAAAACAAACATGCATAACATCATACAGGGCTCCCACACATCACCCCCCCCCAACACCCTGCATTGTTGTGAAACATTTGTTAACAAATCATGAAAGAGCATCATCAAAATATTACTAATAACTATAGTCTGTGTCTTCCTCCCCTATACATTTTTTTAAAGGATTTATTTATTTATTTTTATCCATTTTTACTCTCCGCCCCCCCCATTTTTGCTGTTTCTGTGTCCATTTGCTGGGCGACTCTGTGTCCATTTGCTGCCCTCTCTTCTCATCCTTTTCCTGTCTTCATTGGGATTCGATCCTCAAAACCTCCAATGTGGAAGAGAGGCATCGTTCCTCCTGCGCCACCTTAGTTTCTGGTTTTTCGGCGCATCTCTTGGCTCTCCCTTGTGTCACTCTCCTGTTACGTCATCATCTTGCTGCATGGATCATGGGGCCTGGCGGCACACCCACGCATGGGGGCCTGGTGGCCCACGTGCCTTCTATATTTTTCTTTTTTTTTTTTTAAATTTTTACCAGGTGGCCCCGGGGATTGAACCCAGGTCCCTCCATATAGGAGATGGATGCCCAACCACCTGAGCCACATCTGTCCCCATTATATCCCTTAAGGTTGACCAAAGATACCCAAAGTACTATCTTTTTCCATACAGGATGGTCATATAATAAATCAGGCTTAGTTTATTACCAGCATTCCAAAAACCTGGCCTAGGGAGAAAAACTAGGTCTGGGGACACATGCATGGTTTCTAATATAGCAAATGTTTAGCCTACCCTGATTATCACAAAATCAGGACAGCAGAATATTCACATTGAATTAAAATTTAACATCTTAAATCTATAACAATCATATTTGATTTGATACCAACTTAAATTCAATAGTATACATATATAGTGTTCCTATAACCCCCTTCCCCGCAACTTTTTTTTGTACTTGTTACAAATTATATCTTTATATATATGTCCCAAACCATAGATTTATCGTTACGTTTTATGCATTTGCATTTTAGCATCAGTAAGAAGTAAATATGGAGATACATATTGAAAAATATAATACAGAAGTACTGGCATTTGTAATTACTCATATGGTTATCTTTACTGGAAGTCTTTATTTCTTATGCCTCTTTGATCCACTGTCTAGTGTTCTTTCCTTTCATTCTGAAGAATTCCCTTTAGCATTGCTTGTAAGGAAGGTCTAGTACTAATGAACTCCTTCCGCTTTTGTGTATCTGGGAGTGCCTTAATCTCTTCCTCTTTTATTTTTTTTATTTTTTATTTTTTTAGGAGGTACCGGGGATTGAACCTAGGACCTTGTACATGGGAAGCAGGTGCTCAGCCACTGAGCAAAATCTGCTTCCCAATGAGAGTTGGTTTTTTTTTTTTTTCCATTTGTTTGGCTATTTTTTAGGAGGTACCGGGGATTGAACCCCAGACCTCGTACATGGGAGGCAGGTGCTAAACCAGTTGAGCTACATCCACTTCCTCTCTCTCATTTTTTGAAAGATAGCCTTACCAGATATAAATTTCTTGATTGGCAATTGTTTTCTTTCAGTACTTTAAATATTTCATTCACTGCCTTTCTGTCTCCATGGTTGCTGGTGAGAAACAGGCACTTAATCTTATTGGGATTCCTTTGTACATAGCATGTTGCTTTTCTCTTGCAGCTTTCAGAACTCTCTCCTTGTCCTTGGCATTGGAAAGTTTGATTACCATGTATCTGAGCATGGTTCTCTTTGAGTTTATCCTGATTGCGGTTTGTTGGACTTCTTAAATGTGCATATTCATGTCTTTTATTAAATTAGGGAAGTTTTCTGCCATTATTTCTTTAAATATTCCTTCTGTCCCTTTCTCTCTCTTCTCCTGCTGGGACATCCGTAACACATTTATTGGTGCACTTGATGGTGTCCCACAGGTGTCTTAGGCTCTGTTTGCTCTTTTTTTAATTCTATTTTCTTTGTGCTCCTCAGCATTTATGATTTCAATTGTCTTCAGGATCACTGATTTTTTCTTCTGCTACCTCCAATCTGCTGTTGAATTCCTCTAGGGAATTTTTCATTTCGGTTATTGTGTTCTTCAACTCCAGTATTTCTGTTTGGTTCCTATTGAGAATCTCAAAGAGATTCCCATATTGCTTATTCATTGTTTTCCTCATACTCCTTAGTTCTTTCTCTGTATTTTCCTTTATCTCCTTGGGCATATTGAGAATCATTTTTATATAGTCTTTTTCTGGTAAGTCCAAAGTCTGGTCCTCTTCGTTGATGGTTTCTGGATTTTTATCTTGTTCCTTTAGATAGGCTTTCATTTCCTGTTTCTTTGTTTGTTTTGTAATCTTTTGTTGCACAGTATATTTTTATATTTTAAAGTTTTAACTGTGTGATTTAGTCCCTGAACTGTCTGTTCCTTAAATTTGTATCCAGCTAGTGATATGACAGAGATTTTCCTGAATGCCAGAAGCTAATCAAAAACAAACAAATAAAACAGAGATTAAAAAGCATCTTTTTGGTCTTTGCAGATTGACTCTGCTTTGGCTGGTGGTCCTTCAGAGCTTAGCCCTCCTATTAAGAAGATCAGCCTGAGGCAAATGCGAAATGCAGATCTTCTCTAATTTATCTGAGCCTCTGTGGAGTCATGGAGCCTGCTTCTTTTCCTGGACGTCTGCTTGCTCATGGCCTTTGGGGTTCCCCCATTTACAGTTTACAGGAGTTGGAGTGAATGCCTCCTCTACTCTCTTTGAAATAGACTTTCACCCCTTCCTTGGTGCTTTCTTGTGTCACTTAGTGCAGATAGTCCTTTGCTCCAGGCCACTTCGAGTTAATTGTTTCTCACACTCTCCCATCTGTCTTCTAGCTGTTTCTCTGCCCACAGGACTATACTCCAGGAGGACAAGCCTGACAAGTTTCCAGAGTCAGTCCCTCAGTCCTCTACCTGATAGATTGGCACTGACATACCTGCACCCCACCCAGTATGCACACAGGGGCCACTCTGCTCCCTCTGGACCAGGATCAGGGACCCACAATGGGAGCACAAGTGCCTCCACCCTACACTGTGGAGAGGGGAGGGGAGGGGCCAGCAAGGGTACTAGGAGCTTCTTCTATGGTTTTTTTGTTTTGTTTTTTTTCAAATTTTGGGAAAATTTATTATGCAGCAGTAGGTAATGAATACAGAATGCCATAAATGCTCATTCCTTTCTGCTTCTCCACCAAACTATCTTTGTTCCTGGGGTAAAGCTTTGCTGGTTCCAATGGCTCTTGCTATGACATCTGGGACTTAAAAGACCTCATCTACTTTGCTGCCATGTGGCTAGGAATCTGAGGTGCAGGGCTGACGGGTGAGTGCAAGCCAGGTGAAGACCCAGCCTGTCATGTGGAACAGCAGAAAATCTGGAGGTTTCCCTGGCTCTGTTTGCATGAGTGGTTATAGATGGGGGTGAGGTAGGGATGGTAGGACCTATTCCTTCTGGGTATGGGAGGAAAAATATGTGTTCTCTCTTTCTCCTCCACTTTGTTTTTTTTTTTTTTTTTTTTTTTAATTAATTTTATTGGTACATATTAATAAAACATACAATTCATCCAAAGTGTACAACCACTGGTTTTTGGTATAATCACATAGTTGTGCATTCATCACTTCTATCATTATTAGAGCATTTTCATTATTTCAATAATAAACAAAATACAGACAAACAAATAAACAAAAAAATTCTTTATCTCTCAATCTCTGTTTCCCCTGCTGTACATAGCTGCTATTTCTAGCTATTCTTGCACAATTATTTACTTACTTATTAAGCAGTTTTACTGAGATATATTCACATACCATACAATCTATCCAAAGTGTATAATCAATGGTTTTTAGTATAATCACAATGTTATACATTCATCACCACAAAATATTTTAGAACCATTTCATTACTCCAAAAAGAAAAACTCCACACCCCTTAGCATGCCTTCCCCAGCCCTACATAACCACTAATCTAATTTCATCTTTATAGATTGATTTATATTTACATTTTGTGTAAATGGAATCATACAATATATTTAGTTTATAGTAGTACAGTCATACAGTATTTATCTTTTTCTGACTGGCTTGCTTCACTCAACATAATGTCCTCCAGGTTCATCCATGTTGTCATATGCTTTACGATTCATTTCTTCTTACAGCTGAATAATATTCCATCTTGTGAATAGACCACAGTTTGTTTATCCATTCATCTGTTGATGGATACCTGGGTTTTCTATGGTTTTTTAAGCTGCATTTTCTTGATTCAGTACTTAACCTGGTTTATGCAGCCCATTAACTGTTTTCTATAGTTTTGAGGAAAGTTACTGTCTTCAGGATTCTCTGCTTTTGTCTGAGTTGGCACAATTGCCAGCCCTCGGCAATCTGAAGTAGCTAATCAGGGATCAGAGCACCACCTACTCACACCCCCCCCCTCTGGAGTTCAGAGGACTAGGTTTCCATGTCAAGCTGTGTCAGAAACCCAAGCTGCTGTCCTTACTGCTGTCTACCACCAGGCTGGGGGAAGAAGGACTCATAGCTGCTTCAAGGAGGGTGGGACTCAGCAGTATTTACCTCATTTTGCCAGCTTCTTCCTTCCGCTCCTCCCTGGATACTGAACAGTGTTCCATTAGACTCTGGACTTTAAAATTCGTTGACTCAGACACTGCCCGCCATTTCAGTAGTTATTTTAGTAGAGGGACTGATTCCTGGAGCTTCCTACTCCACCATCTTCCCATAATCCCAATTATATATTATTGTCAAAAATCTGTCAACAGAAGCAGTGTTTTTCCTAGCAGAATGGTGGCATTAACTCAGTCATTTAGACATTTATTAAGCTCCCTGATGTGTGCCACACCATATGCCAGGTTCTTAGATGAGGGGCTGTATAGAAAAATCCTCCTTCTGGTTTGTTCTCCAATAAGCCCTGAATTCCTAGGGTATTTCCTTCTGTGTGTATAAAAAGTAGTTATGAGGAACAGGAAAAAGAGACCCCCAATTGTCCTCATTAGCCACTGGGGCAGGAACACAGGCCCACCCTCAGCCCAGGAGAAGGAAGAAGGAAAAGCAAGAACTGGTGACTTTTTCAGAGAATGCCAGCATTTGGAAATGAAAACTGCCCCCCACTTGTTCCTGTCACAGGCTCAGTGCTTGTCTATTCCACATTTCTAGATATATTGTGGTCCCATCAGGCCATCATGAAGTACCAATGAGCCTGGTAGCTGGGACTAGCCAGATAGGCAGCTTGAAGAGACCTTGGCCTGCTGCCTCTAAGCCAGCCATGTTAGTTGTCAGCCAGCAAATTCCCTGGCTGTGCAGTGGTGATGTTGTGGCCTGGCTGGTCCTTAGTGATCCCTAAGAGACCCTGAGGTTTCTATTCCTGTAGGTCCTACCCCTTCACTCAGGGATGAGCCATCCTTTCCATGCCCTCCCTACCTTCCCAGTCCAGCTCCTATAGGGCTATGAATATGGCTGTTGTTTCCAGTGGCTGCAGCTGCCCCTGAGCCCATTCCAGGACCACTCTGAGAAGAAAATACCCCAGGGCTTTGTTCTTGGCCTGGCTGGGCATTCAAGTTCTGCCAAATCTCAGAACTTAGAAAAGATGTCTTCCTTGAAGTCTTTTCTTTGGCAAATGGTTCTCCTGGGGATCTTCCTCTGACTGGGGTAGGGGCAGGCAGTCCAGTGAGGGCACATGGGCCTAAACTGGGGGCAGGGCTCAGTAGGTCCAGCCAGCTCATGTTCCTTGGCTTACGTTTTAGGTTTCTACAAGTCCTTTGTCCTTCTGGTCCAGTTCTGATATGTGTGGGGGTGGGGTGGTTTGGAGGAAGCATTGGGGAGGAGGTGCCCAGGCTATGCCCAAGCCCAGCAATTGTACAACGCCTTCTGTCTCCCTGGCCCTAGGCCTCTTGGAGGGGATTGCAGAGATATTTTCCAGATGGGTCTCCGGTAAGGGTGTCGGGAACTGCTTTCCCAAGGGAAGGGGCTGTCAGGGCCACGACATCTGTTCCTCTGCCTCAAGGCTCAGCAGTATTTTAGGTGTCCATAGGGTGGCAGGACAGCCAAGCAGGGCACTGGCTGACAAAGCACTTGTGAACATCCAGAGGTCCTTCTAAGAAAGGAGGCTTGTTTTTGTCATAGATTGGATCCGTTTTTTCTGACTGGTGAGGCATTAGTTGTGACAGCATCAGGTTTCCTGCCAGAGCTGATCAGGTAGAGCCCAGGGCTTTTGTGGCTAATAGGTAGGCCTTGTAGTTGTGGAGGGGCAGGGTGGGAAAGTCAGGCTTGAAAATGAAGTGGAGACTCTGCCTCTGCCTCTGCCTCCTCATCTGTAATATGATCCCTAAGGGAGGGCCTTTGAATCTCCTACTGACAGATGGGGGTGCTCCAGCTTATGTCTACTGGTGCCTCAAATGAACCCTCAATACTTGGGGAGTGTGCACTCATTTCTGTTCCTGCAGCTAGCACCCTAGGGACTTTTCTTCCCTGTTCCCTATTAGCCATTCTACTTACGAGGCTGGCCCTGTGGGGCTCCTGGGTCTGGAGGCCTGCAGACCCTTCCAGGTCAAGAGGGGGCTGACCTCACTGAAACCTGTGGCTGCTTTGTAGCCTGAAAGAAAAGATGGGAATGGGCACCTTCAGCCTCGTAAGGAAGGTGCTGGCTTCCACACAGTCTGATTTTTCTGCACTCCATCCTCGGTCAGATAGCTTTTTTCTAGCTAAGGAGAAAAGGAACAGATAAAGGAGAGAGCAGTCAAAGAAATGCTGGGCTGGGAGACAGGAAAACTGGTGTCCCAGCTCTGCCACTTATGACCAAACTGACCCTGAACATCCATGGCCCCAGATGAAAAATGAGGAATTGGTAAGATGACTTCTGTAGGACCCTCCTGCTCTTACATGCTGTGATTTTGTGATTAACTCACCTTTTGTACTCCCTAGTCTGAGCTGACACTGCTACACTAGGTCAGGCCTACCTGTGCATTTGTGAGGCCCTTTAGTGTGTGTGTGTGTGTGTGTGTGTGTGAACCCTTTGTGTATTCAAGTTTTGCTACATACCTTATAGGCAGAGTCCCCAAACAGACCCTGAGCAAGGGAAAGGTGGGAGCTTCTCCAATGTGCAGGGCCCAAATCCACTAGCATTTCTGTTACATTGGGAGGTTTAACATCAAAGGATGCCCTGGGCCCCCAGCAGGCTCAGACAACCCTTCCCCGAAGCAGCTGAGTCTGGACTCAGGTGCTTTGTCTCTGTCTCTCTGCCACCAGTACTCTATCCAGCTGCTCCCATGCGGTGGTGGCCTTGCTCTACCCCTTCTCCTGGCAGCACACCTTCATTCCTGTCCTTCCGGCCTCCATGATTGACATCGTCTGCTGTCCCACCCCCTTCCTGGTTGGTCTGCTCTCCAGCTCCCTCCCCAAACTGAAGGAGCTGCCTGTGGAAGAGGTGGGCTATCCGGGGAGTTAGCTGGGAGAGGGGTGGGTAAAGAGAAGAGGAAAGGAACCAAAAACTCCTAGGAGGGATGAGAAGAGGGGGAAGGGAGAAAGGTTGCTAGGATCTGCTTAATTTTGGCCTTTGGGCCTCTCTACTAGTTCTTATCCTTTCTCCCCAGGAGGTCTATCCCTGGCAGGAGTTACTCCTGTTTTCTGACTCTGGGAACCTGGGAGGTCTGGAGGCCTGGCATTGTAGGGACTCATATCTTGGATCTATTGATGCTAATGACTCCTTTTCTCAGGCGCTGATGGTGAATCTAGGATCTGACCGATTCATCCGACAGGTAAGAGAAGGAGCCTCAGAACTGTGGCCCTCTGACCTGCCCTAGGGTTGGGGTTTGTTAGATTCAGGCTCCAGAGCACCCTATTCCATCAAAAAATTTACTAAACCTTATTGCCTATTTGTTGCGCTTTCTGGGTTCCACACTTAAAGAACAGTCTGGTATGGGGAGAAACTGAGCTGAGAGCCCTTGTCCTCAGCAGATTCTGCCTTTCTGGTTGGCATCAGCAGCTTCTGGAAGGCAGTGTGGGAGTGCAAAGAGCACGGTCTGAAGGCTAGACCTCTGGACTCTTGACACCTTTGAGCCATATGAACTTGGACAGGTCTCCTAGCTCCTCTGAGCCGGTGTTCCCTTCTCATCTCTAAAATGAGGATGGTGAGAACATCTGCCTTGAAATGTTGCTGGGAGATAATACAAATAACATAGAGTGCTGTGATATATAAAGGTTTTCAGTCATTGTCACTTCAAAAAGCCTTTGTTAGTCATGGAAATCCACCTGGCTCTCTACAAAGGAGCACAACTCAATGCACTACCCTCTGGGAATGTACGGTCTGTTACACTCCACTTACAGAGCTCAAGACTCTTGGGTATGATGCGATCCCAAGGCACAGACACAGAGCCAGGATATAGAGACAGGAACAACAGCCTAACCACATACCTGAGAGAAAGGCTGAGCCTGATTTTCCCATTGCATTCTGTTTGGTTCAGGGAGAAAGACTTCACAGAAGAGCTGTGCTGCTGCTAAGACAAGCCCTGGGGATCCTTGCTTCCAGCCCTAGGACTGGTTGCAGGTTGAGACTTTGGCTGCTACTTCAGTAGCTGTAGGGGAAAATCCTTCCAGTCCTTCCTGGATATAAGACAGATCTCCCTGCCCTGAGCCAACTGTGCTTCCCACCTGACCACAATGGGCAGTAAATGACACCAGCTCTACCACTTATTTTCTTTGTGACCTTGGGCAGGTTTCCTAACCTCTCTGTGCCTCAGTTCCTCATCTGAAAAGGAGGTTAATAGTTACCTACCTCATAGGGTTATTGGGTAAATGAAATGAGATTATATATTTAAGCTCTTAGAACAGGGCCTGGTCAGTGTCAGCTGTGATTTCATCACTGTGTTTTTTCCCTTCTCCTGCAGATGGATGATGAGGACACGTTGTTACCTAGGAAGTTACAGGCAGCTCTGGAGCAGGCTCTGGAGAGGAAGAATGAACTGATCTCCCAGGACTCTGACAGTGACTCTGATGATGGTGAGAGAGGCCTGAGCAGGCAGAATTGGCCCTGGCTCCAGATGCCCTCTTCTCTTAGGCTGGTGCTGGGCCTCATGGGGGCTAGGACCCTGTCTCTGTGCACCAGATCTTTTCTGACTGATCAGGCTCCAGGAAGAGGTCTCACTCTAGTCAAGAATTTTCTAGCCCCACTATCATTGGTGTTCAGGGAGCTATGACTTGATTGGGTCTGAGGGGGAGAGAAGAATTGGGTTATTTTCTCAGAGGGAATTCAGAAACATAAATAATGTTAGGGATATTTCTGGCATGGTCACAACACTGCCCTCTTCCTTCTAAGTCTTTTCTACCCCAGGGGACTTAGGAGGGAAAACTCAAAAACATGTGGCAACGACAAAGACTCTTCTTGGTGACAGTTATGGCTGGTAGTTTTTTTTTGAGGAGAGAATATCAGCTGGAGATAGGGGAAAGCCTTATGCGCTCTTGACCTGAACCTCAAAGATTTTTCTTTTCTTCCCTTCCAGAATGTAATACCCTCAATGGGCTGGTGTCAGAAGTGTTTATCCGCTTCTTTGTGGAGACTATTGGGCACTACTCCCTCTTTCTGACACAGAGTGAGAAGGGGGAGAGGGCCTTTCAGCGAGAGGCCTTCCGCAAGTCTGTGGCTTCCAAGAGCATCCGCCGTTTTCTCGAGGTTTTCATGGAGTCTCAGATGTTTGCTGGATTCATTCAAGACAGGGAGCTAAGAAAGTGTCGGGCAAAGGGTAAGGCCAGAAGAGCTTGGGTTTGGGGGCTGTGGGTCCTCTTCTCTAACTTTTCTATCAGCAGGGCACCATGATGGAAGCTTTTGGGTATCAGCTAGGACCAAACCTCCTAACACCGTTTTTCTTCTGATAGAACCTTCCATCGGCACTTTCTTCTTCTCCTATTCAAGCACAAGCCTTTACAAGGCTGTACACAGGCTGGAGCCACGTGGCTGGAGAACAGAGCTCATCTCCTCCTAAGAGCAGGATGGCCATTGGTGGTTCATCCCCTCCTCAAGTCTGCTACTTACTCAGAAAAAAAGCAGACAGAGCAATTTTGGGGGTTCTGAGAATTCAGGAGTTGGGAAGTCCCTTAAAGGGGACTAGGCCAGCCCTCTGTCTTAGGTGGGTGGTAGTCTCCATTCAGGGCAGAAGGGCATCTTGTCTAGTTATTTCATAAGCTCACTCAAAAGCTTTTCCATCTCATCAAGATCTTTCTATCTCACCTCATGGTTATTGTTTCTTCTGTTTACAGATACTGTCCATTTAGTGTGTCAAACCCTTTTGGAACCACATGATAGACTGGTTTAAAAGGAGCTGCAGAGGGTATCCACTGGGGGGCAGCTCTGAAATGAGGAGTGGCATCTCTACCATAATGCAGCTCAGTAGCTGCCCTGGGTGGCACAGTAGCAAGGACCTTCTTGCTGTCACTAGTGAACATACCAGTGAGATATTATTGATAGTTTTTAAATGGGCCAGTCTGACTTCTAATAAAATGCTCCTACAAATTATAATCCCAGACTCTTGGTTTCTCCTTTTTTAGGATTTGTGCCCCAGGGCCCCCTTTCAATAGACCTCCCCTTCCATTCCTCCAGTGCCTGTTCTTTTTCCTGTTCTGGTTTCTTCATATTGTCTAGGCCTTTTTGAACAGCGAGTAGAGCAGTATTTGGAGGAACTTCCAGACACTGAGCAGAGTGGAATGAATAAGTTTCTCCGAGGTTTGGGTAAGTAGCCTTGTCACTGGTGAGACAGATGTTCAGCAAGGAGGGAGGGGATGGAGGATCTGTTCCCCAATATACTCTGAATAGATGCCAAAGAGTGTTTATATTGAGGCTGTGGACAGAGCAGGAAAAGATCCCTTGGTAAAGACAAGATTCCCAGCCCAGTGCTTCAAGGACAATGAGTGCAGTATTTACCAAACTGCAGTACCAAGAGAGACCTAGATTCTCATATAAGTCAGGTATTTTGGGTGCACATATTCCTGAATGAGCATGGCCCAGGAGCTTTCCTCTAAGCTACAAGAGGCCTGCAAAAGTAGCAGTGCCAGAGCACCTTTCTCTGACTACCTCTACCCCCTTCAAGGAACTTAGCTAGCTAGATCAGAGCATGTCTCAGTTTAAGGGGAAATTGAAGACAATGAGGTGAAGTGGCTTGCCCAGAGTCATACAGTGATTAATATCAATGCCTTATTTAGAGCTCTGGAGTGTTTTCACTGACCTTGGATCAGATCGATCACAGCTGTAATCTGATCATCCCAATCCTTTCTTGCTGAGAGGATTCCAGCTTCAGAAAGGAGGAGAGTGTGTGGAGGTTGGAAAAGATGACATTGAAACATTCTTACTCGTTCCCTCTCTGGCCCACAGGCAACAAAATGAAGTTCCTTCACAAGAAGAATTAAACCCTTTACCTAGTAGCAGAGTCCAGTGCCATGCAGAGCCTGGAGCTCGGGACAGGGGTCCAGTCTGGGACCCTCTGGGCTGCTGTGGCTGCTTTGCTCCCACAGACCCCACCCTCCAAGCCAGTCCACCTCTGCCTTCAAGATATCCCAGGATACTGTGTGTAAATAATCTGCTGTAAGCTTTCTTAACTGTTTTTGTAAGGAGCAAAGAGAATCTGGTAAATATTTGTATATTCCCAAGGGGCCGGGTGCTTTCCTGCCCTGCCGGAGCAAGGATGAAGTCTCGCTGGGTGCTGGTGACTGGCCAATTATGTGCAGCTGACTGTCTCAACCAAACCACTGATGGTCCCCTGGAGGCTCCTAGCCTGCCTGCCTTAGGCCCCTGCTGCCAGTCTTGGGCCCTGGAGAGCAGATGCTGCCTTGTTTTATACAGGAGGACTACTTTTTTTTTTAATCTTAGAGTTTCTATTTTTTCTCTAGTTGTCCCCTTCCCCCACCCTGATTTTGAAAGGCAAGGGCCATTCAGTCCCTATTTGCCTCCTGGTACCAGGCTCTTGGGCCTGGTCCTCTCTTGTTTCTCCCACCTTTTGAGATGGTCAGTGAGTCATGGGAAGCCCACCCCCCAGCTCTGCCAGTACTCTCCGGGCCCAGATCCCAGGCAGTGGTGGCCATGATGCGGTACAGGGCATCCCTCCTTCCCACCGTCTACGGGTGTTCCCAATAAACAGTGTACAGTTGTTTGGGCCCAGAGCCCCATGTGTTCCGTGGCTTCATTATCTAGAGTTCTCTCTCCTGGGATGGTCTGGGTCAGGCCAATTTGGGATGAAACACCATCATGCAGGAAACTCAGTACTTGATGAAGGGTTTAGCTTTGTGTGGGTCACTGACCCCCCCTGAAATCAACGTTGCTAGAGTGAGTTGTAGACTGGGTCTTGGAGTTAGAAGACACCAACCAAATCATTGTTCTAGTGCAGCTTCCCACTCCAGTAGCCAAGTATTCAGACTCTACTTAATTGTTTCCAGTGAAGGAAAGAATATTTATTGCCTTTTGGCTACATTATTGGGTGAATCTTATCATTTTCCTGTTCAGTTTGAAATCCAACCCAGGGCTTGGTCATAGCCATGACCCGTTGCTTATGGCTCTTCCCCGTCACTCTGCAAATAGTGGTTCGTTGGAATTCTAGCTTTCATAGAGAAAGATCTGTTACATTCCATGGAGGGAGGAGCAGGGTGGGGAATAGAATGGCCTGGGTAGAGCAGAGACCTTAAAAACTTACAAGATGGGGCATTAAGCTGGAACTCTCTTCATTGGTACTGGGTTTGGTCCTGGCAAAATATGAACCCTAGAGCAAAGTTTTCCTATCCTTGCAACCTAGCCTATTTTAAACAGGAAATGATCCCACCCTGAACTCCCTCCCCTCATTTCTGCCATCTCCATCAAGGCCTGTGCAGTCCCCAATCTGTCCATGGTTTGGGGTTGCTATCTGCCTCATAAACCAAAGTGGAGGATTTGTCTTCTGGGAAGACCAAGTTGTCATTTCCTTTGAAAAAGCCTCCTACATAGTTGGCTTTGGCATTTGCCAGGATTAGGAGGGCAGGGATTGAGCTCTTATGAATCTAGGTGTTCAGCTGAGGTAGAGAGAGAAGAGACTGATAATAACCAGAAAGTCCAGAGTGGGGTGTAGTTACCTCCAGAGCACATCACTGTTAACTCAGCCTGGGCTCATGATAGTCATAAGTGGATTTCCTAATAATAAATTAATAATTAACAGTTTGCAAAAGGTGCTACTTCTCTCTCTTTTTAATTTGGAATTTGGGTCCAAAGAGCCCTCAGAAGTGTGATCAGGTGACAAATATGTAAATTCTTTTTGGTAAATGTTGACACCTTTATTTAGGTTAAAAATATAGTGCATCTTAATCCTAGGGTGAATCCCAGAGGGGTAGTCTCCTTTCTCCTACTAGTCAATTCAGAAAACTGATACTGGCACATAACAAATTGGAATGAGCTGCCAGGGCCCACACAGTAACTGCTATGGCCAAGGCATAGAAGCGTTAGTGTGTGTGCGTGTGTGTTGAGGGGAGCAAGGGGTAGGTTCCAGAGGGCCTGGTTTGCGGTTGACAAAAAGTATTCAAGGAGGCAGATATGGCTTAAGCAGTTGAGTGCTTGCTTTCCCACATGGGAGGTCCCAGGTTCGGTTCCCGGTGCCTCCTAAAAAAAAAACAACAACAACAACACAAAAAAACAAGCAAAACACAAAAAAACCAACTTGGGAGCTGATGTGGTTCAGTGGTTGAGCGCCGGCTTCCCACATACGAGGTCCTGGGTTCAATCCCCAGCCCCCAGTACCTCAAAAAAAAAGTATTCAGGGCTTCTTTCTGATTTCTGCTTTCCAAATGATCTCTGAGTCCCTAAACCAATGGTTCTCAACCCTGTTTGACTCAACACTGTCTTTTTTATAGCAAATACTTGTAACTCCCCCTTGACTATCCTGAAACGAAATTCATAGATAATATAACCAACCTAGACACATACTAACTACTATAAAAGGGAGTAATAAAAGGAAAGTATTTTTGGTATAAAATAACACATTTAAATGTGTAAATGCTTCAGCACAACTATGTGAGAAGTCAGAATGAAGTCAGATACTTTCACCTGCACATACAGAATCACTGTGAATACAGTAGCTATACATGCAGACAGATCAATGTATTAGCAACTCAGATTCTATTTGACTAGAATTACCATTGGTGAGGTGATTTTCTGAAATGATGAACAACTTTGACAACATCCTGAACAAGCCAAAATATGAACTTCCCTTGGTTTACACCGTAGTTGGAATCCTGGAAAACTGTGAGTATATAAAACTCTGCAAACACAAAACAAAAAAAATTTTTTTTTTTTTTTTTTTTTTTCATTGGTGAATTCTTTTTTTTTTTTTTTTTTTTAAGGATTTATTTATTTATTTACTTTTATCCATTTTTACACCCCTTCCCCCTCCCCCCCCCCGTTTTTGCTGTTTCTGTGTCCATTTGCTGGGCAACTCTGTGTCCATTTTCTGCCCTCTCTTCTCATCCTTCTCCTCCTGTCTTCACTGGGATTCAATCCTTGGAATCTCTGATGTAGGAGAGAGGCATCCTGCCCGCGCAACCTTAGTTGCTGGTTTTTCGGTGCGTCTCATCTTGCCTCTCCCTTGTGTCACTCTCCTATTATGTCATCATCTTGCTGTGTGGCTCGCGGGAACTGGTGGTGCGCCCGCGCACAGGGCCTGGCGGCCCACACACCTTCTATATATTTTTTAAATTTTTACCAGGAGGTCCCGGGGATTGAACCCAGGTCCCTCCATATGGGAGATGGACGCCAACCAGATATAGCCCCCTGCTATATCTCTTAAGGTTGACCAGAGATAACTAGAGTTACAGTCTTTTCCCATAGAGGATGGACATATAATAAATCAGGCTTAGTTTATCACCAGCATTCTAAAAACCAGACCTAGGGAGGAAAACGAGGTCTGGGGACACATGCATGGTTTCTAATATAGCGAATGTTTAGCCCACCCTGATTATCACAGAATCAGGACAGTGAGAATATTCGCACAAAAACTTTTTAAAAATGTGTAAAATGGAATTAGGTTCCAAGCTAGATTTTTCTGTTTTATAGACTTATTCATCTAGCATCCGTGGCAACTTACCCATCATGATTATGACAGACAAAAAGGGCCCCCATAAATTTCCTAAATGCCCCACTAGAGGATGATATTGCTCTCATTGAGTTTCCTTAAACAGTGCTTTTCTGACAACCCTGGAGCAGTCTCACCTCAGGAACAATGTAATGCTTTCTCTACCTGGGATGTCCCAGCAGGGATGTCATACCCCTTTTCCCCCATTTTGGAGTTAAGAGCAATCCTAGGTTGTTGTGCCCTGTGATACAAAGGGATCTGATAACTTTTAGACTAGGGAATGCTGCCCCATCATATTATTCTAAATGCCCTTTTCAGAAACTATGCTTTGGGTAAACTACTCTCGAATTAAGGAGTCTAGGCACTATGAAGGAGTGACCTTGGAAAGCAGAATTATTCCAACTCTGGTTAATATTGGATAGTCTGTGGAATTAAGGACTCAAGAAAAAGTCTAGTCTAATTATAAAAGAAAAAGGAAAAAAAAGTGGGTATGAAAGTAAAACAAAAACTGGGAGAATAGAGCCAGGAATGATAGGCACATCACCTTAATCTGTATTCTTACTAGGGGTGATACACAAAATTAGTCTCTAGGGCCAGATAATGTGGTGTGGTATGCGTTCCATGGAGAAAGGGGTGGAATTAAAAAGGCCATGAAAACTTTAGGATGAAAGAAAATATAACTTTTCAGTACTGGCAAGTTACTGGTGGCTTTTTTCTTTTGGAAGTTACTCTTTTTTCCCCTACATTTGTATTGCCTTTTAATATGAAAGTAATATGCATTTGGCTAAACAGGAAACGCAAACCAACCCTCTTGCCTTCCAAAACTCGTAAGAGGAACTCCTTCTTAGTTTTGTGTGGTCTTTCAGACCATATATATGTTTATGCAAGCATTTATTTTTTTGGCTCAAGGTGCCTCATAGTTTACGCTCAGCCAATTGAAACAAAATTCATTCTCATAAGTTTGGAAATTCCCAGTTTGAAAGTGTATATAAAGATCACGCTATCTCATATCACGAGATAAGCGGGCAGCAAGATGGCCGTGAGTTCTTCGCTCAGAAAGGGCCTCACGTCCGCTCAGCGACCACGGCTGGGTTAAACCTCCCGCCTCTCCTGGGAAAGGATCTCGGCGCTTGCTCAATGCGGACCCACTCCATTCCCTTCCGGAAGCAGCTGAGCAAGGAGGTGGAGCTGGTGCCGAAAGAGCTTCTGGTCTGGGAGGAGGGGTCAGGGTGCCTTCGGAAAAAGAACCTCACGCCTTCCGCAAATGACTCCTGGGAACGGAGGAGAGGTGGCATCCGAGCAAGGCCTCATAATAGGGGGTAGCTGAGGTAGAGCGGTGCGAGTGGGTGCTGTCGAACTTTTGAGCGTTTTAGGGCTCTAGCCGCCAGCACTCCCGTAGCTTCCTGCCTTCTACTGTTGGCGGACGCTGCATGTCTTAGTCATGTTTTCATCCCAGGGGCTCGCCGGTCTTGGGCCAGCTAACCATTGAGTAAGGATTAATACATTTGAAAATTGAAATCCGATCCACTGCCTTGGTAAATTACGCGGCAGGCTTTTCCCATAAACCCTGAGCAAAAGTTCTAGTTGCCGCTCCAAGATTTGGACGAAAATATATTCAAAATGCACACTCAAAAGGGCAGTAGTTATATATATCTTTCGCACTCAGTCTCATTTTTAAAATGAGGCAGAGCTTCCAATAGCAGTGTTAACGGCAGATAATCAGGTTCCTGGCTGCTGTGGCCCATGGAAAGCAGTATAGGGCAGCCCAGGGCAGAATTTGCCCTTTACAGTGGAAAACAATTTACTTTTATGGATCAAACTGTTTAATTTGTATACCATTACTAGCTGTTTGTAAATAAATTTACAAGAACAAATTAGTGCATAAATACATGCACTATGTGGGTCCAAAAAAGCAACGGTACCATCTGGCCAGAGTAACTTTGCATTTGCTTCATCTTTCCAAACTGCTGAACTTTTTGCTCTTCTTTGCATGAAATTTTCTCAGTGACTGAAACATTCCAACAGGGAAAGCTCTCTACCCTTCCTCTACTCTCACATCACAGATGGCACCATTAGGCTTGGAGTTAAAACTCAAACCCAGGCAGTCTGAATCCTAAATTTTTTTTCCATTCAGTGCTTGGAAGGAGTCAGTTAAATGTTGAAATAGGTTAATTCTTTACTGACAGACTTGTAAATTTTACTTTTCTCCATCAGCACCATTATGAAAGATGTAAACCCCAATGTTCCTGTTACAAGGTTGTCCAAACCAAATAAAAGCTTTCCTGTTTCCCTCCCTGTCACTCTAACTTATCCAATGCTTCCTTTAAATCTTATTTGATCACCCTCAACAGCCTCTAAAAGTTGACACACCACATTTGTCCCACATAAAATGGTTCCCAGCCCGTATATGACCTCATAGGGCACCAAAGAAACCTTCCACCAGTCTAGACCTAGTAAGCACCATATATAATCATTTCTTTGCTCAGATTTTTAGGCATCTTTATTTTGGGTCAATAGTCTAAAATTCCAGAACTGTAAAAGCTGTAGCAAATAATTTACAGCAGCTTCCCTCCAAGGGTTTTATCTGCACAGAAGCACTGGTCATTATCTCGGTTTGGCTTCAACAAGAAGACATAAACCCTAGAAAACATGACTCCGTTTCTGGCTTTCAGGATTTCCCAATTTTCTCCACCCGATATATTTTTGCCTAGAAGAATTAAAAACTGCTAATTCTAGATTCTGGTTAAAATTAAGGTCCAAAATAAGGGACCCAGGAAGAAATCCTTAGGATCAGGAATTCAGCCCTGTAGAACTGCCTCAACTCTATCACTCTGTAGATCGAGGTGACCCATCTTCTCTTTTGAGATTGGAACATTCCCCCCCACCCGCTGTAAACAATGCAAACAGGTGTTCAACTAAAAGTAATAGGTTACCATTTTTATAAATGAAAATAAGGCTCAAATTTGCTAACTGGCTAAGGCCTCCACATTCTTTGTCCTAGAACCTGGTTATGGTGGGTTTCTGTTGCTGACTATGCTCGGCATTAGCTTGGGATGTAGAGATGTACACTCTTTCACAAGCAAGAGAAAAAAGCATGTTAGCATTTAATGAACCTCCTTCCATAAGGCTTCAAGCCACCAGGACACAGGCTCCCCCCACACCCTTAATCTTCTCCTCAGCTCTTCTGCTGAAGAATTTGGCCTTCACGATGACAGGCTGTTTTGGAAGCTTTCCCTTCCCCAGAACTTTGTAGTAACCCTAAAAGAACAAAGAAAAAGGTTTATAATACATCAACAAAGCAGATATCAACTCCCTAAAAGATGTCTGACAAAGCATACCTTTTAGGAGCTAGGTGTGACATGTTTCTGATCAGGGCACTAGCGGGAGCACTGATCACCTCCCGCCAGTGAATCAAGATCAGCAGATTCTTTCCGAGGACTCTAGCACACCAGGACAAGAGCTGTGTCGGGATGTGACTCTAGTCTCGGGGAAAGCACAAATCCCCTCTCCCCTGGCTCATTACCACCTGATAAACATAAAGGGAAAACCATATTCCCAGCAACATTAAAGGAGTCCTGATTGTCAAGCCACTGAAGTTTCTCAAAGGCATTAAACAGACCAAGAAGAGGGAGTTACAATTTAACATATTAGGATTTTATTCTGCAAGGAACAAGACATCCCTGAAAGAACAGATCTGTGTCTCAAATAAATGCAAGGCTTGTATAAGACTAGAACCAGCTATGGGTGTTATTGCCAGTAACTCAGGCAAGAAATGCAAATATGAATGAATCAGGGCAATGAAATTTGCAACTCAATTACTCTCAAATGTTTCGCTTGAATCACACTGAAAAATATGGATCTGTGTTCCCTGAATTTTCCACTTTTGAGAAGGAAAATAGGAGCAAGGCAGAAAGGGTAGAAAAGAGCCCAATTCGGTCATGGTCAATTACCTGTGATAATTCTACCAAAGGTGGAATTGCCTAGTAGGTAAGTAAGTATAGGATAGATGACTTCAGCTTGGAGATTAAGTGGATTGGATTACCCAGTTTTGAGGAGAGCCAAGGACCTACTTAAAGACAATAAACATCTAATTCACCCACCGATCGCACCACATCAATGATGGGAGCAGCTCCAGTCTTGTTTTTTGCAGCATTTACCCGTGTCTGCTCACTGACCAAGGTCCACAGTTTATCAAGGTTCACAGTTGGACAGAAGCTCTGATTCCTCTTCAAGTGATAATGTCTCATACCAACCTTCCCGAAGTAACCTGGATGACTAGGAAGAGAAGGCAACCACCTTCATAAACTTACCCCAACATTATGAAGCTATGTTTATCATCTTTATAGTATATCTGCCCCCATTAGAATGTAAGCTGTTCACTGGTGTAGTAGGGTTACACAGCAGGAACTAGATTTTTAAAAGGCTACCAAACAAGAGGAAAGGCTTAGCTCTATTTCACAAGACCAATGTAAATCACAGATCAGTTCAGAATTCAAACCACTTGACAGCATTCAATGGAAATTCGGCACACTCCTGCAATAGGTCAATCTGATACATGTCACTGACCTGGTGACTGACTTTGCCATGAGGCCCACAGCCAGTGAATAAGGTCAGCAATTACTCTTCGAGGACTCTAGCACACTAAGGCAACAGCAAATACCCAAGCGTGACTCTAGCCTCGATGAGATTCTCTCAGTTCGCATCAAATGTTGCTGTGGCAAAAGCCAGCAATAAGATTTGTGTTTTAAGAAGTTCCTTCTAATTAAAAATGCTCTGAATCAACCCTCTCTGCCCCTAAGTTATAGACTGTCAGGATCAAAGCACAGTTCAAGAAACACTCACTATTTGTCGAAGTTGATCCTGTGGTGATGCATGCCACCAGCATTACCCCGGCCTCCTGGATGCTTCCGGTGTTTGCCTGGAAGAATGCAAATACAGACCCTTAATACTACTCCTCGCAAAAAAAAAAAAAAAAAAAAAAAAAGATTTTCCCACACTTTTGTGCCTTTGCTTATGCTGTGCAGTCAATATCTCTTTCACCACCGCTATGCCTTGAAGACTCCGGGTTATACATCTCTGTAGTTTTCCACATCATTGAACTCATGGTATTCCATGCCTTCAACCAATCCTACATTTGTACTCCTGTTCGGTTTTTATCTATCTCCCCACTGATGCGAAATTCTCTAATACTGGAGTACCAAAGAATCCTCAAAGAGAAAAGTCAATTACTAACGGCCAAATTCAATCTCAACTCGACTGCACAAAGATCTCACTAACCCACTTCTAAAAGATCTACCTCCTGACTAGCCAAGGACCCGACAGAACAGGTAGGGGAAACTGGAACTTACCGATACGGCCGTGGCCATGGCTAACATGGCCCCGGAGTTTCCGGGTCTTTCTCAATCTGGATGGCTGTGGGGAAAAGAGAGTTCAGAAATCTGTAAGGCTTCGGGAAGAGGCTGGGTACGAAGCTTCCCAAGGTGCGCGGGAATCAAGGACCGGCCTTTCGGAGCGTTCTGCAGAATTTAAGTTATGCACCGACCCCATCAGAGCGGCGCCCTGCCCCCGCCCGCGTGCTCCTGAAATTCGAATCCCGAGCCCAACACGCGGCCTCCGGTACCACGCTCTATTCCAGACCCGTGTCAGACTCCCTGCCCACGGCCGGCCATGGGCAACCTGGAGAAGGGAGCCAAGGTTGCGAGGGAGAAGGCTGTGGGATAAAGAGAGTAGAGTTAAGGGCCCGCGCCAGCAACGAAAAGGACGAACGAATAGAATAACCTACCATGTCGGCGGCCGAGACAAAAGGAAGAGGCCTACGTGAAATCTCGCGAGGTATCGGCCTAGGGGGCGGGGCTAATGCGCCTGACTTCCGCCAGAGAGGCGGGCCTGGGGCGGGGCTTTTTTTATGTTTCCTGGTTAGTCGTCACGCCGCGTAGTCTTCTTGCGGGTTGTAGATTACACCACTGCTCGGTCTTGACGGCCTGGAGCCCTGCCCCGTGCAGGCTCAGAGGCTGAGAGTTGTCGAAGTGTCCCGGGCTTGGGCGTTGTGGTGCACGCCGCCGCGCCCAGGGGGACCCGGTCTTTTGCCTGGCACCTTGGCCCAGGAACCCATTTAGGCTGACCCAAAAGGCCTCCGCCTTCGTCGGGCCCTCCGCGAATAGGCCAGCTCTGACCGGCCCTGCGTTCCTGCCTCTATTCTCAGGGGTCTCCTAGTCTCCTTCGGTAGAGGCTGCTTGTTTGACCTCGGCCCCAATGAGGTACCCACCACCCAGTGTTTGACTCGGCTTTCTTTGAAGTCCATCTGCTTGTCTACACTGTTGAGGGAGCATTTGGTCTCCCTCTCCCTTTCTCCTTCGACCTCATGCTGTCAACTTCAGTTTGAGCAACGTCTTATGCATCAGGGACCTGTATTCCTGGTTGCTTTATGGTCCTTTATGGTGCTTTTTCTAAGCCCTTGATTCCTTCCTCTCCTGGACGAAAGGGCCCTTGCAAGCATTCCCTCTTCTTCCCTGGCCAGAGTTGCTCACTTCCCCACTTGTGCCACCACACAAGCTAGTACATAGTTTTTTTAAATTTATTTACTTTATCCATTTTAAACCCCCCCTTCCCCATTTGCTGTTTTGTGTCCATTCGCTGGGCAATTCTCTGTATCTGTTTCCTGCCTTCTCTTCTCCTCCTCCTCCAGTCTTCAGCAGGATTTGATCCCGGAGAACTCCCATGTAGAAGAGAGGTGTTCTGCCACCTGCGCCACCTCGGTTCCTGGCTTTCAGAGCATCTCGTCTTGTTTCTCCCCTGCGTCTCTCTCCTGTTATGTCATCATCTTGCTGCATGGCTCCTGGGGAGCCTGGCAGCCTATGCGCCTTCTATATATATATATTTTTTTATTTTACCGGGAGGTCTTGGGGATCGAGCCCAGGTCCCTTCATATGGCAGACGGACGCCCAACCATTTGAGCCACATCCGCCCCCTAGTACATAGTTTTTCTATAATTTATTGACCCACATTTGTCTTTACTACTAGACCAAATTCCTTAAGGGCTCAAGAATAATTTTTCTTTCTTTATGCAGTTCCTGGCATGTAGGACACCGAACAAATGATTGTTGAGTGAATAATGACTGCATCTACCCTCACCTCCTTTACTTCACTAATGGAAAAGATGCCCCTCCTGACTTGTTAGTTCCAACCAGTTAAAGATCCCATTCTCTTGCTGCTTCTGCATGTGTTTATTTTCTCTGCCTCACTCTGTTCAACTAAAATATATTCTAGTCTCCCATCCTAAATACTCTCTGATTCTCTACTGTCCTTGCTCTTTTCTTTACAGTCAAGCTCCTCAAAAGAGTAGTCTATGCAGTTCATTTGCTCTCCTCCCATTCGTTGTTTAATCCACTGCAATCTAGCCCTGAATCCCAACACTTCAATGAAGTTGCTCTCAAAAATGTCATCAATTAACCAATTACAAAATTGAATGGACTCTTCCCATTCCTCATACCTCTTGCCCTTTCTGTTGCACTTTATCCCTTGGACTTCTTTTTCTTGAAAAGCTCTTGTCCCACTCCCTACCCCACTGGTACTTCTCAGTCTTCCTTTCAAGTGCTTCTGACTTTGCTCACTATTTACATTTTTATGTTTCTCAGGCTTCTGTCATTGCCCCTCATCATTTCTCAGTACACAGTCTTCTTGGGAGAATTCATCTTGGGTGGCTTAATTGACATCTCTATTGCTGAGCTTCACACCCATATATTCATTAAATTACTGAATGGTATCCCTTGGACATTCCACAGACTAATTAAACATCCAAAGAACTCAGATCTTCCCTGCTCATTGGTGCCTTCTCCTATATTTTATATCTGGGTGAGTGATACCATTGTCCTCCTAGATAATTTGTCAGGGAGATCAAAGTTGCCTTCAAGTCCTCTCTTCCTCTAATATAGTCACCATATCTTTTGTCTCTATCTCTCAAATCTACTTCCTCTTTTTAAGCCCTAGTGCCACTGCCTTCATCCAGGCCTTGATGATATTTCTCGTGGAGTTTTCAAGACTCTCTTAAGTAATCACCCAGCCTGTATTCTAATCTTCCATCAATCTCTCCATCTGTCACCCCTCCGCCAGGTTAATTTTCCCAAAGCATGACTTTTATCCTTTTCCTTACATGTTCAAAAAGTTCAGTAACACCCTATTACCAACAGAATATAGCCTACCTGCTTTCCAAACTTACCTGAGCTTCTGCCCTACCCAAGCTCTCTATTGCAATCAAACTCGGCACATATCTTCTGCTTTTTTGCCTTTGCTCATGCCATTTCTCATGGCTGAGTATTCAGTCCCCTTCCAGACAATATATCTTGAATTTTCCTCAACCTTTAAGGCCCACATTATAGTCTGCTTCTTCCCAAAACACTACAGTCCACAGTGATAATAGCCAACACTTTCAGAGCACCTTGCAGTTTACAAAATGCATCTGCCTGAACGTCATCAGTACCAGCCCCATTTTCTGAATGAGAAAGCTGAGGAACAGAGGAGTTGAGTGAGGCCTGTTGCCAGAGGCTGCACAGCTGGTAAGAAACAGAGCCTAGACCTTGCTTTTAGTTTTCTCTTTCCAGATCCTTTTTACCTTGTGACTACTCCCACTCTGACCTTGCATCATTGAGGTCTTCATCACTTCTTCAGCGCTTAATCACATACTGCATGTGGCCAACAGAAAGGGGAGCCTTGAGACCGGGGGTGGGGTGGGGTGGGGGTGGGGGTGGGGGGGTGGCAAGGTCTAAGAAGAGATCAGCCTCTTTTTGAAATAAAAACTGCAGTAACAAGGGATGAGCTGAGCTACCTTGAAACTACCCTTGGGAAAATGATCTGTGAATGGAGGTAAGCTGGAAAGGGCCTTGGGAATGGAAAGAAACCATTGGATGTCCTGTAACTGGAGCCTGGAACAAGGACCAAGACTGTCCAGTAGGTAGAGGTAGGGTTCTGGGCAATGAGACACTATTTCTGGATAGTTTGCCAGGTTCATTGGTTATAGAGGAGCTATACCCTGTTCCTCAGGCCACCCAGCTAAATGGGAAGCCTCCCTGAGTGGACCCACACTCCATGTTGGGTTCTGTGTTCACCTAGTTTTCTTTTCATCAATGGTTAGATCTCTAGGATAGAGGGAGTACCCTGGACAGTTGTCTGGCTCTGGTTTTCTAGCCAACTCCTCCATGATAAGACAATCATGTGTCTTAAATATAAAGTTCATGTGGGGTTTGTTCACTGGGGGTCGGTTTGCCTGGGCTGGCCAGCTCTGAGAGAACAGAGCAAGCTGAGTTCTATATCTGCAAAGTTGGGGAACAACCAGACATTAGGTATTAGGTGACCTGAGCCTCCCCTGCTAGGCACCCAAGGCTTGACACTGGGCATGACCTTGAGGGGCCTTCTTCTCTGTGACATCTCTCCTGAAGTACAGCATGGCCTTGTGACATCTCAAGCATCTAGGCCCTGTGTATGTTTCCCTCAGAGAGGCAGGGCATCAGAAAATACCTGTGAAATGAGCACAAGGGAGATGATGCCAGGCAGCAGCCTGGCGAGGCAGGTAAATGTAGTGCTGACCTTTCTAATACTCCAGGCCTCTCTCCAGGTGGCCTCAGGAACACACTGCCCGCCTGACAGAGGGCCCTGGTGGTCCCTCTCCCTTCCTCTTCTCTCTGGGTTCCTGAGTTCCTCATCTCTTCTTCAAACAGCAACAGTGGCTTGGATGGATCCAGCCTTGTTTTCTTGCTCTCTGTCTTTAGGCTTGGACATTTGAAAATATTACGTTGCTTTCCTTTTCCAAGCGCGAAGCTGTTTATTTAAGATGGGAAGAGTCAGGATTTCTGCTTTTCTATAAGTGAGAATTAGGGAAAAACTTGGAAATTGGAATTTATTTCAGAAAGATTTGAAAACAAAAGTAATAGAAAAGACAGTACAACATTAAAGAAAATTTTGAAAAATATAAATATTAACTCCTCAAATCATACTAGCCTATAAGACATAGGAGACATAGCTATCTGCAAAGTGCTGAGCATAGTATACAAATCCTTTTGTATTCTGCTTTTCATTTAATACCATGACTTTTTTTCTCTATCTCCTTTCCAATCTTCATGATAATTATTTTTAACAGTTGAGGAATAATTTATCTTTGGCATATGCTATAATTTACTAAAACATTTTCTTGGGTATTTTGTTTCCACTTTTGTTGTTCTTGTGTTCTTTGCTATTAGAGACAATGGCGCAATGAATATTTGTGTATATATAGTTTTTTTCTTCTATTGAATAACTTATCTAGGATAAATTTTCAGGAGTGAGATTGTTGGATTAGGGTCTGAACTTTTTTTTTTTAAGGAGTTTTTTTTTTTTAAAGATTTAATTATTTATTTCGTCCCCCCCTGCCCCATTGTTTGCGCTTGCTGTATGCTCTCTGTGTGTCCTCGTCTTCTTTTTAGGAGGCACCAGGAACTGAACCCGGGACCTCCCATGTGGGAGGGAGGCACCCAGTCACTTGAGCCATATCCATTCCCTACTTGTTGTGTTTCTTATTGTGTCTCCTCATTGTGTCTCCTTGTTGCATCATCTCATTGTGTCAGCTTGCAACGCCAGCCCATCACGTCAGCTCGCTGTCTTGCTTGTCTTCTTTAGGAGGCACCGGGAACCGAACCCGGAATCTTACATGTGGTAGGCAGGTGCCCAACAGCTTGAACCACATCCGCTTCTCACGGTATGAGCATTTTTTTTTTTTTTTTTTTTAAAGATTTTATTTATTTATTCATTTATCCCCCCCCTGCTGCTTGTGCTCGCTGGGTCAGCCAACCACGCTGTGCGGGCGGGCTTGCCTTCAACAGGAGGCCCCGGGAACCGAACCCGGGGCCTCCCATATGGTAAACAGGAGCCCTACTGATTGAGCCACAGCCGCTTCCCATGTATGAGCCTTTTTATGATTCATTTTATATTGCTATTTTTTCCCAAATACATTTGACCAATTTATGCAGCAGCAGTGTGTGTAGGTTCCAATTTCTTTTCAACTTCATCAGGCTCAGGAGTTTTTGTTTCTTTTATTAGTGGTTTTTTTGTTTTTTGTGTGTGGGTTTTTTTTGAGTTACCGGGACTGGGGATTGAACCTGGGACCTCATGTGGGAGGCCAGTGCTCACCTGCTGAGCCATATCTGTTCCCCTTGAGTTGGCTCCCTCATCTATTTGCTCACTGTTTGCTCATAGTTTTTTTTTTTTTTTGCTGGTAGTCTGATCATTGTTGTGTTTTTTTTGCTCATTGTCTGCTCATTGTTTTTGCTTGTTTTCTGCTTGTTGTTTTTGCTTGTCTGCTTGCTGTTTGTTTATTTTCTTTAGAAGGCACTGGAACCGAACCTGGGACCTCCCATGTGGGAGGTAGGCACCCAACTGCTTGAGCCATATCCGCTCCCTAGTTTTTTGATATATTGCATTTAGGGGGAAAGCTATAGGACCACAGGTGGGGCTGTTTTCTGCACAAAGTGAAAATAATCTAAATCAAGGATTAAAGATTTCTAGGGGTCTTTCCTTTCTGTGTTAGATATATATTAAGAAATCTAATTGTAATACATGACAATTATATTCCTAGAAGCTCTGTTGGAACCTAGAATGTAAAGTCCCACTGCTATTAAACTGTGATGAGTGGAATAATAGGATCTTTGAGGTCAATTTATCCAATAGCACAAAAAAGAGGTGCTTAAATATTTGGGTTTTAATTTTTTCCATTAAAAATTTATTGAAGTATATCATTCATACATGAATGTACAAAGTATATAGTAAAAATTGTGAATTTACAAAACAAATATGCATAAACATCATACAAGCATCCCATACATCACCCTGTCACCGGCATCTTGCATTGTTGCTAAACATTTATTCAAATTATGAAAGAGTATCATCAAAATATTTCTATTAACTATAGTCCATATGTTATTTTTAGTGTATTTTTCCCCCATCCCACCCAATTACTTTTTTTATTCATAAACCATAAAATTTATCTAAAGTGTACAATCAATGGCATTTGGTATAATTACAGAGTTGTGCATTCATCACTTCAATCAATATTAGAATGTTTTCATTACTCCAAAAACAAAAAACTAAAAGAAAAAAACCAACAAAAAAAAAAATACAAAAACAAACAAATGAACTAAAAAAAAACCCTACTCCTTAGCAGTCATCTCTTAATCTCTCTGTCATTTGTCTGCCATACTTAACTGCCTATCTAGTTCCATCTCTGTAATTTGTGTGTATTTATATTTTCCATAGATAGAGTCAAACGATATGTAGTACTTTTTGTCTAGTTTCTTTTATTTAGCGTGCTCCCTTTTTCTTTTTTACAATTGATGGAAGATTATTAATATATTACTATACAGTTTTGTCCACAGTTTGTTTTGGTTGTATTTTTGCTCAGATATCACCCTGGTAATTAAACCCTTGCAACATTAGCATACATTTGTTCTGTTTCAGAGAAAAACATTCTTACATATGCAGTATTTTTTTTTTTTTAAAGATTTTATTTATTTATTCATTTATCCACCCCCCTTGCTGCTTGTGCTCGCTGGGTCAGCTAATCACGCCATGCGGGCGGGCTTGCCTTCACCAGGATGCCCCGGGAACCGAACCCGAGGCCTCCCATATGGTAAACGGGAGCCCCACTGATTGAGCCACAGCCGCTTCCCAACATATGCAGTATTAACCATATTCATTTTTCACTGGAAGGTTCGTTGTGCTATACAGTCCCATGTTTCATTTCTTAGTTTTCCTTCTAGTGATATATATATTGTTAGGCTTTTCTTTTCAACCACTATCATACCCATATGTTAACACTACTAATTACAGATCTTGTGATGTGCTTTCACCATTTCTATTCATTTACAAGCATTTATAAACAATTTTTTTTACCAATTCTGCACAGATTAAACCTCAGCTTTCCATTGTCTAATCACATTCTATTCTCTGGTGATTTATATTCTAGTTATTAACTCCAGGAGTTTGCTAATTATATTTAGTTCATAATAGCAAAATCATACAATAGTTGTTCTTTTGTGCCTGGCTTAGTTTACTCAACATAATGTCTTCTTGGTTCATCCATGTTGTCATATGCTTCACAACTTCATTTCTTCTTACAGCTGAATAGTATTCCATTGTGTATATAGACTACAGTTTGTTTACTCATTCCTCTGTTGATGGACACCTGGGTTGTTTACATCTTTTGGCAAATGTGCATAATGCCACTATGAACATCAGTATGTAGATGTCTGTTCGTCTTCCTGCTGAGTCACATGGCAGATCCATATCTAATTTCCTTAGGAACCACCAAACAGACTTCCACAGTGTCTGTACCATTCTACATTCCCACCAGCAGTGAATAAGCATTCCTGTCGCTCTACATCCTCTCAAACACTTGTAGTTTTCTGACTTTTTAATAGTGGCCATTCTAATAGGTGTGATATGATATTTCATTGTAGCTTTGATTTGCTTTTCCCTAATAGCCAGAGATTTTGAACATTTTTTCATGTGTTTTCACCATTTGTATTTCTTCTTTAGAAAAATGCCTACTCAGGTCTTTTGCCCATTTTCATTCGGGTCATTGGTCTTTTTGTTGTTGAGTTGTAGCATCTCTTTATATATCATGGATATTAGACCCTTGTCAGATGTGTGATTTCCAAATATTATCTCCCATTGAGTAGGCTGCCTTTTTACCCTCTTCACAAAGTCCTTTGAGGTCCCATTTATCTTTTTTTTTTTTTTATTTAATTTTTTAGTAGGTACTGGGGATTGAAACTGTAACCTTGTACATGTGAAGCACACACTCAATCACTGAGCTACACCGTCTGTACCATTTATCTATTTTTTTCTTTTGTTGCTTGTGCTTTGGGTATAAGGTCTTTAGGATGTTTCCCGAAATTTTCTTCTAGTAGTTTTATGGTCTTGTCTTTTATATTTAGGTCTTTGATCCATTTTGAGTTGATTCTTATATAGGGAGTGAGATAGGGGTCCTCTTTCATTCTTTTGGCTATGGATATCAGTTCTCCCAGCACCATTTGTTGAAGAAACTGTTCTGTCCCAGAAAAGTGGACTTGGTAGGCTTATCAAAAATCAGGGGAAGCGGATGTGGCTCAAGCAGTTGGGCACCCACCTACCACATGGGAGGTCCCGGGTTTGGTTCCCAGTTCCTCCCAAAAGAAGACGAGCAAGACAGTGAGCTGATGTGATGGGCTAGCACAGCGAGATGACGCAGTGAGATGATGCAATGAAGAGACACAGTAAGGAAACACAATGAGAGACACAACAAGCAGGGAGCGGAGGTGGCTGAAGTGATTGGGTGCCTCCTTCCCACATGGGAGGTCCCAGGTTTGGTTCCCGGAGCCTCCTGAAAAGAAGAACAGAGAGCAGACAGCAAGCGCAAAACAATGAGGGGTAGGGAAGAAATAAATAAATAAATATAAATCTTAAAAAAAAAAATCAGTTGACCATAGAGGTGCGAGTGTATTTCTGAACTCTCAATTCAATTCCATTAATCAATGTGTCTCTCTTTCTGCTGATAACATACTGTTTTGGCCTCTGTAGTTTTATAATACACTTCTAGGTCAGAAAGCTTGAGTCCTCTGACTTCACACTTCTTTTTTAGGATGTTTTTGACTATTCGGGACTCCTTTCCCTTCCAAATAAATTTGGTAATTTATTTCTGTAAAGTAGGCTGTTGGAATTTTGATTGGGATTGTGTTGAATCTATAAATCAGTTTTCAGTAGAATTGACATTTTCATAAACATGGAATGTCCTTCCATTTATATAGGTCTTCTTTGATTTCTTTTAGCAATGTTTTATTGTTTTCTCAATACAGATCACTTACATTCCTGGTTAAAGTATTCCTAGATATTTGAGTCTTTTTGTTGCTACTGTAAATGGGATTTTATCTTGATTTCCTTCTCAGCTTGCTCATTACTAGTATATAGAAACACTACTGATTTTCGCATTTTGGTCTTGTGTCCTGACACTTTGCTGAACTCATTTATTACATCTAATATCTTTGTTATAGATATTTCAGGATTTTCTAAATATAGGATCACGTCATCCGCTAATAGTGAGACTTCCTCTTTTATAATATGGATGCCTTTTCTTTTACTTGACTAATTGCTCTAGCTAGAACTTCTAGCACAATGTTGAATAACAGTGGTGACAGTGGGCATCCTTGTCATGTTCATGATCTTACAGGGAAAGCTTTCAACCTTTCCCCATTGATTATGATGTTGGCTGTAGGATTTCATATAAGCCCTTTATCATGTTGAGGAATTGTCCTTCTATACCTATCTTTGAAGTGTTTTTATCAAGAAAAATTGCTGGATGTTGTCAAATGCCTTTTCTGCATCAGTTGAGATAATCATGTGGTTTTTTTCCTTTCAATTTGTAAATGTGGTATATTGTGTTAATTGATTTTCTTATGTTGAACCACCCTTGCATACCAGAAATGAAACCCACTTGATCATGGTGTATAATTCTTTTAATATGCTGTTAGATTTTATTTGCAAGTATTTTGTTGAGAATTTTTGCATCTACGTTCATTAGAGAGATTGGTCTGTAATTTTCTTTTCTTGTAGTACCTTTATCTGGCTTTGGTATTATGGTGAAGTTGCTCATAGAATGTGTTGGGTAATTTTCCCTCCTTTTCAAAATTTTTTGGAAGAGTTTAAATAGGATTGGTATTAATTCTTCTCAAAATGTTTGGTAGAGCTCACCTGTGAAGCCATCTGGTCCTGGACTTT
This sequence comes from Tolypeutes matacus, assembly GCA_026826555.1. Taxonomy (NCBI): domain Eukaryota; kingdom Metazoa; phylum Chordata; class Mammalia; order Cingulata; family Chlamyphoridae; genus Tolypeutes; species Tolypeutes matacus. Next base: position 41,295,356 of record JAKSZT010007815.1, read on the forward strand.
TCTTTTATGGAAGATTTTTGATGACTGATTCAATCTCTTTACTTGTGGTTGGTTTGTTGAGTTCCTGTATTTCTTGTAGAGTCAGTGTAGGTTGTTTGTGCATTTCTAGGAATTTGTCCATTTCATCTAGGTTGTCTAATTTGTTGGCATACAGTGTCTCATAATATCCTCTTATGATCCTTTTTATTTCTGTGGGATCAATCATAATGTCCCCCTTTTCATTTCTGATTTTATATATTTGCCTCTTCTCTCTTTTTTTCTTTGTTAGTCTTGCTAAGAGTTTGTCAATTTTATAGATCTTCTCAAAGACCTAGCTTTTAGTTTTGTTGATTTTCTCCATTGTTTTTTTTTTGTTGTTGTTGCTGTTTTCAATTTTATTTATTTCTGCCTAATCTTTGTTATTTTTTCCTTTCTGTTATTTTGGGATTGGTTTGCTGCTTATTTTCTAGTTCTTCCAGGTGTTCAATTATGTCCTTGAATTTAACTCTTTTTTCTTTTTTAATATAGGCATTTGTGGCTTTAAATTTCCCTGTCAGCATGGCTTTCACCATTTGCCATAAGTTTTGATAAGTTATGTTCTCATTTTCATTTGTCTCAAGATATCTACTAATTTCTCTTGCAATTTCTTCTTTGACCCAGTAATTGTTAAGGAGTATGTTGTTTAGCCTCAACATTTTTGAAAAATTTCCCCTTTCCCACCTGTTACTGACTTCCACCTATACTCCATTATGATCTGAGAAGGTGCTTTGTATAATTTCAGTCTTTTTGTATTTAATGAGACCTGCTTTGTGACCCAGCATGTGGTCTATCCTGGAGAAAGATCCATGAACATTTGAGAAGAATGTATAGCCCGTTGACTTGACATGCAGTGTTCTGTATATGTCTGTTAGGTCTAGCTTACTTATCATATTGTTCAAGTTGTCTGTTTCCTTGTTGATCTTCTGTCTAGTTCTATCTATTGATCTATTGATGTGAGTGGCGTGTTGAAGTCTCCAACTATTATTGTAGGGATGTCTATTTCTCCCTTCAGTTTTGCCAGTTTGCCTCATGTATTTTGGGGCACCCTGGTTAGTTATAAATATATTTATGACTGTTACTCTTTACTGGTGGATTGTCCCTTTTATTAATATATAATGGCCTTTGGCATTTCTTATCACTTTTTTGCATTTAAAGTCTTTTTTGTCTGACACCAATATAGCTACCCCTGCTCTCTTTTGGCTACTCTTTGTGTAAAATATCTTTTTCCAACCTTTCATTTTCAGTCTATTTGCATCCTTCTGTATAAGGTCAGTCTTGTGCAGATAACATATGAATGGCTTATGTTTTCTTATCCATTCTGTTAGCCTATGCTTTTTTTTTTTTTAACGGGAGGTCCTGGGATCGAACCCGGGTCCCTCCATATGGGAGATGGACACCCAACCATTTGAGCCACATCCGTCCCCCTAGCCTATGCTTTTTGATTGGGGAGTTTAATCCATTAGCATTAATGTTATTACTGTAAAGGCATTACTTACTTCAACCATTTTATCCTTTGGTCATATGTCATATCTTTTGTCTGTCTTTTTACCCTTTTGGTCACCCTTTCTCATAGTCTTCATTTCTTTACTCTCCTCTAAGCCTCTCTGTCTCATGTCTTTTCTTTTCTGGCTGCAGAACTCCTTTTAGTGTTTTCTGTGGAGCTGGATTCTTGTTAACAAACTCTGTTAGTTTCTGTTGATCTGTGACTATTTTAAACTCACCTTAATATTTGAAGGACAGTTTTACTGGATAAAGAGTTCTTGGCTGGCAGTTTTCCTTTTTCACTACCTTAATTATATTATGCCACTGCCTTCTCATCTGCATGGTTTCTGAAGAGAAATCCTCACTAAATCTTATTGGATGCCCCTTCTCCCTTGGGATGTTTCTCTTCTCCCTTGCTGCTTAGAATTTTCTCTTTGCCTTTGGCATTTGGCATTCTTTGTATTATGTGTCTTGGGGTAGGTCCATTTGGATTTATTCTAATAAATATTATTCTAATAAATAAATATATGTGCTTCCTGGACACATATATTCATGTCTTTCATTGGAGTTGGGAAATCTTTGGCCATTATTTCCTCAAATACACTTTTTGCCCCCTTTCCCTTCTCTTCTCCTTCTGGAACTCCCATAACACATGTGATAGTGTGCTTCATGCTATCATTCAACTCCCTGAGCCCCTGCTCATTTTTTCCCATTCTTTTCTCTCTTTGTTCTTCTTACTTTTCAATTGCAGCTGTTCTATTCTCTATGTCACTGATTCTTTCTTCCATTTTTTACATCTGCTGTGGTATGCCTCTTTTTTCTGTCTCACTTATTGTGTCTTTCATTCCCATAACCTCTGTTATTTTTCTATTCAAGGTTTCAAATTTTTCTTAGTACTCATCCAGTGTCGTCTTAATGTCTTTTATTTCTTCAGCCATGGTGTCCTTCAGCTCCATGATTTGGTTTATGAGATTTGTATGAATATCATTGATTAGTTGTTTCAAGTCCTGTGTCTCATCTGGAGTTTTGATTGTTCCTTTGCCTGAGTCATATCTTCTTTTTTCTTAGTATGGTTTGTAATTTTTTTCCTGATGGCTAGGCATGTGGTTATGATGGTGAGTTTACTCTGATGTCCAGTTTCTCTTTCTTGCCTAAAGATTTTACTGTTAATTAGCTGTGTGCTACCACTGTTCTTTGATTCTTGGCTCAACTTGTTCTAGATATATAGTATTTCCCCTGTTTTAACTGCACAAACCAGGACTAAGGACTCAGTAAAGGGGTGCAGACGAGTTTCTAAGAACCTTGGAGAGGGGCCTGTAAAGGCACCAGATTGCCTCTTTTATTTATTACTATTTTTCCCTTCTTTGTGTGCACTTTCCTGGTCTGCCAGCAGATGGCACTCTTCAATAGATCTCTTAACTCAGACCCCAGAAGCTAGAGGAGAAGGCATCCACTGAAATCTTGCAGTGTCTTCAGGGCAGGCCAAGCCTGGCAAACAAACTTTCTCAAAAGCTGTTCTCCCTTGGCCAACCCATCCTCCCTCCCTCTGCCTCCTCAGCAACCAGCCCAGGGCAGTAGGGAGGGTGAGAAGGCAAATTATCTTTAGCTTCCTGCAGGCTTTCAGTGCAAAGAATGTTGCAGCCCCACCTGACCTGGAAGTGTGCTACCCCTCCAATGCTGCAGACCAAGTCTGCTGGCCAAAATCTGAATTTGCTGTAGGCTGTGTCCCTCTCCTTCCCCTCTTTTGAGGAAGAGGACCCTGCAACCCCCTCAGTCCATAGCTGCCTGCCAGGGGCTTGAGGGCCCAGTGCTGTTTGCTCAGAAGGTGGGGGGATGGGTGCCAGCAGCTGCTGCTTCAGCTTTACTCGGGATTTTTCCAGCCAACTGAGACTCCTTTCCTTTAGCCCTCTCTCTGCTGGGTGTTGTCTAGCCTTCCCCTGATATCCTAAGCAACAGTTTTCCAGACAGTTTCTGCCTATCCTCAACTATTTTTCTGTATGAGAACTGAGTCCTCTGTTTTTCTAGTCCTCCGTCCAGGTTGTATCTGGGTTTTAATTCAATTGTAGAGGATAAAATTAATGGAAAGAACACAGAAGCTTGGGTTCATTTCCTAACTATTTTAACTAGCTGGAATGATATGGAACAAGCAGTGTGTTCTTTTGAATCTCAATTTTCTCATCTGTATAATGACAAAAATGAGATTCATTCAATTATTTTATAAATAAATATTGAATATATACTTTATATAGGTGGCACACAGTGAGGGGCAGGTACAATGGTAAACAAAAAAAATTCTGCTTTAGGTCTTTGTCTAAGACAGACAGTAAACAAATAAATAAATAGTATATCACATTCAAAATAGAGTCTGGCATAGAGTGGGTACTCTCATTACCTGGTGTTTCAGCCTTCCAAATTTCTCTCCAAAATGAGTAATTTTTTGAGGAATTTGTTTTGTAATACCCACATAAACAATCTTTGAAATCCTCACTCCCAGTTTGACGTGGAATGACTTCCTCTGTCTTCCCTTGGCAAAGTCAAAGAAATTCAGGTAATTATTTCTGTTCTCTCAGACCCAAGTGTGGGATGTAAGGCATTTATAAGGTTTCCTGTCCTTCCAGACTTTCAGTTGATGTTCCATGTAGTCTAGATTCTCAAAGCAGAGGTCACATGCTGGTTGCTTCAGGAGTCTTTTGTTTGACTTATGGTGTTTTGTTATGTGTCTTAATTTAACTAGTGAGCCTGTTACTTCAAGGGAAAAAACTGATAGTATTTGTTGCCAATGATAGTATTTTAGCTTTCGAGCAAAATTTAGAGTTTTGGAAAATCCATAGCTGTTGCCATGAGCTTGACAGCTTCCCAATGCTCAATAATTATTTTCTGATGAGATTGGAGGTGATATTAAGGAGTGTGATTTTTTTGTTTGTTTGTTTGTTTTTTTGTTATAATATTGGTGAACCAGTATTTTCCAAATGACCAATGCCTGGTGTTATAAAAGTGTGCCTGGGTAAAAGAGCTAATAAAAATTCAAGATAGACCAGTGGATTTTAGTGTAACAGAGTAAGAAAAGTTCATTGATGTGGTTTTAGATTCTACATTACAACTAATCTTTAGGAAACTACCACTTCTGAATTTTGCTGTAGTATTAAAGAATATCCACAAAGAAGAAAATCCACACTTACCTGAGAAAGGCTATTAATAATTCCTATGTTTTCCAAACATATTTCTGTGTAAAGCTGGATTTTCTTTATATACTTCAAACAACACATAACAGAGTGACTACAGAAGCAAATATGGGAATGCAGCTGTCTTCTATTAACCCACACATCAGAGATTTACAAAAATGAAAAAACAATGTCACTCTTCTCACTAAATTAATATTTTTGAAAATACCTAATTTTTCTTAAAATGTATTCATTTTTTAAAACAAGTCGACTTTATTGATATATATTAATAAAACATACAATTGTGTTATTTTAACATGTAATGGCCTTATTTTTAAATGAATTAATAAACATTTTTATATTTTCTGTTTTAATTCCTAATATTGTAAAAAACAATAGATATAGCCCACAGAAATACAATCTCTTTGAGATCATTAATAATTTAAAAATATAACAGTGTTTTCAAGGCCAAAAAGTTTGAGAACCACTGATCTAATGAAATAAACTTGCCTGTTCTTACACCTTCTATTAGAGACTACCCTTAAGCCTACTGGGGCTGCTGCTATGGCTGTTCCCTAAGAAATAACTGTCCTTAGATCCCCAGAAGAAATCAGAGGTGAAAGTCCATCGATCCTTTATGTAATGGCACCTTGCCGGGCCCCCAGGCAGCCTGGCCTCTCCCAGCCCCATCACCCTTCCTCCCTAGTGGGTTTGGCTCCCAAAGACTTTGAGCTAGAGTGAAATTTTCCTCAAACTTGTATAATTATAGAACCTCTGAGGTGAACTAAATGATTTTTTAAAAAAGATTTGTTTTATTTATTTATTTCTCCCCACCCCCTCATTGTTTGTACTTTCTGTGTCTGTTTGTCTTTTGTTTTTCTAGGAGGCACCAGGGACCGAACCTGGGACCTCTGTTGTGGGAGGGAGGCACCCAATCCCTTGAGCCACCTCCATTCCACACTTTGTTATGTCTCCCATTGTTTTCCTCCTTGGGTCTTTTTTGCGTCATCTTGTTGCGTCCGCCCACCATGCCCGCCTGCTGTGTCACGTTGCTGTCTTGCTCTTGCTCCCTTGGAGGCATGGGGAACCAAACCTGGGACCTCCCATGTGGTAGGCGGCAGCCCAATCACTTGAGCCACATCTGCTTCCCTAAATGATTTTTATTCTTTCTTAAATAAATACAAATATAAAGCTGGGTACAAATTACTTTTGCTTTTGGCTCCCATACAATGATAAAACTGAATACAGTTGGGGAGCAGGTATAGCTCAGTGGTTGAGTGCCTGTTTCCCAATTACAAGGTCCGAGTTCAATCCCCGATACCTCCTAAAAAAAATATATATATATATATAGTTTACAAATTATTTATTTATTTATTTTTTTAAAAATAAAGTTTATTAGATCATAATGTTGTCTGAATTTCCCACCTTTGTCAAAAGTCAACCAAATTATTTTTTTAAAAATTACAAAACTAAAACAACCAAATTAATAATACTCATTTCATATGACAGATGAGGTTTTGCTGAACTAAACTACTAATACGAGTTCAGTGTGGTACTTACTGTTGTGGCTAAGGTTCAGCAAATTTATGCCACAATGACAATGACCTGATTTTGCCACCTCCTTTTTCTATTCCAAGTACTGTGAAACATTCATCACAGTGTACTACAATTCATGTGGTAAGAAAACATCATTTACAAATGAAGTCTCCCCCTTTCTCTTCTCATTAGCCTGAGGCAAAGTAATATGACACAGTGTTAGCTAGCCCATAAACTCTTTTTTTTTTTTTTTTAAGATTTTTAAAATTTATTTATTAATTTATCCCCCCTTTGCTGCTTGTGCTCGCTGGGTCAGCTAACCACGCCGTGCGGGCAGGCTTGCCTTCACCCATATGGTAAACGGGAGCCCTACTGACTGAGCCACAGCCGCTTCCCAGCCCATAAACTCTTAACACTACCCCTCAAATCTCATCTTGGTAGATATGTAGATGATCCAGAATATATATACTTTTTAAAACTCTATTATCAGAATGAAATACTAACTTTAAAAACAGTTACTAGAGAGAACTCATGAAAATATGTATATGGACCTCAGTTTGAGAAACATTTCAGTGTTAAGAATGTAAAATCTGAAATCAGACTGACCTGGATTTGAATTTGTACTCTGTCATTTACTATCTCTGTCCTTGTGCAGATCACCTCAGCTTGTCCCTCAAGGTTTTAAGAAATTTGTATAAGTATCATAATCGCCATCCCCAAGAGTTGCTGTAAGGATTGAGATAAAGTATATAAAGGCATAAACTTTTATACCTTTATATACTGGCATAAACTTGAGAATTACATTTCTTTCCCTTTTTTCAAAATTAAATATTGGCTCAAGCTCATCCACCAGTGAGGTGAGGCACACTTTTGAAGGCAAATAAACCTCTTAAGAAACACACATGTGGGATGTGGTGGGAGGTATGGGAGGTGGGCAACATGGGAATCCCAGTGGGTTCCGTGTAATATTTTGGGTAATCTAAGCACCTCTTAAAATATATGTATATATATATATATAAATAACATTTTTGTAAGCAAATACACATATATGCATATATATTTATATATCATTTTGCAAATGTTTGTATGTATTGTGAGAATTTTGATTTTTACCCATAATAAAAAAAAAAAAAAAAAAAAAAGAAACACACAAACCTAGGAGACATCTCCAGGTTTATTTCTCATAGCCAAGACTCTGAACTGTCTGGGCCCAAGTGAGAGGTTGAGCCTGGGTCTTGCTGTGGGGCATGAGCCTCCAGCTTTGGGGAGGGATCTGGCCTCAACCTCTCAGGCCTTGTTTTCTGAGGCCTCTCTGACCTGTTCAGGAACTACCCCCTCCCCAAAGAAATAAATCACCCTGCTTTGTGCTTCACTTACAGGGAGTGGAGCTTGCTCGCTCTACACGCTGTTTAACACTTGAGGATGTCAGTGGAAAAGCCCCAGACACGGACATGGGCATGAGCTTTATGGGGATGCCATACCACCCTAGGAGTGGACAGATGGAAGCCGTGGTACTGACCTGCTCACTGTGCCGACAGGACCTGCAAGGTGTGAGCTCCCGGCTTCTACCTTGCCAGCATTTGCTCTGTAAAGACTGCTTCCAGGGTTTGATGCAGGAGCTGGAGCAGGTTGCCAAGGCTCATGGAACTGTCACAGATGGTAAGTACAAAAGTACCAAAAGTCCATCTTATTCTACATAACAGGTCTCTTCCTGTTTCCCAGGAACTGAATTTCAGGTGTAGCAAGAATCAAAATTTAAATGCCCAAGGGACACTCATTGCTGAAAGGAATTCTTCAGGGAATCTGTAAGACAAAGCTAATCCTCTTGATGCCTAATATATGTTTTGTAAGCTGGGGCTGTTGGTGTTTGAGGGTTCCTTAAAGCAGTGGCAGACTTCCCTGATAAGGTTTTAATTTAAGGTTTGACCGACTCCCCAGATATAGAGGACATGCCCTGGCCCACTAAACCTCTAAGGCAGATGGAGAACAGTGATGCTGCTAGGGTTGGTCAGAAACAGATTTTGAACAGAATCACATAGACTAATGAACCATTCACCAGATAAGCTGCTGCTAGGTAGGGAGGAGCTGGTGTCTTGCTCCTGAATGTCAGGTTTCCTAGGAAACAATTACATTAAGAAAGGTAAAGTCCTTGGAAGTGGGAACCCTGTCCCTTTATTTCAATATACTTGCATAGGGCATGTAATAGAAGTACAATGAATATCTGTTGAATGAACTTGTAGGATGAGAAAGTTAAATAAATTGGTAGTGCTTAAGCATCATTTTTTTGATGCTTTTTTTTTTTTTTTTTTTTTGAGGCATTATATATTGTGGTTAAGAATGTTGGCTTCCCACCTAGATTTTGAGCCCTTTGTGACCTTGGGCCAGCTATTTAACCTTTCTGACCCCTTTGAGAGTTTGGGCCCCAGAAAAGACAGGGTCTACTTAAATTTTTTTAAGTATCTGATTTTTAAAGCTATAGCTTAAAAATTTAGTTTGTCCTTAAGCTTTTAACTCTTACAAATCTTATTATTCTATTCACAAATGTAGTAAATTTTAACCATAACTTATAAAGTGCCTTTGATTAATATTTGAACCTGTTTACAAACTTAATGAATTGCTTTTATGAATGGAATGTGTTTTCTTTTCTTTTAAGTACTTCAGTTGTCTAACAAAAGGACCTTTCTAATTAAGGAACTCTTGGAAGTCCAATAAGTTAAATGTATAATTATGGTGAATCTTAGATATGTCTTAAAAGTTCTAGTACTATTTACACACTTTCTCAATTTATACCTTCCAACTAAAATTGCAAGCCTTAATTAATTGATTAATTATTTTAAATTGGGATCACAAGACTGGTCTCTTAGATATCTTAAAATGTCAGATTCCTTTAAACATTACAATACTTAAAATACCAACTAGTCACAGATAACCTTCAATCAGCCCAAATATTTAATTCTATACATAATTCCATATCTTCCCAGGGTTAAAAGACACCAACTAAGGAAATAACTTTATTATCTCAAGTAAATTGTAACCTCTATTGAGGCTACTTAAATCAGAGAGAACCCTAACTGGGTCATAGGATTCTTGCCTACTACAGACACTGATAGGCCATGACAAACCCAATTTGTAGGTATTATAACTCTATCTCTATACTTACAAAGAGGATAATCCACTCTCCTGGGTTTTTAAATAAAAATTTTACTGAAATATACATATAGATAAGGAAAAAAAATCTTAAGTGTACTGCTCGATGAATTTTCACTAAATGACCTTACCATTTAACTAGCACCTGTATCAAAAAATAGAACATTCCCAGAACTCCATGTGCTCCCTTGTACTTCCCACCAAAGGTTGTCACTATAAATTGGGTTTGCTTCTTTTTGATCTTCATAAATGGAAACATGCGTGCAGTATGTATTCTTTTGTGCCTGGGTTTTTTGTTTTGTTTTGTTTTTTTGCCCAACTTTATTTTTGTGAGACTCATTCATTTTGTTAACTATCGTTGTAGTTTGTTAATTCTCATTGCTATAGCCTACTCCACTATATACATATACCTTCGTTTATACAGCCCTTCTACTACAGATTGTCTCAGGGTTTTAAAAATCAGGTTATTTCCTAATTCTTCTTTCTCCTTCTCCAATTCCCATTAAGACTAGCTAATTTCCTTCAGTGCTTTATTTGATTTGCATTTATTTGACTCACTTAAGAGTTTTAAAGTGAACCAATTATGCCTGTATTTTAAGACTTTGTTTGACTCTAAAGTCAGAATACTAAAGTCATACTAATGACAACTATTAGAATCATAGTTTTTGTTGCCAAGCTGTTTTAAGTGCAATGGAGAGTAAAAACATAAGCTTTTGTGTCAATATGCCTGGTATCTGAGTGTGAGCCCTGGTCTGCCTGCCACTTAATAATATGTACCTTGGGCACGTTACTTCATTTCTCTCTGCCTGAATTTTCTCGCCTATAAAATTGGGATAATGATAATAGTAACTAACGTATAGAATTGTTATCTGGATTAAATGAGATAATGCACATAAACCATTCTATACAATGCCTAATATATAGTATATGCCTAATATATAATATATATTAAGAGACTAAGAAATGTGAAAAAAGAAGCTATTATTTAGAACGTGTAACACTATGAAGTGGGAAAAATGTGTTAGAAGGGAACAACATGCTTTGTTTGTAACCAGAGAGACAATTTCTTGAATATATGTCATTTTTATATTATTTAGTATGTCCTATGGTCTGGCTAGGCCATTACTAACTTTCACGTTTGTATTAATGAGAAAGGAGTAGAATAAGCTTCCTCTCTACTACTTGGAATTTTTAGGATTCTACACTATGTGATAATTGTTGGTTTGTATATCTGTCTTCTCCGCAAATATTTAATGACTACTTAGGGTACAGAGATGAAAAGACAGGTCTCTAGCCTTCAAGGAGCTCAAATTCTAATGAAGGAGACAGGTAGGGAAACAGATGATATTGTGTGATGAGGATGTGAATGGAGGATTATACACAGTTCAGGCAAAGGAGCAATCACTGGGAGATTCAGGGAAGGTTTCACAGAGGGAGGGCTTACCTGAGCTCTCTTTGAGGAATAAAGTTTGACCAATGGGAACATTCTGTCTTAGTTTTCTTCTTGCATTAGTACTGGCAGATAGCAGTTACTCACTGAATGTTTTCTGAATGACTAAAAGAATGGCACCCAAATGAGCAACCTGATGAAAGGCAGAGCAGTCAACTTTCTCTGGCAAGTCTAGTGCCAGAGATACCCAATACCTGAACTTGGATTTCTGGTCTGTGATTTGAGAAGCTGTGTTTCTGGAATTCAGCTCTTTGGAAAGAGCTTTCAGCACTGCCGCTTTATCCAGAAGAATAGGAGCACAGATTTGCCAGAAAGCTCATCCTCTTTTTGCCAATCTGGAATTTTTAAAAGAAAATGTGGGAGCAGGTAAAGGGTTTACAAAGGAGATGAGTAGAGGCTGAGGAATAAAGAGTTCCATTTAGCATCAATCTTTCCCAGCTAGATAGGGCTGCATTGCATGGGGGTATGTCCATTTCCATAAACCTATTTCATTTTGTTGCTGGGCAGAGCCAAAGAGTTGCTGTGTGAAATGGAAGAGGGACTCTACCTGGGTTCAGGGTCTCTCCAGCTGGTTTTCAGCTCTAATCTCACTATGGAGCCTCCCCAGGCAGGTTTCCTTCACTGGGGCTTGGAAGTGAGGGGAGGGCATGAAGCCTTATCAACAAGATTGTGCCTTTCATCTCTACAATCCCACAGCCCAACACAGAATCCAACACAGAATATGGGTTTAAGTGAATATTATTGAAAAATGATTCAATCAGCGAATCCATGAAGACCACCCATAGCCCTTGCCTGGAAGGAAGGCTTTTTTTTCACTTGTAATACTACCCTGTCCATTCTTCAAGTTGGAGGTACAAAGACCCTCCATTAAGCACCTCCTGGTTGGCAGACACTGGACTGGGCTCTTGTACCTGTATTATCTTTTCTAAACTTCACAACAACCCTATACGACGATAGATATTATTTCCATTTAATTGATGAAGAACCTGAGGCTTGGGAAATTTAAGGACTAAGGCATCACAGCTATTAAGTGTCAAGACAGGGATTCAAACTCTGTCTTAAAAGCTTGTGATCTGCATCTAGCACCATGCTCAGGCAAAGAGTTCACACTCACCTGGAATCACTGAACTGAAGGAGAGCCCATGGAAATCTTTGAGGAAAGAACCAACCCTGCAGCCTGAGCTATCAGATGCAAATCTTTAATTAATAGAACCACAACCTAGCTGAGAATCTCCTACAGAAACTCCAGCACACTAGAAAAGTGGGTCTGGATCAGGTCGCAGGCTCTGAGAAGACCAGCTGGGCCAGGGTCTTTGAAAACTAGTGATTGGGTCCAGAGCAGGAGTGTGCTGAGCATGCAATGGCTTAGCCATGCAGAGGGAAGACTGGAGCCACAGCCTCTGTGCAGAAGGGTTGGGTGTTGGGAATGGATCTACTTAACCAAGGGGGGATATATACTTGGAGTATTTGCTTTGAAGCCTAATTGAAAATGGGCCCAGGTCAAATTCTAGCTGGAAAGTTGGCCATTGGGTCCCAAAACAATCCTTTAAGTAAATGTAGCAAGCTCTGTAGGGAAACTGCCATTTACTGTGTGCTGGCTCTGTCTTAGAAATTCTGAAGGTTCTTTTGGTATTATTTGTTGTTTTAGGGGAGGAAAGGCAATTTGATATTTCCTTCCCCATGTGAATAAAAGGAACATAATTTATTCTTTCTCTTCAAATCCACTAAAATAAAAATTCTGGCTTGGATACCTTGATTCTGAGACCCAGATTCCAGAATCTACTTGTTTAGTATCTTATTAACAGGTGATCGTGGGGGATGCACACAAGATGTGAGAAGAGTACTGGTCTGGAAATCATAGCCTCTGGAATTCATCTGGATTCTAGCACTAACTGAATGGGTGATCCCAGACCTTCTCTGACTTTCAGGGCTAGACTCAATGAATTCTAAGAACACCAAATAACTCCGTTAGCCCCATGCTTCCTGAAGCTAGTGAAGGGTGACCGCACATCCCTTGCACACTATTAATACTGAAAGGGGGAGCAAATCACTGTCCCTCAGTGGGCAGGCCTTTGGGGCTTTGGGATGATCCAGAGAGAAGGAACTGATGCAAGATGCTATAACCTCAGAGTCAGAGAGGGAAATGACTCTTATCTTAATGAGCAGCTCAACTGGAGGGGCTCTATTGGCCTGGGGGGTGAATAGGAGGCCGGGTGTGAGATCCCAGCTAGAGGAGCTTGAGAGGAGAGGTAACTGCTGTTTTCTAATTCCAAGTGCTGAACAGTACATCCACCCTTGTGGGGTCTGCAGTGGGCAGTGACCCACATCTCACAGGTGGAGGTCAGGCAGCTGAGTTAGGCTGAGGTGGGTGTGCAGCAGGTGCAGAAGCTGGAGCTCCAGAGCCCCATCATCAGGGTGACTTTTTTCTTTGTGAACAGTTTCCTCACCTTAATTGGCTCTCTAGAGCCCTAGGAGTTGCTCTGGCAATTCCGAACAGTACCTGTTACTGGGAGAGCAATTCCCCTGGTGATGGGAAGGAGGCAGGCTGTGTTTTTGGGGATGCACTTGCTGCCACCAGAACTGCTTGGAAGGCTACAACTAGAACAAATTTGCTGAGGGAGTGAGTTCAAGGTGGCTGCAATTGGTAATGGGGTCTTGGAGGGATCTCTTGCCTGCCGGAGCACTCATTCAAGGGGAAGCAGTCATGTTGAGTGCTGTGGAGACCATAGAACAGAAAAAGCCCTTACAGTTCATCTCCGAACCCTCACTGCATGATCAGAGCCCAGAAAGGGCTAGAATCCTGCTGAAGGTCACATAATTGGTCACTTGCAGAGCAGAACAAAAATCCAGCTCCCTTGCCTGCCAGTCCAACACACTTGCCTTAGCTTGAGGGCCAGCAGAAACTGCAGACCTAGAATAGGATGCTATCCTTGGTTCCCTGACTGTCACTCTACAGGCTGAGTTGGAAATGGTGTCAGTGGTCTTGCCTGGTGAGTGTCAGTGTAGCAATCCTTGGATTTACTGTAGGCATTTGGGGTAAAAGGAGATGGAGGGGACCCCTGAGTCAGTAAGAGTCTATCAGACAAAACAAGCCCAAACTCATCTTTCCTATATCTTCTGCATCCCACTGTGGGTACTTTCTTTGCACAGAAAACTTGTTTCACAGTCAGGTGTTTCCTAGGAGCATTGGCTGGGAAGGCCATGGATCTGTTTCCAACCTGAGCTAGTCAACTAGCTCTCATGCTCAGATTCTGACTCTTGGCCCAGATCTGCTGCCTGACCCTGCCCCACAATCCTTAGATCCTCCTACCTAACCTCAGTTTATTCTTTCTTTTTTCCTGACCTCACTTTACCTGTTGCCTCTGTGGGCTATGCTCCCAACTCCTCTATGTTCAGCCCTGATCACCGCCCCAGATTCTGGGCTTGCATTTCTAGCTGTCAAAAGACTCCCATTGCTGTTCAGAAAAGAAGCTTCTTTTCATGGCCTTCAAGGCTCTTTCCAATATGGCCCCAAACTAATTTTATAACCTTATTTACAGCTATTCCTCTATATCAGGGGTTCTTAACCTTTTTTTTCCATGGCCCCTTTGCCAGTCAGGTAAAAACCATGAACCCCTTAGTAAGTCCTCACTATACTGTGTATTATTTAATATATCACACCTGCACCAACACAGCCCCACAAGAATAATGTGTTTTGTTTTTTTTTAATTTAAATTCAAGCTCATGGATCCCTTCTTAAGAACCCCTGCTCTAAATGTTCTAGCCTTCCTAATTTTTCCCCAAAGAGGCCCCACACTTTGACATCTATACTTCTCTGTTATGCTATTCCTTCCCCCTGAAATATCCTTTCCTGGTTAGTAACATCCTACCCAAACCTGAAGGTACAGTTCAAATGTGACCCAGGTATCAAAACTAGAGTACACAGGGATGGGGTGGGCTTGGAATGAGCAGGATAATCCATTACCAGACATGAGCTCCAGAGAGTGAAATTCAAACAATTTAAGTAACTCTTGTTAGGTTGGGGGTTGGCGGGTGGGGGTGAGGGGAGGTTAGAAAACTTTTCCCGCAAAGGGCCAGATAATATTTTTGGCTTTGTGGGTGTCTGTCACAATTACTCAACTCTACCATTGTAGCATGAAAGCAACCATAGACAATACAGAAATGAATGCTCATGAATGTGTGTCAATAAAACTTTATTTACAAAAACAGACTGTCATTTGCAGGTCCCCTGCTTTAGGCTCTATCTTGTGGGGGTGGGAGGGATTGGGTAGATTTGAACCTGTGGGTGGCATCAAGTAGAAATAGCTGTGTGAAAAATAGAAAGGGCCAGAAAAATATGAAGGAAAGGAATTCCAGGTAGGGAATAGTATGGATGAGGCTCATGGAGGAGAGAGCAGGACAAATATTAGGAATAGGAAAGTTAATTTTGGGTGGATATTGGATGCTCAAAGGAGAGAAATGGGAACTCTTATTTAGAGTCAAACTGAAGGGTCTCAACCAGTTGAAGCTATCCTGTAGTCATGAGGGAGCCACTGAAAGTTTTTGATCAGTGGAATATGATCAAATCTGTTTTTTTTTTTTTAAGGTTTATTTTTATTTATTCCCCCACCCCCACCCAGTCGTTTTGCGCTTGCTGTCTGCTCTGT
The DNA here is from genome assembly GCA_026826555.1 of Tolypeutes matacus. NCBI lineage: Eukaryota > Metazoa > Chordata > Mammalia > Cingulata > Chlamyphoridae > Tolypeutes > Tolypeutes matacus. The sequence goes on from JAKSZT010007815.1 coordinate 41,310,796, forward strand.
CTGCTCGTTGTGTGCTCATCTTCTCTTTAGGAGACACCGGGAAACGAACCTGGGTCCTCCTATATGGGAGGGAGGCGCCCAATGGCTGGAGCCACCCCCTGCTTCCAAATTTATATTTTTAAAAACATTCTGGCTCAGTGAAGATAATTGGAGGAGAAGGATGATTGCAGGAAGACCCACCAGGAGGCTATTGCAGTTGTCCAGGGCCTTGGTTCCTGATTGTTGGATCTTGGACCAGGGCTGGTCTGCATGCCTAAGAATTACTTGGGATACTTGTTAAAAATAGATTCCTGGTCCCACACCCATACCCAAGAGATTTGGAGTTTGTGGCTTCAGGATTTCTAAGAAACCCCCCAAATTTGGATTCACTGGCCTAGGCAAGGAAAAATGAGGCCTGATTGTGAAAAGGATATGGAGGCCAGGGAAAATAGGACAGAGATAAAACAAATGGCAACTGCCCTCCTTCTATCTGCTCTTTGTTCATGAGGGCCCATCCACTTGATGCTTCTCTCCTCACAGACTACCATTACCCTGACATCCTCTCTTGGTCATGTCCTACTGGTTCTCTTTGAAATGAGTCTTCTGTTGCTTTCTTTCTGTTTTTTCCCTCATTCTGGATTCCATTAGAGCTCAACTGGAAAAGACTCCTCCCTGACTTCCCTGTCTCCAACCCACCAAGATAATCATAGAGACCAGTCTGTTACTCTCCAGAACCTTTTCTGGCTGCCTTTGACTTTAGAATAAAGGTCAAGTTTCTTAGCATTCAAGGCCCTTCTGCCCTTCCGAAACTTACCCTCCTGCCAAACTTCCAAGCTCATTCCTTTCCACTCCCACTCATCTGATTGCTCTGTACTTTTGAAATTCTCCTGCACTTGTAGTCTTGTCCCACCCTAATGTCTTTCCTCCAGCTCAATCCTGTTTTCCCTTTCCTTTTTTTTCCCTCTCCCTGCTGTGTGTGACTGTGCCTCCCTGGGGAGTAGAGTTAACTGCCAAGGGACACCTCCACGGACCTTTGTGCCTCAAATGTGTGTCCTTTCCATCTGAAGTCCTAATTCTCTGCCTGTGACGGCCAATTGGTCACTATGGCAACTGACTGTGACGTCACAGGATAAGGACTTCAGGTGAAGTGGCAGGAGCAGGTGAGTGTGTAGGAGATGGATTTTAATGTGTGTCGTAGCCCTCCCCCCCCCCCCTCCTTTAGTGCCGGGGGCATAGAGGGATATCTTGGGCTCCTGCTGATTTTTAAAATGATGCAGTGAGAGTGTGTGCCTGGCATCTGCATGCTGCAGCAGTGTGGGGCTGACAGAGTGTGTCAACTTGAGCTCTGGCTGTGCAGGCACCACTGCTGCGTGAGTCTGTTATTCTATTCTGGATTGCTATTTTGATACCCAGATTGCATCATTCTTCCTACGTATAAACAGGGGGTCCCCAGGGCCCTGCAGCTACTCACTTCTCCACCAACACTGTTGTTGTGATGAGCTCTATTTAAATGAGCTGCCGGATCGGGGCAGATTCCAGCCTCACATGAGCACTGTCATTTTGGGGAACATGGAGGGCTGAAGGATTTTTGGATCGAGTCCTAAAAGGCTGAGAGTGATGGCTTCCTGAGCTGTGCAGAGGGCGGCAGAGCTAGTTCCTGAAAGTTGAAACTCTCATTTTCTTCCTTCTGAGCTTCTATTCCAAGGCACCCAGAGGATTAGGAAGGAGATGCAGCTAGGAAGAGAGTCGCCTCTTTGAGGTCTCCCTCTTGCTGTTCAGTTTGGGAAAATTGCTGCAGAGCCTTCAAGATAAACAGGAACAGGAGGAGTCAACCAAGCCCTTTCTTGCAGGAGCGTCTCAGGTGAGCTGGAGAAATGCAATCCTGGCTAAGGATGCATCAGAGAAAGGAGGAGAGGATCCTGGCTGCCCCTTCCACCCCACCCAGTACCCAGCTCCCTGAGGCTTAGGGCCTGCAGCCCACCTGGCTGCAGTGTGCAGGGTGGGTGGTCCTGAGTGCTGGGTAAGCATTACCCTCTGAGACTGTGGTGGTCTCACCTGTCGCTCTTTTGACTTCTCTCCCAGGTGCTGCACTAATCACAGGGCAGCAGGGGCCAGAGGTAAGCCTACTGGCAGCCAGGAGCAGCAGCCACCTCGGGGGTTGTCTTGGATCAAAATCTGTCTTCTTAGCAGGGACTGGGTATCTGGGGAGTGGGTACAATATGCTTCTTGTAGGTGGTACTGGTCTGGGTTATACGCCAAAGGAAGGCTTTGGGGGCTTGTGTGTTGGGGGCCTTAGCTGATGCCCAGTATACTTGGGACTACCCTTGGGTGGGAGGTCAGGACTGATTGTGAGGATGACCAGCCTGTCAAAGGATACAACCAGAATAATTTTTTTTCCTTAAGTGTTGACTGACAGAGGCATAAGGAGGTAGAGTATCTTATCTGTGGCCACAGAGGTAACCAAGGACTGCCTAGTGGTCCAAGGCACTAGCTATGTTTTACAAGAGCTCTGTGGTTTTTAGCTAGCCCCATCCTCTCTTTGGGCCTCCATGTCACCATCTGTATGGAGAGGGCATTGGCTAGATGAACAGTGAAGGTCTGTCCAGCTTTGGTTTTACAGGTGGGAACTGGCCAAGGAGCATCAGGCTGCTCCAGAGGATGTCAATTCTCTGTCGGGGTCAGAGCTGGGGCCCCAGATGCAAAGTTTCATGGAGTCCTGAGCAAGAACTGTGAAATGAAGGGCTCCCTGACTTTCAGAGGGTTGCTCAGGGCTGGGCTCAGACTTATGTACTTGGTGTATATGTGTTCCTACCTGTTGGCCTGAGCTGGCCCAGTGCCAGCTTTGTGAGTCCTCCCTGAGCTCCTTGGAATTTTTCTTCCACACCAGCCCTTGGTGCCCTGGATGCCTTGGCCCTGCTGTTCATGTCTGAAGGGTTGACTACCCAGTATAGAATCCCCTCCCTTGCTGTCTCACTAGTTCCTATGCTCAGCACTCTTCTCCAGGTCCCAGCAGCAGTCATTATAATGCCAAACCTCAGGCTGTACCTTAAGCTTGTTCATGGGTCCTTAGTTGAGCTGGGAGTTAGGGGAGGCAAGATGTGTCCTCTAACTTAATGGCAACCCTCGGGGAACCCGGGGATCAGGAGACTCTTCTGTCTGTTGGGAATCTGCCCTTTTCTCTTCTCTGCCAGAGGGGAAATAAATCACAGCTGCATTCAAGTCTTTCTTAACTTCTTGGGGCCTCTTTTTCAAACTGGGCAAGTACTACTACCCCAGTCTGACTTTCTCAGTTGCCTGAGATTGGGGACAGAGCTATCAGGCTCAGTCACAGGATAAGAGGGTCCTTTTTCTAAGGCACTGGGAAGTTTGAAGAAATACTAATATCTGGACCCCACCTCCTGAAATTCTGATGGAATTGGGATAGAATGTGTACTGGTCATCAGGATATTTACAAGTTCCTCATATGAGTCAAACCTGCAGTGAAGTTTGAGAACCACTGCTCTAAAAATGGAAACTGTCCCCAGATTTATTATCTCTGGGCAGAAAAACTCCATTTCACTTGCCTTTTCTCAGTTTGTATTTCTTAAAACTCTAAGTGTGGCTGGGCTGGCTACCAACTCCCTCTGGATTCCCAGAGTCCAGAGCTGGTTCCTGGTCATCATTGGAGTCTGGATCATTATTATGGAATATTTTATTTATTTATAATCAAATGATCTAGTTCATTAAAATAATTTATCTTGTTTATTTACAATTGAATTAGAAGGACTGTAGCATAGTGGGAAGGGGATGGGTTCTAGAGGCAGACAGGCTTGGGTTCAAATCATAGTTCTTCCCCTACTTTGTATGATCTTTGATAGTTGACTTAATTTCTCAAAGCCTCAGTCTCTCCAACTATAAAATGGGAATAATGCCTACCACTCAGAGATGGTTTGATGATTAAATGAGATAGCTCATGTAAATTGCCTGGTGCACAGAGTCCTGGTAAACAGATGTAAATTTGTCCCACACCTCCCAGGGACCAGAAGAGCTGAGTCTGGTGACTAATAGACTGAATGTCCTCTGCTTTCAGAACTGTTCTCCCAAGACTTCAGGGCCCGGGGCATTTCTGGTGCCTGTGACCTCTTCATCTGGAGATGGTGTAATGGCTTTAGGCCCTGGCTCTACATTTCTCAGAATTGATTTCCCTGTGTATAAAATAAAAGCTCAAGGCTGATACTTCAACAATTCAAATAGAAGAAAAGCAATATGTCTAAATATTTTATGTACTATGTAGTTTAAATATGTATTCTTAACTAAGTTAATATTAAATATTATAAGATGTTTGATTGTTTTACATACAACCATAGCTCTAAAATTTATAAGTTCAAATTGTCTAAAATAAAACTTGGTTTTGATATCCTCATTGAAAATTGGGGAATCCTCTTAAGAAAAAAATCTCAGGGTCGATGGGGGTTAGGTATCTTCTGAGGGAAGAGAAGGATTTCTGGTCAAAGGTGTTGTCACACAAAGAAATCTCCTGTTCTCTGTGTCCATTCTGGAATCCACAGCCTCTGTGGGACCATGCTTGGACCACTGCAACGATTCTCCACCTCTGCTGTCTGCTTAGCAGCCCCTTTTCAGAGGGGAGGATCTTTTAAATCCAAGCCTGGCTTCAGCCACATGCCTGTTCCCTAGCATCCTGACAAGGATGGTAGCGAGGTTACTGTTTGGCTGTCTGTCCCTTCTCATCTTGCCCAGGGGAACATTTCTGAAGCCTGGCAGCAGTAGGCAGAGTATTAGGGTTGGATAATTCATACTTTCCTGCTATTCTTATTCTCTTCATTTTAAGTATGTAGAAAGTGAAGTTCAGAGAAATGGGGTGAGTTGCCCAAGGTTACACAATCAGATAGTGCCAGCCCAGAGCCTAGAAGCCACATTTCCTAATTCAGAGCCCCTCCCAAGCACCATATCTCTTCTCTGGTTCAGGCCTTTATAATCCAAGGCTGGCTTTTTTCTATCACGCCACAAATTTCCAGATTACTTCTTACTTTATTCAAGGGTTGTGAGTACAAAGAATACACATGGAATACACAAACCCAAAAGAAACATAATTATCCCACCTGCTAAAAATTGTGCAATATCCTTTAATACAAATTATGGATTATTTTGGATACTGATGAATGAATAGTTACAGTGCAATCTGAGAGTTGTTATATTAGAAGGATATTCAAGGTGCTGTGAGAATCCAGAAGAGGGAGTAATTAACTCATCCTAGGGGAAATCAAGTCCTGCTTCTCAAAGGCAGAACATTTGAGCAGATCGGAAAAGATGAACAGTAGTTATCTGAAAGTGACAGGAGGAAGAAAGAATATTTTGGGGTGGGGGGTGGGGCGACAGCATTTTCAAAGACACAAAGTCCTGCAAGGGTTTTTTGTTTCTTTGTTTATTTTATAAAGTCTTTTTTTTTTTTTTTTTTTTTTTTACTGGGAGGTCCCGGGGATCGAACCCAGGTACCTCCATATGGAAGACGGATGCCCAACCATTTGAGCCACATCCACCTCCTCCTGCAAGAGTTTAGTGTATTTAGAGAATAGCAGAGATGTCTGGCATGGCAGGGACATAGAGTGTGTGGCAAATGAAGCTAGAAATGAGATGAGAGAGCAGTAAGGCTTGTTTGGAAAGGGCCTTCCTTGGATACCAAACTGAGGATTTCAGCCTTTAAGGCCAAAGGAGGTAGAGGATGTTGGATGAGTCCTTGTTTGCCCTAGTCAATTCTCTCTCTTTTTTCATTCTGTTAATGAGCTATGTTGTTATGGCTAATATTTGAGCATCTGGTACCAGGGAGTTGGAAGCCTTGTGGAAAGCATTTTCAACAATTAGAGTAGCATCTCTGTCCTGGGGATGGATTAGGAGAATCTCCCCAAGCTGAACCACATGGAAGGGAGGGACACTCACCTGATTCCCCTGGATGATGTCACCTTTGGAGAGCATCCTTCTCTACCTTTGGCCACTGTTCTTAGCAGACAGGAGGATATCTAAGAGGTTCCAGATCCGATTCTGTCATTAAAGTCCATGGTTCTGTGAAGGCTAGGGGAGTTTATTTGGGGTGGGGGCAAGGAAGTTTTAAACTATTATTTTACATGATTTTGTGGATTGGGTGGACTTGACTTCTGCTACTTAACATATTACCCCAAAACAGTAGTAGTTAAAAATAATAACCATTTATTTAGTTTATGATTCTACAGGGTGGCAACTTGGGCTGGATTCAGCTGGGTGGTTCTTCTGGTCTGGTCCAGGCATTGCTGAACTTGACTGTGCACACTCATATTTCAGTGTTCAGCTCGTGGGTCAGCCAGGGTTGGCTGGTTTATGATGACCTCAGGTGGGACATGTGAGACAACTGATGCTTTTCTTTCCATGATATCTCCTCCTCCACCAATCTAACCTGGAGTTGTGCAGTCTTAGAGTTCTAAGATCAAGAGAAGAATTATCCAAAGCTTCTTGAAGTCTAGGTTTAGAACTTGTTCGATGTCATTTTTGCTGCATTCTTTTTGTCAAAGCAAGTCATGAGGACTGTCTTGATCAAGGGATTAAGATTAGTTCTACATTTTCATGTGAGGATTGCAAGCAGATAGATGCAGAGAGAGGAAAAATTTGTGGCCCTTTTTTCAGTCTACCACTCAGATTATGTTGATTTTCATCACCAGGGAGAGTTGGTAATTGGAGTTATGGCTACCACACATGAACGGGATATGAGGAAGCTTTCTAATTAAAAGTCAACATTCGTGGAGGATCATGTGCTCTCACAAGCATTGTCTAATTTAATCCTCAAAGCAACTCTTATTTTTCCTTTCTATTGTACATATAAAGAAACTGAGGCACAGAGGAGTTAAGTAAGGTTAAGTGACTTATTTTTTTTTTTTTAAGATTTTATTTATTTATTCATTTATCCCCCCTTGCTGCTTGTGCTCGCTGGATCAGCTAACCACGCCATGCGAGCGGGCTTGCCTTCACCAGGAGGCCCCGGGAAAGTGACTTATTTTTGATGATATGAGGCAGAGAAGATGTTACTGCTGCTTTCACTGCCATAGCCAGGCCCTTTCCTGGCTACAAACATTTTGCCCTATTCAGGAAGCTCACTTCCTTGTTCCCAGGGGGCTGACTGCTCTTTGGGTGGGCCTGAGGAGTCACTGTAGTACCCAGGGAGCAGTCTCATGCCCCTTAATTATAAGACGTATTGCCAAGAAACCCACTATGCTGAGGAATATGTTGGAGTCTTTTGCATTTCTCTGGGCATGGAGGATGGGCAGGGAGGATAGTACAAGATGTGCAGAAGTGAAACACATATATGTGGTGCACTAAACATAGACTAGGTGGAGATAGTCTGGCAAACAATCTCTGAGCCCCAGAGAGCAGGCTGATTGGTATTGGCTGTACCAAGGGAAAAATACCTTCCAGTTTAGCAGGCAGGGATGCCTTGCTTTTCTCTAGCCAGTACCTTCTGGAAGCCATAAAGCCTGAAATCTTTAAAGCAGTCCTGCTGCATGGTAACTATAGTGGCTGGAGCTATGCCCTAGGTTAAACTGACCCCGTGGGGTTTGGCCAGTGATGAAAGCTGGGTTCTTGCAGCTGTGGAGTAGGAGTGGGTGCAGCAGGAAGTCATCTTAATGTCAGAAACCAGAGCCGGGTAGTAGCACAGCATGTGGGAAGGGAAAAAAGCAGGGACATGGATATGAGAAGACCAGACGGGTTGTAAAGCAGGCCCCTAAAGGGATGGTCATATCCAGAATCCCTAGGTGGTAAGTATAGGCTGTGGCATCAAACATAGCTTATTTTGGCACAAGTAGTTATTGCACATACCTTGATGCTGTGTATTAGAAAGCCTTGTGTCTAGGCCTTCTGTATAGTCTGCCACATTGCCCTGACTCTGCTGTCTTTCTTCCTGCCAGAACTCATCTCCTGTCCTTGGTGTAAGCGAGTATATCTTACCAGGGATGTGAGTGAACATTTTTTTCTGCAGTGCTTTCCTATTGGGCAACCCAAGATGACCAGGGTAAGTCGGGACAAGGAAAGAAATAGCTGATCCCTTTCAGAAATTTGTGGGGCCCCTGTCCATGTCGGTCTATCTACCCATTTCTCCATATGACTTTTTACCCATCCATCAGTTTATCTAATCATCCATCTATCTGTTCTTCCAACCACCCACCCATCTGTCCATCCATCCATCCTTCTATCCAAAATGCTTGAGTTGGGGAAAGCAAAGTGGGGGTTTTCTATTAAGTGAAAATGACTGCCTGTCTTATGTCAATGCTTTGAGCAGAAGGTAAGGGCATCTTGCTTAATGTATCTAGGTGCTTTTCTCTCTCTTACTTTTACTGTACAAAAATACCAGTGCTAGGCTTTTTTTCCCTCCATGCCCCCAAGTTGAAACTCATGCACCAGCCTGGATTAAATGGGTTCATCCATCTGCCTGTGTTTTTTTTTTTTTTTTTAACAAGTAATACCTGTTTCCTGAGTTTCAGAAAGTTCACGATACTTACTGATTGGTAACCCTTATGTTCTTCTTTCCACGAGGGTATCCTTGCCAGTACATTTTATTCACTCACTCATTTACTTTCTTGGGAGATAGAGACCCATGTTCTCTACCCTCAAGGAACTCATACTTTAATTACTAAAACTTGTATTTCTCCACTTCTCCCCACCCCACTGGGGGTTTGTCAGATGCCAGTTTGAGGACTTAGCTGTTAGAATCCACATCAGTTTGGTGGCCTGTATGATTTAGGTTGAATTTGTGAAGTTAAGCATTTGGTAATAGGGAGTATTATTGGAGCCTTCCAGCTTTTCTGTGCTTTATTACTTGCTTTAAAATCAAAAGAAAAAAACAGTGTGATCACATGGGTCAGCTCACCTTGACTGACTACCCATGCCTTTCAAACAGCGTACCACACTATGTATGATATACTAGTAGCACTTGGTTTCATATGGCCATCTGGACTGTCTGAATGAATTATGACTTATATCAGTGGTTTTCCAAACTCTTTAGGTGAGTCTTACCTGGGAGCCCAAGAGATAAAACAGACAAAAGATGAACTGCTCTGGTTGAAGTGAAACAGGTGACTTTGGTGCTCTGCCCTTTCACCCCCTTCTTGTCCCTGAAGGGGTTTCTTAGTATAGTTTGAAAGCTCCTATGGGCAAACTTGGGTACCATTCTGACTGCCCCCCAAGATAAATTGACACCTAGGTTTTATCTCCATCCTCTGCTTTACTCTCCTGACACCTTGCTTTCCAGGCACAACTACTGAATGTGCTTTTACCTCCAGGCTTTTTTTTTTTTTTAAGATTTATTTATTTCTCCCCCTCCCCCCTCATTGTTCTGCGCTCACTGTCTGCTTTCTGTGTGTTCTTTTTTTTTTTTTTTTTTTTTTAAAGATTTTATTTATTTATTCATTTATCCCTCCCTGGCTGCTTGTGCTCGCTGGGTCAGCTAACCACGCCGTGCGGGCGGGCTTGCCTTCACCAGGAGGCCCTGGGAACCGAACCCGGGGCCTCCCATATGGTAAACGGGAGCCCTACTGATTGAGCCACAGCCGCTTCCCTCTGTGTGTTCTTCTGTGTCTGCTTGTCTTCTCTTTAGGTGGCACCAGAAACCGATCCTGGGACCTTCCTGGGACCTACCAGAGAGGCGCTGAATTTCTTGTGCCACCTCAGCTCCCTGGTCTGCTGTGTCTCCTATTGTCTCTCTTCTGTGTCTCTTTTTTGTTGTTGTTGTGTCATCTTGTTGCACCAGCTCCCCACACGGGCTGGCACTTCTGCATGGGCCAGCACTCCGCGTGGGCCAGCTCTCTGCTCAGGCCAGCTCACTACACCAGCCAGCTTGCTTTTCACCAGGAGGCCCCCGGAATCGAACCCTGACCTCCTATATGGTAGACGGGAGCGTAATTGCTTGAGCCACATCCACTTCCCTACCTCCTGGCTTTTGCACATGAAACTTTCTTTTTCTGGAATGCCTTTCCACCTTTGCAGTGTAGCTTATTCCTATTCATTCTAAGCATCACCTGATCTGAGAAGCTGTCCCTATGTCCTGCAGGCTGGGTTAGGTGTCCCTCTTTGGTTCTTTCTTCTATCATAACACTTAACACACACATTCTTTCATTCATTCACCTATCAAACATTTATTCTCCCAGGTTAACAGAACGTTTCCTACCCTTGAGGATTACTGGCGTTCTTTCATTTTTAAGGTTGGAAATTGGAAGTTCAGACAGAGTGTATATTGTAAGTGGTAGGCCAGAGACTGAAATCTAGCCCTTGAATTTCCAAAGCCCATGCTCTTTTTTACCACACTGTGTAGCCTTCCCACTAGATTTGGTCTTATAAGCCTTTAAGACTTTTTGCCCTTCAAGACACAAAGAAAAATTTTGAAGAGAACTATGAAATCTCTTCCCCCCCCCCCGAGATGGCACTCTTGTCTGTTTGCTCGTTGTTTTTGCTTGTTGTTTGCGCTCTTCTGCTCATAGTTTTTTGCTTGTTGTCTGCTTGTTGTCTGCTTGTTGTCTGTTTGTTTTTTCTTTAGGAGACACCAGGAACCTAACCCAAGACCTCCTATGTGGGAGGCAGGCACTCAACTGCTTGAGCCACATCCTCTCCCTGCTCATTTGTTGTTTTTTTTTTTTTTTTTTTAAAGATTTTATTTATTTATTCATTTATCCCCCCCTTGCTGCTTGTGCTCGCTGGGTCAGCCAACCACGCCGTGCGGGCGGGCCCGCCCCCACCAGGAGGCCCCGGGAACCGAACCCGGGGCCTCCCATATGGTAAACGGGAACCCCACTGATTGAGCCACAGCGGCTTCCCTCATTTGTTGTTGCTTGCTGTCTGCTTGGTGTTTACTCATTGCCTTTACTCGTCTGCTCATTGTTTTTGCTCCCATGTGGGAGGTGGGTGCTCAACTGCTTGAACCACATCTGCTCCCTGTGAAATCTCTTCTTTAGGATTTCTTAAGCTTCAGAATCTAGGCCTTGCAGGTGAGCCCCTCCTTCCCAGGAGGTCCCTAAAGTCAATGAATGATGCCAGACAACTCTCCTGCTCTCAAATCCTAAGTGATTAGAAATCACTTGCAACTCCTGGCAAAGCAGAAGTTAGGTGCTGTCTGTCTAATGGCAGGAGAGAAAGGTGATTTTTTCAGGCCCCTTCATTCCCCCAGGGATTTGTGGAGATTATATGGATAGGAGGACCTTGTAAGGTGGCATATCTAGGTGTATTATATGTAATGTATTTAGTCGACAACAATATCAGGTAGTATAGTCTGAGGAAGATGAAGTCTGATCCTACCTTAAGGGTACAGCTGAAAAATGTATTACCCAAATTCTCCCACATGTCCTCTTCTGAGGTTTTACATCAGTCCTGGCAAGATATTTACTGACTAAATGAATGAACAAACTAGAGGACTAGGTACTCTTGGGCCAAGGCATACCCTAGTTGTAGAAACAGCTCTGAAAGTTGGTCTACCCTTGTTCTTTCTTGCCTGTATTTGATCATGTTTTTATGTACTCCACTTATGGGGCTTCCTCCTCCAAAGGCATATTGAATTTTCTGATTTTGCCTATGCTTTCCCTCTGTTATAATGTTTTCCTCCTTTGTCTGCCCAGTGAACTTCTACTTGTTAATCTCCAACTCAAATATCACCTCTTTATGAAGGTTTTCCTGGCCACTCCCAGACTGAGCACTTGGAAACCTCCCATGCTACCTTAGCATTTGGTGCATCCATTTATCACAGCATTACCTATTTAATGTCTGTTCCCCACCCCCTCTTAGGCTGTAAATGCCTTGAGGTCAGATCCCTGGCTTATTCATCTATCTTCAGCCTCAGGGCAGCACCTGTGTGAATAGCCTCTGAGGCCCCCTTTATTCTTTAGTTACAAATGGTGCTTTCCTTCCTGAACCTACCCCCTCATGCCCCTCCCAGGCAGCTCTTCAGAGCTGTATAACAAAATAGCCAGAGGAATAGCCCTGCAGGACCTCAGTCCCCAGGGCATTTGCTGCCCTTAAAAGAAGCAGGCCCAAAAGAGGTTATTGTCAGTAACTCCAGAATTCTCTCCTTCCAGAACTGCTCTGAGTGCAAGGAGAAGAGGGCTGCACACATTCTCTGCACCTACTGCAACCGCTGGCTGTGCAGCTCCTGCACTGAGGAGCATCGGCATGGCCCTGTCCCGGGTGCCCCGCTTTTTCCCCGAACCCAGAAAGGATCTCCAGGTGCCATCCCCCTCTGCTCCCCAGCTCACATGCTCTAAAGGAGTGCTCGACCCTAAACTCCCTGGAGAATAGCTCTCTGACCTTGTTTCCCTGCTGGGGTTGAGGGTGGAGGTGGTCTCAGGATTTTTCCCAAAGGAAGGAAGTCTCCAGAGTCAAGGGGGTTTAAGGTCACTCTTGGTTCTCCTTTTGGGGGTGGGGGTGGGTGAGATGGTGCAGGGAGGAATTTTCTTGAATTGCTACAGAAGCTTGCTGAGTTCCGTACCTTTCACCTGTATTTAGAGCAATCATGCCTCATTTCTATTTAGTTACCTGAATAGGGATTGTCTGTTTGTCTATCCAGCACCATCTGTTTTAAATGACGGTCTTCCTGAAGGTCTTTTCCCAAGGCCCTTGAACTATTGGAGGGGTTTAGTTTTGTCAGACTTGCAGGAACCAGAGCTCATGATCCATAGCTTGGAATCCGGCAAGCCTGGGTGGCAGGTTTCAGTTCTGTCATAATAGGATTCTGGTCAGTGGGGGAGAGTTTGGTTGAATTTTGGAAGGATCATTATCCTCAGGAGATCCATAACCAGAAGTACTTCTGGCAGGTAGTGTGATGCCTGGGGCATGATGGTGTGCTGTCTCTGGACAGGTGGACACATCAAGCCTGGCTAAGTTTGCATTCCTCTCTGTGCTCCTGTAACCTCACTGGCCCAGAGAAAGACATCTCCTTTTTGCATCACCAATCCTCCAAGTTCTCGGTCTCTCCTCTGTCCATCGAGAACTGACGGCAACTCAGTGAGCTTAACTGAGAGGTCTACCTGGGCAAGAGAAGCCCACTTTATTCATCTTTTCTGGCAGGAGTGAATAGTGGATCTGGGGACTTCGCCTTGTACTGCCCTCTACACGCACAGGAAGTACTGAAGCTTTTCTGCGAGACCTGCGATGTGCTCACATGCCATAGCTGCCTCATAGTGGAACACAAAGAACACAGGTGGGACTGGCTGTCTGGCTGCCTGAAGGGGTTTGGGAGGGCTCTGGACTTCTTAGTTGTGAGAGCTCTGGGCTCCCAGTGGAAGGGGGGGTGTCCTGAAGTTTTTCTCTACTCCTGTTCTAGAGCTTCTCTGGAAAAGGCCTAATGGGAAAAGAGCCAGCAGGATCTTTGACTTTCCATAGATGTAATCACAAACCTCCATGCACTGGCTTAGACAATGCACTGGGGATTCTTGCTAAGCTAACTAGAATAGGACTCAGCCCTCCTCAGCCTTTTCTCTTCCTCCTCCCCTAGGTGCAGACATCTTGAAGAAGTTTTGCAAAACCAGAGGATGCTTCTGGAAAGTGTGACTACACAGGTGGCACATAAGAAATCTAGTCTACAGACTTCTGCAAAGCAAATTGAGGACAGGTAGCACAGACTAGCCCCTTGCTGGTGCTGGGAATGCCCTGTTCCCTCACATCCTGGTGTCGGATGTAGTGTTAGTGGGGAGCACATGCAGTTAAGTAGACATGGGCACATGCCTGGGCTTAGAGGTCCCAGGGTCAGTGCGGGGTCTTAGGATCATTCCTTGGTAATTAAGGCCAAGCTAGGTCAGGATAATCAGAGTAAGTCTGGGCTGAAGGTGGTAACGTACTAGCCAGTAGATAGGTGCTTGAGAACAAGGGCACAAAGTAGATAATGGGGAAAAGATTGCTGTTAATCATGAGGATGCAACAAGTCAGTAGCAAGCTGCCCTTTATCACTCTCTTGTAATGTTTTCCATGTAAATCTACAAAGGAGATGAAATCAGTGGTATTTTAGGAAGAGGAGTTAGTAAGTGTTGAGAGTGCATCATGTGGCAGCCACTAAATTGGGCATCATGCACACACTGTTTTGTTCAATTCTTATAAGTCTTTGAGGCAGGAATTACCCCCATTTTACTGATGAGGTTTACTGAAGAGGTTCAGAGAGGTTAGGTGACTAGTCTGAGATCACACAGTCAGTGAGCTGGGTTTGCAAGCTAGGTCTGTGTAACTTCAAGGCCCATGCTTTTTTAAAAAACAAAATCTTTATTGAGATATAATTTACATATCATCAAATTCATCCTTTTAAAGAATATAATTTAGTGGTTTTAGTATATTCACAGAGTTCTGCAACTATCACCACTTTCTAATTTTAGAAAATTTTCTTCACCGCCCAAAAGAAACTCCATCTACATTAACAGTCACCTAATCACCCCCCACCCCCACCCCAAGCAAACACAAATCTACTTTCTGTCTCTTCCCATGCCCCTCCTTTTTTTTTTTTTTTCCTTTTTTTTTTTTTAACTAACATTGCACTCTTTATTAAGGCATCCTCCTCCTTAAGACAGCAAATTATATAAAATCATATATACACTTGCTCTGTCCCTACTTCTAATGCTGTGTGAACTGGTAAGTTGCCAGGTTGACCTGTGTGGACTTGAGGTTTGGGTAGAGAAAACCAAGTTGAGCTTTGGGCCCGTAGCCTGCTTAGATCAAGTAGCTGGGTGGTACAAAGGGTGGGTGGTGGGAGGAAGGGTCTCTTTTGTCTATACTTGGTTCCTCCTGGGCCCTGATCTCAATAGGCAGTCTCCAAGTTGTTGGCTCTTATGTTTGCTGTCTCTAGGGCCCCAGGCAGCCTGGAGAGAAGGGCTCACCATGCTCTGTCCTGTCCTGTTTACAGGATTTTTGAGGTGAAGCATCAACACAGGAAGGTGGAAAACCAGATCAAAATGGCCAAGATGATTCTGATGAATGAACTGAACAAACAGGCCAATGTGCTCATAGAGGAGTTGGAGGTATATGTGGACATATGAATCAGATGAATGGGTTCCATGCTCTTCCTGGGCCAGAAACCAGGCACATATAAGTAGTGCTGTAAACTAGGCACAGAGCAGCCTAGGCTGGAATTAGATGTGCAATTTCGATAGCTCTCTGCTGTTCCATATCTTAAAACGCCTAGTCTCAGTTTGACAGGATAGTTCATTAAGGGCTAAAAAAATGTGTTCACACTCCCATCAATGCTTAGCTCTCAAGCACTGCCTTCCTGGGATATGCGCATTAGAAGAGAGCCATGAAACAACCCATCTTCTTCTGCATGTTATACCCAAGGGATGTTGTTGTTCATTCATTACCTCATTCACTTATGACCCATTCCATATTTTCTCTATAAAATCTCTCTCCCATTCTTCCTCCTGTCCTCTCTCCCTCCCTCTCTCCCTCACTTCTCCCATCTCTCAGTAGCCCAGGGCAGAACTCTCAGTCTTGTTCTCCTCCCCTCAGGGGCACAGAGTCATCCGATTCTGTCACACTGATACATGCCACCACTTCTCAAGCAGGTGGACCACAGTCTAAGAACAAGGTCAGGGACTCTGTCTTCTCCCTGTGTACCCAGGGCATTACTACTGAGAGAAAGAGGAAGCTGGAGCAGCAGTTACAGAGCATCATGGTTCTCAACCGTCAGTTTGAGCATGTGCAGAATTTCATCAATTGGGCTGTTTGCAGCAAAACCAGTGTCCCTTTCCTTTTCAGCAAAGAGCTGGTAAGAGGAACCTCCAACTCCTTAGCCTGTCCTTGCAGCTGATCAGAGCACCACCTCTGACCTAGGGTCAGTGAGGCTGCCCTTGCACGTGCCTTTCTTTAGGCTATAAAGAGGAGTAAGACAGCAGCCCCATCTATCCTTTCAAGTTCAGTTACTGCTCTTGGATTAGTAAGTGAATACCGTTTGCATCTTTAACCAAACCCCACAGTATATAGGACCCTGGTGCTGAAATGGCCCTGCTTTCCCACAGGTAACTCAACTGGGAAAGTCTGTAGTTCTTTGACACAGGTCACGGACCAGACATTATCCTGGACACTAGCAGTCTGCTTGAGCATTCAATAGAAAGTTATTGGGGTCTGAATAGGGAGTTAATAGGAAAGGAGGTGTTGAAGATGATGCTGAATTATTGATCTTGGAGGATGGTGATGCCCAGGGAAAGGGCAAGATTTCTGAGAGAAGTTGATGGGGTTTATGTTGGGATATGTTGAATATAAAGTGCTTGTCGGGCCTCCAAGAGGAGACATCCAAAAGCTGTTTTGATAGATAGGTTTGAAAGTCAGAAGAAAGGTCAGGGGTGGAGATAGGGATTTGGGAGTCACTGGAATATTCGTGGTATTACCATGGTATAGTGCATGGAGGAAGAACACATCTGGAACCCAGGGAAATACCATCATTTTCAGCACAGACAGAAGAAGATGAGTGAAGGAGAGTAAGACAGGAGAGTGTGGCACACAGGAATTGAGTTTCAAATTTCAAGTGGTCATTGTTGGCAGTGTTAAATAAGGGAAAGAGGATGAGTAGTGAAGAGAAGTTTTGATAGGTGGGAATTAGGAGGTCCCTGGTGATCTTCTGAAAGAAGTTCCAGTAAAGTAGGAGGGTCAAAAGCCTGAATGAGAGTTCTGAGGCTGGGAGGTGAAGAAGTAGAGACAGAAGTGAAAAAAAAGAAAATTGGAAGACAGTTTGAGGAGGAGGCAGAGTTGAGAGGAAAATTTTTTTTTTGTATTATGGGAAGCACTCACACACATTTATATGGGGTGAGGGGAGAGGTTTGAAATAGAAGAGATATATGGTGGAGTAAGCTGACTGAGAAGACAGGAGAAGGTGGAATCTAGAGTGAGTGGGTTGACTGAACACAGGAGACCCTCCCTTCTTAAATGGAATGCTAGGAATGTATCAGTATAATGAAGTTATATTTGGAGGTAGGAGGGATACAATTTGGAGGGAGTTTGTCCTTTATGATCTCTTCTTTTCTCATGAAGTAGAAGATAAGAATAAGAGTGTTAAGCATTGGGTAAGTGGGATTGAGGGGAGAAGTGAAGATTTAAACAGTCATTGAGAGAGTGGAAGAGGAAGCTGATCAGTGACAAGAAAAAGGACTGAAGGGTACCTCTGAAGTTAATGATCGTTTAAGCAGCTCCAGCTAATATGACTTTGGGTGGTTGGACTGATCTAAGGTTAGGAAGTGGTGCAATTGAGGGAATTAGGGCATTAGTAACATTGTTACTGAAAATGATGGGAAGCTGGGAAAGCCCTGTGAACTGATGGATCAGAGTCTGGAGAGTTCAATGAGGTTGAATAATATGCTCTGAGAGAACGAGAACTAGTTATGATCACAGAGTAGGTTGTTGGAGTTTAAGGTCTCATAGGTAGAATGGTAGTGGTTTTAGATGATGAAAAGAGTCTGGGTATGATGACTAAACTGAAAATAGATGATTGACATTAAAGAGATCAAGGAAGTAAGAGGGGAAGATGTTGATTGGGACGTTCCTTATCTATGTGATAGCAGGGTAAGTTGGACACTTGCCAAAGTCCTGGATAAATGGGAGCATGATAGGAGATAGATGACAACAATGAGGGAGGAAGAGTGCAGTTGAGTAAGATGGAAGTGTTGACATGTGGGTATAAGAGTAGCAGTGGGGAGCTCAGAGAATATCTGCCCACCTATAGGCTTTGAAATTCAGGTGATGGGAGAATGAATAGAACACCCTAGAGAGGGTTGCCAGAGAAGTGATGTCCTGAGGGAGACTTATACATCATTTAAGGCCTGAAAGAGATAAGAATATAGGGGTTCCAGAAGCCTTGATGAAAGGAAGGGAGTTAGCCAGGGGAGGGGAAGGTGCTAAGGTACAAGGCAATAAGCTTATATATTGGGGGGCGGTAACCAGAGGCTAAAGGGCCATGACTTTGAGTCCTTCAGCCTATCCAGAGAGTGAGGGAGAGGGAATTGTCATTCAGGTGCAGGATGCTCAAAGAAATGACCTTTGGTACTGTTGTCAGATTGTGTTTCAGATGCAGCGATTGCTGGAGACAAGTTGTAACACAGATCCTGGCTCCCCTTGGAGTATCAGATTCACCTGGGAGCCTAACTTCTGGACCAAGCAGCTGGCTTCCCTTGGTGAGCCAGGGTCTACTCTGTGGGCTTTTACATAATTGCTAAAAATGAATACAGACCATCTGCTTAGCTTATTGGGTAGATCAGCACATGCACAAGAGAAAACTTTCCCTGAGACTGCCAGTGGCCTTGAAGTCATCCAGCAAACCTTTTTTTTTGTTTGTTTCCTTTTTCTTTTATAAAGAACAATGGTAAGGTAATACAGGACTTTCTAACAGGATCAGTTGAAATATGAGTTTCCAATTCTGCGGGAATGTCCCTGTTACCTCCCTTTCATACTGGGGAAGAGACAGGACAGTTGTGAACCTGTGTCTCTATGGTCATACAAGGGTATAAATGTGTTGGGCACAGAGAAGGGTATCTTAGTAACAGTGAGACTGTGTGTATGGAATACACGTCTTTTAGAACGTGAGATGCAAGCAGATAACTCATGACCTTGTGAACTTTTCTTCCCTGCTGCTGTAATTTGCTGGCATTCAGTCTTTAAGCAAAATTTAGGTAACCAAAGTTGTCTCTGTTGACAAATGGAAGGCTTGTTAAACTGATGGCCAGCTTCTGCTTTCACTTGGGGCTTTTAATCTCATTGAAAGTTTCTTGAAATTGGCAAAGTGATAAATAATGTTTAGGTTTATTCTTTGCTTCCCTTTCCCCTTTGATTTAATCCAACAGACTTTGGTGGGCACCTACTCTGGATCAGGCCCCATGCTGGGCACTAAGGGAACAAAAGTGAATAAGTCACATCTCCTACCTTCAAGGAGCTCAGTCTTTCTCTAAGTAAGCCTCATCAAAACAATTAGTTGAAGGAGCCATTAGACTGGGATATCATAAGTAAAATCCATTTATGCACAAGGAGCCCAAAGACCTCAGAGGGCAGCATTGTTGCCTTACACTGACCTGGCTTTGCAGATTCCCCATTCTTTTCCATCCTACTTTCTCAGCACATAGTTCCCCAGATCTGTATTTGGAGACTTGCTCATTTGTCCTAGGGACGACTCTATCCTTTGCTACTTTCCAGCACATTCCTTTCCCACCTCTTTGCTCCTCCCCAGTGGTGATTCTTTTTGTTAGACTCTCTGTTGGACTGTTCTGTTAAAAAAGGAGTGAGTGCTATTTGAAGGAGCCAATGATTTCCCTAGTGGGATAGAAGCAGAGTCAGGGCTGAACAGGGCTGAACATCTGTTAAAAGCTAAGCTAATTTCTCAAATAGTCCATACAAAGGCTTTTGCTGACAGCATTCTGGACTGAGTCTTGGAGATCAGGGGTTGGAGTTAGTAATCTCTGTTCCTGGTACAGGTTTGTTTAATGATATCCGTTGGTCCCCAGGAGCAGGAGGTAGCAGGGGTGGGGGTGGGGGGGTGGGGAAACAAGTGCAGATTATCTTTAGAAAAACTCTCTATTCTGAATTTCCAGGCTGCATAACTACTGAGGGTGGACAGCTGTCCCGGGCAGATAATCCAGCTTATGGAGGCTTACAGGGGCCATCATCCTTTTATCAAAGCCATCAGTCCCCAGTGGCTCATCAAGAGGCTCTCAGCCACCCCTCGCATAAGTTCCAGGCTCCAGTACTGTGTTCCTCATCCGTGTGCTGTTCCCACTGCTCCCCAGTCTCTCCCTCCCTCAAAGGCCAGGCACCCCCACCCAATATGCATCCAGCCCACAGCTTTAGGCAGCCCCCTGAGATGGTGCCACAACAGCTGGGGTCACTGCAGTGCTCCACCTTGCTGCCCAGGGAGAAAGAGCAGGCCTGTAATCCTCATCCACCAAAGCTGCTGCAGCCCTGGCTGGAAACCCAGCCCCCAGTGGAGCAGGAGAGCACATCCCAGCGGCTGGGGCAGCAGCTGACCTCCCAGCCGGTGTGCATCGTCACCCCACAGGATGTTCCACAAGGAGCCCTTGCACAGCCCACCTTACAGACACCCTCTATCCAAGTCCAGTTTGGCCACCACCAGAAGCTGAAGCTTAGCCACTTTCAGCAGCAGCCACAGCAGCAACTGCCACCTCCCCCACCTCCTCCACCTCCACCCCAGCAGCAGCTACCTTCATCTCTACCTCCATCCCAGCACCTGGCTTCTAGTCAGCATGAGAATCCTCCTGGACCTGCCTGTTCCCAGAATGTGGACATAATGCACCACAAGTTTGAACTGGAAGAAATGCAGAAGGACCTAGAGCTTCTCCTTCAGGCTCAACAGCCCAGCCTGCAACTGAGTCAGACCAAATCTCCACAGCATCTTCAGCAAACTATTGTGGGGCAGATCAACTACATCGTGAGGCAGCCAGCACCTGTCCAGTCCCAGAGCCAGGAGGACACCCTGCAGGTGAACCTCAGAGTAGCTTTGGGCACATATTCTCTCCATCCTAGGATAGTTCAGAGAACACACCATCCCCAATCACAGGGTAGCACAGGAATATGATTTCTTCATTTTAGGGAGTCCTCTAGCTTGGCCCTCACATTCCAAGACTGTCCTGGATTCAGCCTCCCATCTCAGAGAACATTTCCTGTCCCAGATCTGGATTCAGCACTCATTGTGGAGTGGCCTGGATTTAGCCCTGTCCTTTTAGGTGACTCTAGGGACCTGGCCCTGGATTGTGCTGGACTCCTGACAGTGCCAAGGCAGAAGGGAGGCTATATCTTATCTTTTGAGTCTCCCTAATATCATACTAGTATCTCCTTTAAATCTGTAATCACATTTATACCTTCAAATCAGCAATATGAAATTTGGTCTCATATTTATGCTTCAGCACTGATGGCTTTAGATCATGCTTCAGATGTTTTCTTTGAGGGGATGTGGAGTAACTTCATGATGGCCAAGAAGAGTCTAGGATTTATAGAGGACCACAAGCTAAATATAAAGCAAAACTGTTTTATGATTGCTAAGGTGAATCTGACAAAGTTAGCTCAGAAGTCTCAGTTTGTGTTCTACCATGAGACTGCCATATTAGGATGTAGTCTTAGGAAGAGTTGATGAGTTTATCTTTTTTTTTTCTTTTTAATTTTAAGCAGTCCATAAAATATAGTTGGTACCAATGGACAGGGCAGGGGTGGGGATGGGGGCTCTAGCCCTTTGCTGCTGCTGCTTCTCTCTGCAGTGAAACCCACCCAAGTTTTTATTTTCTCCTCCAGGCTACAGATGAACCCTCAGCATCTGAGGGCCCAAAGCCAGCTCTCACGCTTGACAAGAATACTGCTGCTGCCTTGCCCCAGGCATCTGGGGAAGAATCTTCTCTCAGTGTCCCCCCATTGGACAGCACCATCCAGCACTCCTCTCCGAATGTGGTGAGAAAGGTACTAAGGGAGCCTGCTTTCCCTGACCCCAGGGGATCCACTGCCAGGGGAGGGGCGTGCCTGTTCTATCCCTAGTTGGTACACAGCCCTGACTCAGGCCTTCTGTCCTAATGAGTCAGTAACATAGGCTTTCCTCATCCCATTTCCATTCCCACAAATACACTTAAAATGAGAGTAGAAGAAGGAAGGGAAAGAAAGCCAATTTAGTGAACATGGAACCGCCCATGGTGCCTCGCAGTATCATCTCACCTAACCCTTCCAAGAGTTCTGTGAGGTGGGCGTCCCTATTTTGTGGCTAAGGTAACTGAGGTCCAGGGACCTACAGCTAGCAGATGAGGGAGCTGATGTTTATTCAAAACAAGGTCTGTCAGAATCTAAAGCCTGAAGTTTTTCCTCTTTGTAATGAAAATGGGAGAATATTTTATGTGGCTCCTGCAACTCAAAGTTGGTTGGCTTTAAGATTTGAATCAGTGGAATTTTTTGGGTGAGTGGTCTGCAGAGATGTCCTGCAGAAGTAGCTGAGCATCTAGGGGCTTTAAGCCCTCTTGAAGATGAACTATTGAAGGTCAGCCCTCCCACCCACTTTCCAGCTTGCTGGAAGTGTTCATTTACCCTTGGCAATAACACAGAATCCCACAAGGCCTCAACTGCTCTACTTCCCCCTGCCCTTCAGCCCCACCCCTGTCATCCTGGGAGCTGAAACCTTAGTCCTGTATCATATCCTGCAGCCACCCTTCTCTGTATCCATGTTCCACTTGTCCTATCTCTGGCCTAATACCCTCAGCCTTCCTGATACTTCCACTTGAAGTTTTGCGGCTCTTCTGTACCCTCCCAGCCTGCACCCTTAGCCATGCAGCAACCCCCTGGCCCTGCAAACCCAGCTCCACTAATTGCTCTGTGTACCTACCCTCAACTGGATTTCCCCCTGAAATACCATTGCTATATATGTCTTAGGGGAAGTCCTTTGGCTTGACACCTAGGTCTTCTTGATCTGTTAGGTGCCATTCATGAGCTGGGAATCATGGGAAGAAGAGCATATTTTTTGGGAGAAAGAAGTTAGGCTTTGAATTGGTATTATTCTCCTGTGCAAGATACTACTGAAGATGACCAGAAGGCAGCTAGCTATAGATGTCAGTTGTTCAGAAGGAAGCATGGGAATTGCCAGTACTCAAGTGGTAGTAGAAACCATGAAGAAAATGCTGCTGCTTATTTAATGAGTCTCAGTTCTATTCTGTTCCTCAGTTCTACTCCTATACACGGTACAGAGGATGGGGGTGAGCCATATACATGCCTGGAGCCTGTGCTACCTGTGTAGGAGGGCTCTTTGAATACCAAGAGGATGCTTCCCACTGGAGTGGCTGCAGGGTCGGCAGCAGGGTTAAAGAAGGTCCTAGGAATCCTAACTTCTCATTTTGAGCTGCCTCTGGTCCTTATTAACTGGGATTCATACAGAGGTGTGGAGGGATAGGAGGCCTGGCAATTTTGGGATGGTTTTTGGCTTCTTCATGGCTTGGACTCCCAGGCAAAGGACCCTGAAGGTTGCCTCCTGACCCAGAAGAACATCTGGGTCTACTTAACTGAGAGAGGTACTTGTTGTAAACAAAGTTATTGCTTTATTTTTTGAGAGAATTTGTTGCCTTGAAGCTGGGGTTGGGCAGGGTGGAAGGGTCTGAGGCTTGAGGATATCAAACATTTGAGCATCTTATCATTGAATGATAACACTTTGTATAGTATTTTTTGCTTTGTTCCAGAGGTTTTTACATGGATTATTACCTTTTATCTCTGTTTATCCTAGCAATACTATGAGGAAGCCACTTTCTTATTCCCCTTTGAAAGATGTGGAAACTGAGACACAGAGAGGTTAAGTGACCTACCTAAAAGTTATGCAGTCAGCCATGGGCAATGTTAGGACCAGGACACAGCTTCCTGACTCAACCCTGTGTTGATTCACTAGGTTAAATTGCCTCTCTCTGTGCACTACAGTGGGAGAAATAGGACTCCTTTTGGCCTCTCACCTGCTGGATTTTCCTATCTTGACAGTCTTTGAAGTAGACTGAGGCCTTGCTGTAGGAAGAGGTCTTAGGACCCATCCTAGCTTGGTTTTGGTTGTCTCTGTCTGGTCAAGAAGCTTTGGGCTCTAGCCAGCTCCTCAGCCCATGCTGGCCTGTGAGTGCCTGGGAAGTCAGAAGCTTGTCTGAAGGTCACAGACCAGAGGAAGCTGAGGCACCAGGTACCTCCCCACATGTGCCACAGGGACACATTCATGCTCTGAGCCACTCATTGACTTTTTATCATCACAAGGAAAACTTTTGTTAAATCAGAGCATCTGTGCACAAGAACCTTGGGACTGGTACTAAATGAGTTGACGGTGAAAACAAAGATTGCTGCTGAAAATGATATATGAAAGTTCTAGAATAAGTTTTCTAGTGATCCGAGCCCTGCAATCTCAGGAGCAATTTATCCCACCACTTGCCCTGCATCCAGCAGGATATTTTTGAATGAATACTGTCATTGTCTGGCACTACCTGTGACCTCAGCTTCCTAATCTTGGACCATCTACACTGAAAAGAGACCATGGTTACAACTCTACAACAGAGCCCCCTTATATGTCAAGCAAAAATAGAAGATAATTTTATAGCTTCATTTCATACTTCAGAGCTAGTTGCTGAAAAATACATGCAATCCTTTCCTCAAAACTCTCATGGAGTCAAGTCACAAAGAGATGTCTCTGAGCTCCAAGTCACTTACAAGAGGGAACTCTCTTCTGCTCATACTATATCCCCGGATCTTCAGTAGAGAACTTTGAGGCCACCAAGCTCTGCTCATGACTTTAGAGAAGTCTGGGATGTACTTTCAGTAAATAATACAGACGCAATAGGCATTCTAGTGATCCAAAATATTAAGAGTGATGAAGAAGAGTAAAGGACAATTATTCAGGTAAATAGCATTTATATCATTTCCAAAGAAGATAACCAAGCTCTTAATTTGATTCTTGTAACAACTCATTGAAATCTGTATTAGCCTGTGGAGGAAGAAATTGGAGCTCAGAGATGAGAAACGAATTGCTTAAGCTTATATTCTAAACTCTGGAATATGTGAGGAAAAACTAGGCATCCTCCCTTCATAGTCTCCAAATCTATTGCTATGGACCAGAACATGGACCCTCAGCTTCAGCAATGATCTTTTCCTCCTAGCCTGGCTCTGACAGCAGCTCTCACTCAGAATTCTCCCAGAGCCTGGTGAGGCTTTTTTAGGGCACAGCCTATGTCCTGGTTAGCACCTGCAGAACTCTACTGAGATATATTCTGTCCTTTTCAGAAGGCAAGCTCCAAATTCTCCAGGTCTGGATCCCTAAATTTGGCACCCTATAAACCTGTCCTCCTTAGTTCTATTCTGCTTTCACTCACTAACCAAACCCAAAATCTTTGGGTTTCCTGTTCCATAAAAAAACAGGTCCTTACTCTTAGGCTTTAAGTTTCCTAAACTGGCCTGAGAAAACTACTGGTGCCTAATTCTTCCGAGTCTCCAAAGGCTTGGGTTTTGAGGATTCCACTCATTCTGACTTTCATTTCAGACTTGCTGGAATCCATTCATTTTTTTTCCTATTTCTTTCACCTCAGACTCTGGGGTCTTTCCAGGACCTTCTCTGTTTTTCTGTCCTCCCTGGATCATTATCGCACTGGGCGCTCTTCAGTTCTTCTCTGTTTTTTTTTTTGTTTTGTTTTGTTTTTTGTTTTTTAGTTCTTCTCTCTTCATCACTCATGAATTCTTTCCCATTGACTTTGGTTACCATCTATCAGCATGATTACGTTTATAAGCACAGCCTTAAGTACAAGAACTTTTTTTTTTGTTGTTAAATGGTGCTGGGGATTGAACCCAGGACCTCGTACATGGGAAGCAGGTACTCAACCACTGAGCTATATCCTTTCCCCAGTAACTTTTCATTGAGTTGAAAGAGCAATCCCTGTAAACAAGAGCAAGCGCATCACTATTAAAAACCAACATGTGGGGAGCAGGTGTAGCTCAGTGGTTGATTGCCTGCTTCCCATGTATAAGGTTCCAGGTTCAATCCCCAGTACCTCCTTTACAAAACAATAACAACAAAAAACCCAATATGTGAAGCCACTTACTGGAAAAGTCAGTTCCTTCCTCATCTGATTCCGTTGTTTCAAGATCTAGTACTGTTAAACCACTCTTGAAGCTGTTGAAGCATTGAACTATTCTAAGGACTTAATTCACAAATCCTTTTATTTCTATACTCGTCTCGTTATCTGTTTCCTTCAGCCAAAATGAAGGCCTTCAATGTGTTCCCAAGATAAAACTCCCAAGTCATTGGCCCTTTCTCTTATTGTTCTCAGTCTGACAATTTTAACCACTGGGATGAAAACCTGAAACCAGAAATAAGCAGGTAAAGCTTCAAAGCAACAATAAAAACAGATGTCATAAAACCCATGCATCTTACTCTGTGTGCAATCATAAACTCATACTAAGGTATCTGGCCAGCATTCTTGACCTAACAAGCTTAGAGTTTTCTTTGGAAATTTTTAGTTTTTCTTCATTATAGCAGTAAGCAAACTAGAAGTAGGGAGTCTGGATTTCTAGTAATGGCAGCTAACAAGAAAGGAGAAGACAAGAAACATTACCTGGAAAAGTCCCACCACACTTTGAGATCATTCAGCAAAAGGGCAAGTTAAGCCCTACCTTCTTAAAAGTTCCTGAGAGCATCACTGACCTACAGCCCACCCCAGTCATAGGTTCATCAGAGTTCCTTGATGTCACTGAGAAATGATCTCCTTAGGCTCCATGTACGTACTCTGTTTAATAAGACAGTGTATGTAAGGTATTTTAGAAGTAAACTCATTCAAAATAATGTTTTAAGCCAATTGCATTTTGTTTCTGAAAGAGGTATGTTTCAGATATCTGGAAAATTAGTTTTATGTGGAAAACTACCTAATCTACACTATTTTACCCTCAGCAATATTGTCTTTTTGTAAGAATCTGAAATTTATATTAAACTCAGGGAATGTGCACTAAGTGTCTGTTTATTGATGTCTCCAGTCACTTCTTACTAGGCATAAATCAGAATCAACCAGCACATTTTCAAGGCTATGTCTGGATTCCTAGCTTTGGGCCTGCATGAGCCTGGGAAATCTGGGTAATCACTCTGTGTCTCACTTTCCCTTCCTGTTAAAGTGTAAGAACACTGCTTTCTATGAATTTTGACAACACTTTGTGGTGATCATTAAAATAATAATGTAAGCATGTCGAAGTCTTCAGAAAAAGATCTAGGTGGTGAGGATGGGGAGAGAGAGGGCAGCAGGCTGTGAGGCACACGCTAAGCAGATGACAGGTCAGACAGGTGAAGGGTTGCATAGGTAACCAGTAGATGAGGTTGAAAGTCAGACAGTTTAGGAGGTCCCAGGCCAGGCAGGTTTTGGAGTCAAACGGTTCAGACAGGTAGATGACTAGGTTATAGGTGAGGTGATTCAGACAAGTCAGGTTGGTCGCAGGTCAGGCAAGTGGCAGACAGAGATTAGGAGAGGAAAGGAGGAAAGGGCCAGGGACAGTAACATACAGTTTGGAAGAAGGAGAGAAAATAAGGAGCAAGTGAGGAGAGGATAGTCAAGGGAGGGAAAAGGGAACTCTTAGGCTCGAAATTGTCTCCCGTCATACCCTAAAGATGACCTGAATTGATTATCAGCATGAATGTTTTTGGCATTTTAATTGCTTTTCCTCCATGAACTAGAAAATAGTTTTTCACTTGCAAACCTCAAAATATATGTTTTCCCTCGTGAAATCTCAAGGTTTTATGTGTGAAGATGAAATCAAGGTGTCATTTACATAGTTGACAGTATGTGATAGCTCTATAGAATTTAGAGCTGGCAAAACACTTTCACCTTCTATCATTTGACCTCCTAGAAATTCTGGGTGCTAGAGAGGGCAGACAGTATCCTTGTCAGATTTGCTCCTTCTATGTGTGAGGCACCAAGTTCCAGACAACACGGCCACACTCCCAAGCCTTTCTGTGACCCCAGATGCTCTTGAGAAGCCCTTTCCTTCCTTCTGTGCCCTAAAGACTGCTTTCCTCCCCCTGAAAGCTGGTCCTTCCCATTTCCCCCTTCATCTCGTAGCAACGACAGTAGAGGAGGATGCAGGTTCTCGATACCCCTATTTCTTCCTGTACTTTAAATAAGTACCTTTTGTTTTAACACCTTATAGCTCTTCATCCTGGAGAATCAGATGAGGTATCATAAATAATTAACATAGAGCATACACGGGTTCCAGAAATGCCCCTGTGTTTGTAGAGCCTGTTGAAATGGGGTTGGAGCTGGCTTCCTCATAGCACTTTCTTTGAGTCCCTTCTCAGAATCCCGCCTATGGAAATTTCCCAAGTTCTTATTTCTACTATGAGAGTTTCACCCCACCTCCCAATAGCCTTGGTCTTCTGGGGATTAGCTGTAGGTATGAAGATGAAAGAGATCAGTTAAGTCTGCCATGTCTTAGGTCATGTTACTGATCTCATACTGTATTCTGGGTGTTAGGTGAGCAGGTCCAGCAGGCCTAGGTCACATTAAGCTCCAACAGGGTTTCCACGATTCTTCCACAGCTCAGTCTGCATGCCTACCTCTCTGGTATCATTATATTAACCCAAACTCATGATATGCAATGAGTAATCAGGACAAGTGGACAAGAAGGTCGATAATCCTAAAAATGTGATCTCTACCCCCAATTTAGAAAGTTTTGTCCTTGGGGATTTTATCTTGTGCTTATCTTGTGACATATAGCACTGCCCATTATCACTAGGTTGATCCCAAATGGATTTTTTTTTTTCCAAATGGATTTTGGTGCTTGGTACCAAGAATCTCACTGAGAGCCATCTACATTATTCTCGATGCCCAGCATCAGTAGATAAGGTGGATACTGTGTCAAATAGGGAAAGGCAAAGGAATCAGCGCAAAGGATTAGACTGTCATGAAAAGGAAATGGAAATGGGAATTCACAAAAGGATAATCATTGGTTATTCTTTTTCATAGATAAGGAAATATAGAATGCTAGAAAGTGTGGCAGGGCCTAACCAGGGCACCAAGGGGAATAGAAGGGATGCAGGCCAGGACATGTTTGCGATATCCATTAATTTCTGTCCTCAGTCCCTTAAAGATGGGCTTCCTGTGTAGTTTACCCAATTTGGTTTGAGCATTCCCTCTACCCCTCCTCCTTAACCTTTCTTACCTTGGGTCTTAGAGTATAGATCAAACTGAAGGCTTTCAATTGAAGACTATTGAACTACCAAGGAAAATATAAAAACAAACTTATCTTTGGAAAGATAAACCAAAGATATTCAACACATCTGCTTTTAAAATTGAAGCTAGAAAACATGAAAGCAGTTAAATAAAAAGGGAAAAGGGTAAGTAAAGAAGAGAAAGAGCTAATGAGAAGAGAGAAAAAAATGGGAGGGGATAGAAAGAGAGCAAGTGAGAGAAGGATAAAGAGATGAAGAACAGAGAAGGGGAGACAGAGGGAAAAGGAGCAAGCCCAGGAGGGGCAGAGGCAGACAGGCCAGAATTAAGAGTGTGATTTTGGTGCCATAAACCTGGATTCTATATCTGTAAAACAACTACATTAAATCTCATTCTTAATCAGGAAAGAACTTAGGATGCCTATTACTACTTCTATTTATGTCAGTGGAGGTCTTAGCTAGTGAAGCAAGGCAAGAAGAACAAATGTAAAGACTGGAAAAAAGAAATGAAACTTGTTATTTACAAATGACATGATTTGTGTGCATGGAAAATCCAAAAGAAGATAGTCAAACCATTAGAATTAATAGGTGAATTTAGCCAGGTCTCTGAGTAAATGTCAATCTACAGATATCAGTTGTGTTTCTATAGATGAGCACAAATAAAGAGAAATGAAAATTTACAAAATGATGCCTTTACAATAACATATACAAAAACTTCAGATGCCTTTCTGAGGCTTATTTTTCACAAGTGTAAAGTCAGGGCAACAATGGCAATAATCCAACAATTGCAATAATGGCAGCACATTTTGCACCTACAACCCGCTCAACATTGTTCTGTTTACATGGGTCATTTCTTTTAACCTTTACAACAACCTTTTATGGTTATTGTGAGAATTAAATGAAGAAATGTGTGTAAAATACTTAGCAAACTGTCTTGCATGTAATCAATTCTCAATAAATTTTAGCTATAATAAAAATAATTTTAGAAAGACTCAACTCAGTTGTTAGAACTAAGCTGCTGCTCATTTGGCTTAAGATCTTTAGAAACAGATTTTTTTTTAATCATTTTAAAAAGCTTATTAATTCATATATTCAGCCAGGTACTGCTCTTGTGTCTAGGAAATATGGGTAAGCAATAGGCAAAATTCATGGCCAGTTTTGTTAGGGAAACAGACATTAATCAAATGATAGCAAATTATGCTATGGGTACAATGTGCAAGGAGTTCTGAGAGTATAAAAGAAGGGAACCTGGTCTGGCCTAGAGAATGAGTGAAGGCTTAGCTGCAGAAAATGATAGTTGAACTGAATTCTGAAGGATAAGTGTTACAGGGGACAGAGGTAGGAGAAGGTTCTATGTAGAGGAAGCGGTCTGTCTGAATGCGGTGAGGGTTGTGGGTCAAGGGAGAGCTTGGCGTGTTTCAGGAACCAAAAAACAATGTCTGATTGGCTGGAACTCACAGAATGAGAAGGTTGTTGTATGAGCTGTGGCTGGGAAGGAGGACGGGGCAGATCAGCAGGGCCTCAGGAGCCTTGTGAGGCATTTTCACAGTTACCCTAAGAACAACAGGGAGTGCACCATAGGGAAGGATATGATCTGATTTGTGTTTTGAAAATATTTCTCCACTGATGAGGCTACTACTCTAGCCTGGGAAGATATGAAATTAGATTAGTCTAGGATGACAGCAGTACAGAGAGGAACTAGTGGGCATCCTTGAGAGATGTTTAAGGGGTGGAATTGATGGGGTTTGGTGTTAGCTTGGATAATGGAGGAAGGCTGCACCACTGATGCCTCCTTGAATCTGACTTGCAGAACTGGGTGAAAAGAAGTGACATTCACTGAAATGAGGAGTCTCTTCCTCACTCTTGAAATAGCTTGCCTAACTTTATATTGACACTTGAGAGAGCATTTGAAGTATTTCTTTTCCTGTGGAAATTTGAATGTCTTACTTATGGGGAAAGGAAGAGAGATTTAGGATACTGATTTTGGAAGCTTAGAAATACTTACTTCTTTGTTTTCCCTTTGACTTTCAAAAGATGTCAGGTTATTATATCTTTAGCCTTTAAAAAACAGATATTTCAAACTTATACATTGTTACATTTAGAGCCAGGCTCCTTTCCCCTCTCCTCCATCCAATCTGTTTCTTCACCCTGGAAAACAATGGATTCAGTGCAGAAATCTATGTCTTTAACTTTTTTTTTTTTTTTTAACTTTTACGTCTCTTCTCCTGAGGTCACCAAGTAATTATATGTGAGACAATAATTCTTATGGTCAGAACATTATTGCCTCATCCAGTGATTGTACAGACTGGGTGATATTAAGATCTAGCTGCTCTGAAATTCTCTGCATCTGGTTTGGAATGTCTTTGGCAGGTATGCCAGGGCTAGAAAATACTGTAAAATAATCTTGGTTGAAGCCCTCATCTAATGCTGGCAGTGCTTGGAGTTCATCTGAACAAGCCTGTGAGAAAGCCCTGCATTTTACCCAGGATTCCCAGGACTGGTTTGGATAGTCTGCAGCAGCTCAGAGTTTGAACTTTCTTAACACTCTGCCACTTTAGTGTACGAGGTAGTAGAAACCATCCTGTAGGACCCCCTGAAGGGAAGAAAAGTCACTGGTGCTATAGTCAGAGGGGAATGTGAAATGGGAGGGCAGTCCCACAGTCCCATCCTTGGCTTAGGTACTAGACTAGGAGTGGGGGATGTGCTAATGATGCGTACGAGTGTGTGTGTACATCTCAAGTCAGATGGTAGGTTCTCTCTTTCTCTCTCTCTCTCACACACGCACACATGGACACAATAGCATCTTCAGCCTGTACCTACTTCTCTGTGTCATAGGCTGGCAGCCTCCTTGGTTTAGGGGAATGGAAACAAGACTTCATGTGCTACCTGAGTCCATGTGCAGCTACTAGTCAGCTAGGTATCCCCTCTCTGTCCCACCTTGACCAGCTAATAACCTGACTCTACCCTTACCTCTGCTCCTGCAGCACTCCACCTCGGTGAGCATCATGGGCTTCTCCAACACTCTGGAGATGGAGTTGTCATCTCCCAGGCTGACAAGGACCCTAGAGCCACAGATCCAGAGTGTGAGCAGCCTGACATCTGGCCCTCCCCAGGTGGTGCCAAGCCTGCTGAGTGGGCCTCCCCAGGCTATATCCAGCCTGATGAGTTGTCAAAACCAGGCCACATCTAGCCTGACAACTAGTCACCTGCAGCCCATGCCCAGCCTTGTGCGTGGGCCTTTGCAGCCCATGCCCAGCCTGATGAGTGATTCCCCCCAGGCCAGCACAAGCCTGGCAGGTGATCACTCCCAGCCTGGGTCCATCCTAGTGTCTGGTCACACCCAGGCTGGGCCAAGTCTGACAACTTGTCCTCTGCAGAACATGCCCCTGGCTTCTGATACGCAGCCGGAAACTGGATCCAGCCCCAGCCCTGGCTCTGGTGGAGCTGTGGGGAGCCTGTGTTCCGGGGATGGGGCTGATCCCTCCCTGGGGAATGCTCTGTGTAAGGTAAGTCTTGAGAATGTTCAGCTTCCTTTACTCATCACTGGACAAAAGGTTGGCCACTGAAGGCCTCATTCTACCTTAGCTTAACAGCTCTGAAACTGTCTGCTGTCTTTGATTCTTGTTGGCCTTTCACTTTTGAAAGATGGAAAGTGATGATCCCACCCGCCTCACTGACTCTCTGGGACCAGCCCTCACAGCCCCTGGTCTGGATGCTCCCAAGGACTTGGTTGTCCCCTCAGAACTGGAGGAGCCAATTAACCTCTCAGTGAAAAGACCTCCCCTTGTGCCAGTGGTCAGTACATCCATGGCACTGCAGAAGTACCGGAACCCAAAAGGTGAGACTCCAGTAAGCAGCCTGAATGCTCTGGAGACAGAGCTAAGCTAGAAAACCAGCTGTGTCTTTTTATGTTTGATCCTGAGCAAGACCTAACTTCTCTGAACTGGGTTCTTTTTCTGTAAATGAGGCTAATCATACCTACTTCATAGGTTGTTGGGACAAATAACTGCAGTAAAACCACTTGATAACTTACTTTGCAGTAACAAGAATTTGCCTTGCACTGTCAGTATTGTGTATTTGTGTTGTGCCCTGTAGTGAAGGGAATTTGGACTGTTGGAGATTGGTTCTGGTTCCCTGCTCTGCTACCCACGCCCCTTCTCAAACAGGACTAGGTTAAGGTGCTTTTCTTCTGTAGAAGGTATGGGCTGGTTGGGAAGTTAGGAAGCAACTGCCTTGTGATCATTTGGGATTTTTCAGTTCTTATAGGTGTGGTTGATTTGTAATGATCAGTCTGTTCCTATACATGTAATAATTGTAAACAAAAAACACAATTTTTTTCCTTTTTTCCTTACACTGGCCGAAAGACCAACTGAAAAGTTACTGATTCTTATTAACTGTACAATAATATAACTCTGCATTTCATGCACCTAAATATTTTGGACTCTGCTTGCACATATGGTGAGTTTTATTGTAACACCTGTAAAGTGCCTACCTCAGTGCTTGTGCTAAGTAGGTGCTCAATAAATGTTAGTTCCCTCCTCTCTCCGGAACTCTGCCCCCTGCCCATCTACAGTCTGTACTATGCAGGGGAGGGCTGCTGGGAGCCTCTTGCCACAGAGTGTGAGTTGGATTTTCAGGCAGTGCTAGAATGCTAGCTCCTGACTGAAGAAGCAGAGGCTGGACAGACGGAATGACCTCCCACAGCAGGTAATACCAAAGCACTGGGAACAGGTGATTTCTCAGCTCACTTTGAAGGCGTGAAGCTGGGCCTGCAGTGCGTGACCCAACAGCCACCCCTAGGCAGCCTCTGAGTATTATCTGTGTTCATTTTTTAAGAGAAATTGGGCTTCCTCCCCTCTCAGGAAGGAGATACATGGTAGAATTGTCATTACTACGAGGGATCACAGCGTGGGTCATGATTGTGTGGCCCATGTGTGGCCACAGGTACGAGTAGCAGAAAGCTGTAGGTGAAAGGGTGTGTGAAAGGTGTGGGTGCCAGAAGTCATGGAAACTATGTGGTCATTGCTGTATGATTTCAGTTATTGGTAAAAAGTGTGTGTTGCAAGAGTATGATACAGGTGGGGCTGATAGATATATTGGCACAAATTTATGCCACAGGTATTTTTTGTCTTTTGCCTTAGAGTATGAGTATTTGGAACAAGGAGCCCTAGAACTGGATACAAAAGAGAATGAGAGCATCAGGTATCAGACTCTTGGCCTAAGCTTTCCCCGCCTGCCCCAATTTCATGTCCTGGGAGATTGGCACAGGAAATCAGCATCCTTGGTGACTTAATTGGAAGCCGAAGTTTGCCTGCAAGTGCCTTCCTTCAAGCCAAGACCCTCGAGTGGTGTCTGGTGGGTGGCTGTCTGGGAGGGTATGGGAGTATGTTCTGGCTCCTGCACTGAGGCCTGCACTTTTTGCATGGTACTCACTCTTCAGGGCGCCCCTTCTTTGACCAGGGGCTCTACCAAAAGGCTTCTCAGTGTCTGACAGGGCCTGGCCAGGCCAGGCTAGGGAAGAGGGCAAAATGTGGGCCTTTGGAAGGTTGGATTGAGAAGATTTCGAGCAATGATTCGGTTGTGGGGTCATGGATGGGCCTGATTTAGAGTTTGGGTCAAAAGGAGTCTCCCATTGAAAGCAAGTGGTGACCCTCTTGTCACAGAGCCTTCAACAATGATCCCAAGATTCCTTATGTGCGACTGGAACGACTCAAGATCTGTGCCACCTCCTCGGGAGAAATGCCTGTGTTCAAGCTAAAGCCACAGAAGAATGATCAGGATGGGAGCTTCCTGCTGATCATTGAGTGTGGCACTGAGTCCTCCAGCATGTCCATTAAGGTACCATTTTGCTCTGCCTTGGCCATGAACCTTGCCAACCTAGGAGCATCCCCTTTCTGTCTTCTAAGAATACTTGCTCTGGGGCCTTGTACTGAGCTGCCCCTGAGTGGGGCTACAGCTTGGCCAGGCTTTGTCCCTTGCTGCAAGGGGCCTGTGAGATGCCCATTGGGAGTGAGCTTTCCCAGGATTTATGGGGTTTGGCAGACTTAGAGTCCTGGAATGAGTGATTCTCACAGTAGGTTTTCAGGGTCTGTCAGTCCCTCCCTCTCTTCTGAGAACTTGTTGGTGCTATTTTCTGACTGCTCAGACTCACTTCTTCTCCAAGGTCAGCCAGGACAGCTTGCCTGATGCCATCGAGGCCCCCAGTCTAGGGGGAAGAAAGGTCACTGTCACTTCTCTGGCTGGGCAGCGGCCACCAGAGGTAGAAGGTGCAGCTCCTGAAGAACATAGACTCATCCTTCGGACCTCAGGAGCCAAGAAGGGCCCCCCAGTACCAATAGAGAATGAGGATTTCTGTGCTGTGTGCCTCAACGGGGGAGAGTTGCTATGCTGTGACTGCTGCCCCAAAGTGTACCACCTTTCCTGCCATGTGCCAGCCTTGCTCAGCTTCCCAGGGTGAGTCATGCCAACCCAGGGCCATCATCTGGCTAGCAGGACTATCTTTTCCATTGATTATTACTCCAGGTCAGGCCCCACAGATCTCCCCAGGATGGGCTCATCTCCCTTCTGGGCTGTATGAATTGCAGGTCAGTGAGTTGTTGGGCCCTACAGCTGTATGCCTTCTGCACACAGAGAAGTGGATGTTTGAAATTTGGTTGGTTTCTTTTCCTCCTCTGTTCCCAGCTTCTTCCTTCACACAGATTTGCCCCTATACGCCTGCTCTAGCTCCTTTTCCTAACTCCTGTTTTTCTGGATTCACTGAACCCTGAGTTTCAGAATTTCTTTCCTGCTTATGGCTAGGAAGCCATTCCTTACAGGGGGTCTCAGTTCCCCATGCCATCACCCTCCATGCCTGTCTCTTGGAACAGAGGGACAGGGAAGGGTGCTCTGGGTAATGTGATGGGACCTAACTTGCCCTCACCTGCCTACGCAGGGGAGAGTGGGTGTGTACCTTGTGCCGCAGCCTGACACAGCCCGAGATGGAATACGACTGTGAGAATGCCCGTTACAACCAGCCTGGGGTGCGGGCACCTCCTGGCCTGAGCACGTATGACCAGAAGGTAGGGAGGGGTCTCTGAGAACAGGGCAACCTCCCTGTGCCTACAGGGGGCCGAGGCTTGTCAGAGGGATGGGAGGCCTTCTCTGATACCTCCCCTTTGGGGAATGCCTGGCAACTTGGCCCATGGGGGGGTTTGCCATGATTTTCCTTCTGCCATCTGTTTTCCACAGTTCTGGAGCCTGAACTGTGCCTTAGTATAGTAACTGATACCCTGTGGGATAGAGCCAAACTCTCCAGAATTATTAGGATCTCCATCTTTAGTTCTTGTTGAGGGGGACCAGAATAAAGTAACACTGTTGCCAATTCTGATTTCTGCAGAAGTGTGAGAAGCTGGTGCTGTCCTTGTGCTGCAATAGCCTCAGCCTGCCCTTCCATGAACCTGTCAGCCCCCTGGTAAGAAAGGGGCCTCACTGCTTCTGTCTGCTACTGTTCTGTCTGCTCAGAAGACCCTAGGCCATGGGGCAGGATCATGGTGGTACCCAGGGTGGACTTAGAACATGGCCACTGGAAGTAGTGACAATATTACTTTGTGGATGGTCCAAGGAACCCAGGGGCCATGCCATTCTACCCACCCTGCTGGCTGCTGCTGCATCAGATTTGACTTGACAAGTGACCCATTCATCCTTTTTTCTTTCTCTTTGTCTTCTTTCTCCACTCTTTTCTTCCTGCTGATCCTTACCTTCCTCTTCTGTTCTTTCACTTATATTCCAACTCATTCTCCACCTCTTCTTCCTGCTTATCTATACCTCCACTTCTCTCTTCCTCCTTTACCTCCTTTTCTCTTTTTCTCCTCCTCCCCAAGGCCCGGCATTATTACCAGATTATTAAGAGACCCATGGACCTGTCGATCATCCGGAGGAAGCTGCAAAAGAAGGACCCAGCTCACTACACCACCCCAGAGGAGGTGGTGTCAGATGTGCGCCTTATGTTCTGGAACTGTGCTAAGTTCAATTATGTACGTTCTGCCCTGTTTTCCCTTTCCTGTATTTCCTAGTGACCCCAAGACTGTCAAGGCTGTTTGGGGGGATCAGGTTTGGTGCCAGGCTATTATGAGGATCTGG
This sequence comes from Tolypeutes matacus, assembly GCA_026826555.1. NCBI lineage: Eukaryota > Metazoa > Chordata > Mammalia > Cingulata > Chlamyphoridae > Tolypeutes > Tolypeutes matacus. The sequence goes on from JAKSZT010007815.1 coordinate 41,347,547, forward strand.
GAGCAGATCTCCTAGGCCAAATTGTGGTGAGTGCTTAGAAGCTCTTTCCTACACTTGGGCCTTGGCATGGGCTCAGGAGGAAGATGGGGATGGGCTAGTGACTGGCCTTCTGTAAGTACCTGTCAGGGTCACTTCTACTTTAAGAGCTGACACCAAACTGGTTATCCTGAGTCCTAGGGATGAAACATCAAGTTCCAGACATCCCAGGATCCTGGGTACAAGCTTTGAACTCTCTGTATAGCTATTAAGGGACCTGGAGGAGGTGAGCTGGTGGAAACAGGGCAGACTGTCACTGCTCTTCTCCCCCCTTAGCCTGACTCAGAGGTTGCAGAGGCTGGCCGTTGCCTGGAAGTGTTCTTTGAGGGCTGGTTGAAGGAGATCTACCCAGAGAAACGTTTTGCCCAGCCAAGGCAGGAGGACTCAGACTCCGAGGAGGTGTCTAGTGAGAGTGGATGTTCCACTCCCCAGGGCTTTCCGTGGCCCCACTATGTGCAAGAGGGCATCCAACCGAAGAGGCGGCGACGACATATGGTAAAGAGTTGCTGCCAGCTGGCAGGCAGGTGGGTGGGTAATTGGGCAGACTGTGGGGCCCCCGAGTAGCATGTACATAGCAACCTAAAGTGAAACTGCTTATTAGCCACAAGATAGTGATGACAATGAGCCCTCACTTCCAACCCCTTAGTATATACAGAAGGCAGGGCAGTGCAGTGATCATCAGCTCCATTTACCAATGAGGATCAAAATCCATGAGGTGAATGTACCTTGCCAGGGTCACCCAGCAAATTAGATGAGAAACCAGGTCTCCTGACTCCTGCTCTCCTGACTCCCATACCTGATTTCAGTGCCTCATCTCTACTTGAGTTTGAGGAAGAAAGGAAGAAATCTTTTTCAGCCAATTGGTGTAGGGCATAAAGGAGAGGTGTTACTTGCAGTAAAGAGAGCTCTTCTGACTTTTGCTGGTCCCACCTGTGTAGATCTGAAACATCGATACAGTACTGTTTACTTCCTCTGAAATAGATCACTTGCCTACTGTGTGCCAGGGGCTGACCAGCCATCCTTAGTTTTTATGAGGCTTCAGTGAGTTTTGGTGTTGCATTCCTGGTGTAGAATAAAACACTTTGACTCTGGGGAATTCCAACTTCAACTCTCAGCCTTTTCACCTTAATAAATCCTACATTTGGCCATTTCAATTCCAAATAATTTTTTTTTCTTTTCAGGAGAACGAGAAAGCAAAAAGAATGTCGTTCCGCCTGGCCAACAGCATCTCCCAAGTGTGAGAGCTGGAAGGAGATTGAGCACTCTGGCAGCTGGTGTCCCATCTTGTTGACCATTCCTCCCCACCTTTCAGCTCATACTCTTCAGATTGTGGATGTGAGACAAGTCTTGTTGAGCTGTGTAGTACTCTTCTTTGCCATTTGCAGCTACATTTATTTGGGAGCCATAGTGCATCCACTGCAGAGAAGATTTCAATAATAAAAAGCAAGGAGGGAGGTATTCCCTATTACCAGGATAATCAGATGTTAGGGTCCACTTGACAAGACCACGCCTAATGAGGTTTGGGAGGACCATACTTCTTTGGTGAATTCTTTCTGCTGAGGAAAGCAGACCTTTCTCACCTTTTAGTGTCCAGAGCTTAGGAGCAAAGTATCTATCTGAACCCTTACTGGACTCAGAAGTGGGTAAAAGAAGAGGAGAAAGGTTCTGACATATGGCAGGCCTGTGATCCCTGGCCCAGCACAGCCAAAGACCATCACTATTTGCTTTTGTTTGTCCTGCTGGGACAGAGGCACCTGCCATGGGCAGGGTAATGGAAGCTTCTAGAGGCTACCAGTCTCAATTGGTGCCTGTTTGGGTTCTAGTGGTTTTCAGGGTATTTGTTTTTTCATGTCCACTTTCCTGATGTTGACTTAGGTGGCCACTTGGAAAGTGCTCTGGATAGGACAGCACTCTAAACTGGGCTGGGTGGCTGTGCAGAGACCTCTTACATCTTTCAGCTCACATTTTACTTACAGGTTTCAGAAGATGTCAGCTTGAGAGTCTATACTCTGCCACTTACTTTGGGTTAGCAGCACTTGTTTGGTGTCAGAACCTGCCTTCCTGGAAGTGATTGTTGGTGCTTGTAGGTGGCCATCCCTTAATTATCTCCTTTTGGATGTCTGGATCCTGAGTTCTGCTTGGGAAAATTGTGAGGCAGCTTCTGTCTGCTTCAGGTACAGAGTTTCCTTGGCAAGAAGAATAACCCCAAATCAGCTCACACTTCTGGCCCTCTACTCCTACTTACAGATCCTAGTTCTCAACCTCTCGAAGTTCACAGAACCAAAGATCAGAAGTAAGTCTTCTGACTAGCCTGCCCTCAGGCTGTTCACAGCCCAGAAAAAGCCGAGATTCTACCTGCAGCCCTTTTTTTGTTAGAGGTTGGAGAAGGTCAGAGGGCCAACAGGAGCCAGACCTAGGCATTCATAGGGAAAGTTCTGCCTAGGGTGGAGGGAGAAAACCATGAGGCAATGAAGCCAACATCCTTTGGTGACCCTGATGGAATTCCAAGACCTTAGTCTGCCCAAAACTTACTGTCTGCCTCAAAGCCATGGGAAGAGGCACTCCACGATATACCTTGGATCTTTGTTCCCTACAGGGTGTTGGTGAGGAAGATCCTTGGGCAGATGCAGGGGGTCAGGCCACCATCTAAGCAAGGAGTTGGTTGTGATGTTGCTACTGCTGATGTTGCTGGGGGAGCTACAGACATGGCACTTCAGTGGTCTGACCCCAGAGACACAGCTCTTCCTTTTCCTGTCATGGCTTGGCTAATTTCAGAGGAGTCTCAGATCATGGCTTTATTTTTGCTAAGAGATGCAGTTTAAGGAAGTTCTTGTTTGTGAGTGCTTTGCTAATGGACAAATTTTGATTGGAGAAAACATTTCTTCTCTCCTTTGTGACTTGATGGTACTGCTCATTTCCTTCTCCACCATGCTGAGAGATCATCTTCCCATCAAAGCACACTGTGCCCATTGACTTGCCATTCTTTCACCAGCACATGCCAAGCTCTCAGAAGCAGATGGACTTCCATAATCCTATTTTCTAGTTTGGGGTAGCTAAGTCTTTAATAACCAGGCACTCTTCTGACTTAGCCCTCTGCTGTTTGGGGCTTGGGCTTTGGCCACTTCCCTCTCCACTTTTGAGTCATTTTCTCTGTTTAGTTGGCTAGGCAAGTTTCCTTCTTTGCTTGCCTCACTAATTCCTGCCCTTGGTTATAGTTCCTTTGTGTGGCTCACATTCCCCCCACCCCTGAATAAGCTTCATAGTGCTTTTTGTTGGGCAGCCAGGTGGGGGCTATGACAGGCTCAAACCTGATTGAGATCCTTCCTCAGGACCAAATGGAGACCACAGATGTGGAGAAGAAATGCCTACTTAAATGCTTGGCTTCCCTTCTATTGGTGAAGGTATCAGCTTGGTCGTGGCCTGCTGGGCCCAAGAATCAGCCTGCTGGGTTAGGGGATCTTAGTCATGTGGTAGCGTGTCACATATTCCCTTCTCATCATAGAGACCCGCATGCTGGGAGGCTCCCTTTAGGTACCTGACTGGGGTGGGGGGCAGTGGGAGTTAGGGTATCCTTTTCCACACATGTGCAAGGCTCTGGCCCACTACACCATCCCTTTATTGGCTACCCCATGGCACTGCCCTCTCCCTGGCTTGTCCTGTGTGCTTAGCACCAATGTTTTGAGTCATGGACTTGTTTTGGTTTTGTATGCAGAAACCAGAATATGACATTAAAAAAAAAAATACTAGCCCAGTGATTGCTTTCAGTGGCTCTTTGCCAGCATTTGAGCTGATCCTGCTCTTGACTGTCTCCCAGTTTGAAGTAATTCAAGTCCTTTGGCTCTTGATAAAGTCATGCAATAGAAATGCAATGGGTTCTGGGTTCTTTCCATATAGAATGCAGCCCCAGAAGATAAATTGGGCTTCTTGGATATACTGAGAAACCTGACAGTGGAGTGGCTTCATTTGACACAAAGGGGATTTTTCAGTGGAAAAAAAAGTGGTGCAGAACTCTCCCACAGAACATGGGTAGGTTGGCCTTGTCTGATTTTAGCAGTTGCTGATGCACCCTGCCTGCCCCTGGTACCCCTTCCTTGAGTGGCAGCCACCAGTACCCCTGTAAGCTCTACTCCGCTACAGGTTCTGGGGTCAATCCCAGCTAGACCAGTTCCCTGAACTCATTTCTGGTGACAGATCTTTGCCTTGCTCCTAAGACTGAGGCTCTTCCTTATTTGTTCCTAGGCTCTACTCTGTTCCCTCTCTCACTTCAGGGTGTCACCTATAGTCTTCTCTTCTGAAATCCTGAACTGAGACTTTTCTACTTCTGGATCACCACCTCCTGTGCTGCTGCTTTTCCCATTCCCTCACTGCTCCTAAAATTGTCCCAATCTTTTATTCGATTTCTATGACCTCAGCCCAATGTTTCAGCCTTCTCTTGGACTTCCCACAAGTCTGAACCCAGAGTCCATTGCCCATTGACATTTTTATCAGCCACTTGAACATTCTCATCCTCTCAAACTTTTGCTGAATCTATCAGCCATTCTCCATTTTCTGCATCAGCCTATTTCCTGACCCTTTTCCTGGGCTGCTAAGCATGACAGATTCATAGTTAACAGCCCCAGTAGGGCACTCAGTATTGATTGGAAATTCTTTCACTCGTTAATCTGATTTCCTGTCCACCCCCTTTCCTCTTTTCTCAGCAAATGACTGACCTCAGTGTTTGCTTCACAGAGGAAAGGCCCTACTGCAAAAACGTCATTGCTCACCTGGTCCTCTCCCCATTCCCCACTGATCTATTTCCACATCCTTGTATCCTTCCCTTGTTTCTATTTTGTTTTCTATTTCTTGAATACTGTTACATGTTCTCCAAGACTTTGCTCCATCACTTATCCACTGCTCCCAATTCTCGGCATCTTCCCAGCACCACCCTCTTCATTGGTTACCTCTACATTGCTCACAAACAAAGTTCTCAAATTAACAAATTTTTTTAGTACCTTCCCCTTTATATTTTCTCCTTGTCAATCAAATTACTTACAAAAGGAATCTTCTTCATTTATTATTCTCACTTCTCACTCTTAAACCCCTGTAGTTTTTCATGTAAGTCACCAGTGACCACTAGTTGCCAAATCAAATGAATACCTTTCAGTCCTCAACTGTTTTGAACTTCCTGCAGCATTTCACACAATACATCACTCTCTCCTGGAAACACCCTCTTCCCTTGGCTTGTATGACCCCACAAGTCTCTGGATTATCCTCTTACCTCTCAGCCACACAAGCTGAGCCTTCCTTGAGACCTAGACAGGGGAACATTGTTGTGGCTATCTGTGGCCTCTTCAGGACTTAGGTAGGCAAGAAGAAGCACAGGTGCTCCTCCTCCCCACACTCTGTGTCTGCCCATTTGTGTGTCCATTCCTTCTCCTAGACTCAATTCTCTTCATGCCAAGCATGTTTACTAGCTCCTCTTGAGAGGACAGCATCTATGAGTCTTTCCCTCTGCCTCTTCCATTATAGTGCAGGGACAGAATTTAGCCATTTGCTAAGAGGCCCCATCTAAATCAGCAATCAGCACAAGGGTGTGGATTTGGCACTACAGCATCCAAGCAGCAGTCTGGCTAGAGTGTATTACCAGGCTGGGGGGCAGCTCCTCACCACCACCCCCATACCAATTAGAGTCTATAAGGAGCCTAGGATCATGGCAAAACATGTTTGCACGCATGGTTCTGTGCCACTGACCGGGAGTAACATGCTGGCAGGTGTGGGTATATGCCACTGAGGACATATGGAGGGGAGACTGGGAAGTGTTGTGAGTCATCACTTGCTTGGGGCTCAGGTGGAGTAAGATTGACTTCCTTTAGCTGGTACTTTCCCACCTGTGCTGATCATCACTCCTTGCTTGCTCTGGTTGTTCCTGCTGGAGGCAGATGTTGGTTACTTTCTTGGGAGCAGGAAGGTATAGTGGAAAGACATCTGATTTGACATTCTGAACACATAAACTTTGGGTCTGCCCAATTATGAGCTATGTGACTCTGAGTACAGTTTCTCTATCTATAAAGTTAGGATGGAGGTGAAAACAGTGATGTCTCAGAGGCTTTCCAGCTCTAAATAACTGTGATTCTAACTCTACAACTCATAGGAATCAAGGGAACTATGGGGGTGGAGTATAACTAGGGGAATCCAGACACACAGAGAGAACAAGGGAACTCCCAAGCCAAATTGAGCTGCTTTGACAAAAGTCTTCATCGCTGGTGCTGCTTCTTGAGCCATAAGCCCATTATCCAAGCTGTACCCCTTTCTTGGATATCTAGGGAGAGTGCCTCCTGGATCTTTTCTAGAAGTGGCCATTGGATCCAAGGTGGTTGGGGGGCATGAGGGAGGCATATTGTTAATTGATTTTAAAGAGACCCACACATTAAAGAACGAATAAACAAATCACACTTTTCTTTACCAACAATTGTGTCCTGGATTGTTTTTCAGTGAAGATGGTCAGACGTGCCTCATGGCCTTCTATCCCCAAGACTCCATCGTCATTAGGAATCGAAGATAGGGAAGCAAAGACTAGGAAATCGTTCTCTGAGGCAGAACCCAGCTCTCTGCTTCTTATTGTATGGACACAACCTGCTCTTCAAATTATTAGTACAGGCCTAAGATGTAAAAAATGCATCTTATGAATGCCCACAACTTCCAGGTGCTAGACACTCAAGAATGTCCTTTATTTAGTGATCTTCCCTGGTAGCCTATCCTTGGCTCTCCTCTGCTCACTCTATACCAGTGGTTTCTGACCTTTTGGGGGGTACCATGTCTTAACCCCTTTCCTATTTGGGGGGAATTCCCCACCTCAGGAGTCATGGTGGGAGGCATAGCCTAATCCTCACTACAGAAGCTAAATATACTAGAATCTTGCTTTTCCAGCATCCCTTGAAACCAGGGTGCAGGTTGAGTTGGAGAGGAAAAAAAATCAGAGACCAGAGAGACTTATCTCTGGTGGCACTGTCGGTTGCAGTGAGGTGGGGTTTCCATGGTAACTGCAGCAGTACAAGTCAAAGCATTTGGTCCTTGATGGCAGTGATAGTTTCTTCAGTAGACCAATACTTTTGCATGAGTTTGGGAACTGTTCCTGACTGCATATCTCTGAACCTAATTCTCCAGCCTCCCCAACAATTCTGTGAACTACCTAAAAAACCTTTTAATAATTTCTGTTTAAATTACCTAGACTTTGTTACTGTTACGTACAACTAAGAACACTAACTGTTGCTAATCTTGAAGAAACTGATCTTAGAGAATCCGATAGAAGTCATGTTACCCATTCTCCTGAGCTTTGGATCCATATATCCAATGGTCTATTGAACAACTCCACTTGGATGTCTCAAAGTCACTTGACACGTTAGGTTCCTCTTTGCCTTTAACATATTCTTCCTCTCATTCCCTATCTTGGCCACCAGGGATATGGGAAGAAAACCAGGGAATATGGTATCAGAGAAGTCAGGGAAATTCATGTTTGAAGGAAGGATATCATCTTTTTTTTTTTTTTTTTTTTTTTTTTCATCGTTTTTTTTTAAACTTAAACATTTTAATATCAAACAGTACTAAAGGTCAGGAACCTGGGCGAACCTTAGTTGGGTGTTTCTGCTTCAGAGTTTCTCAGGAGGTTGTAGTCAAGCTATTGGATGAGGCTAAAATCATCTCAAGACTGGATTGGGGCTGGAGAATCCACTTCCAAGCTCACTCATGGAGTTGTTGGAAGGCCTCACTTCCTGTATGGCTGTTGGTTGGAGGCTTTGGTTCCTTGCCTTGTGGGCTTCTCCATTGGGATGCTCAAAGCATGGCAGCTGTCTCCCCGCCATAGCAAATGATCCAAGACAGAACACAGAGGAAGTCCCAATGCCCTTTCCTTTTATTTTAATATATTTTCAGACTTACAGGGCAATTACAAAAATAATACAAACCTCATTACAGAGAACTCCAACATACTCCAATCCCCCCAGATACCCAGATCCACCAATTTTAACATTTTGTCACATTTGCCTTGTCATTCCATCTATCTATCCTTCTATCCATTTTCTGAACATTTGAGGATAGGTTGTATACATTATGCTCCCTGAACACTTAATACTGCTATGTACATTTTTTAAGAGTAGAGATAATTGACTTATGTAACCCCTTAAGCACAGCTGTCAAATTCAAGAAGTTTAACATTGATATAAAGCTTAGTGTCTATATTCCAATTTTTCATATATCCCAATAATGTTCTTTTAAGCCTTTTCTCTTCCCTTGATAGATCCCACCAGGATCATATATTGCATTTAATTGTCATTGTTTCTCTTTCTTAAAAATGTGAGAACATATATACAACATTAAATTTCTCATCTCAACCACTCCACTCCTGAGCATACAATCCAATGGGATTAGCCAAATTCACTATGTTGCCACCTTCCGTTACTAAAACTTTCCCATCTCCTCAAATAGAAACCTTACACTAATTTTGCATTAACTCCCCTTTCCCCCTGCCCCCAGCCCTGGGCAACCTGTACTCTTCATTTCTGTCTTTATGATCTTCCATATTCTCTAGAATTTTCTATGAAAATGGGGCTTAAATTTAACATCCTAAATCTGTGCTGATCTCATTTGCTTTGATACCAACTTCACTTCAACACTATACACAAACTATGTTTCTATACCACTATGTCCCCCCACCTTTATGTTGTTCTAGTAACAAATTACATGTTTATACATTGTGAGTCCCAAACCACTGATTTCTTATTTATATTTTATACATTTGCCTTTTAGATCCTAGAGGAAGTAAAAAGTGAAGTTACAAACCAAAAATAGTAGTGGTGTTTATATTTACACCTGTCATTACCCTTACTGGAGATCTTTATTTATTCATGCAGCTTCAATCTATTGTCTATTGTCATTTCCTTTCAACCTGCAGGACCATCTAGCATCTCTTTTTGGGCTAGTCTAGTGGTGATGAACTCCCTCAGCTTTTGTTTATCTAGGAATGTCTTAATCCCTCCCTCATTTTTGAAATTCAGTTAGATCATACAGTTTTTGTTCTTTTGTGTCTGGCTTATTTCACTCAACATGTTGTCTACAAGGTTCATCCATGTTGTCGTTTGTATCAGAACTTCATTCCTTTTTACAGCTAAATAATATTTCATTGCATGTATAGACCACATTTTTTAAATCCATTCATATGTTGATGGAGACCTTCATTCAATTAAATATTTCCCAGCACCATTTGTTGAAGAGACTATACTTTTCCTATTGACTGGACTTGGCACTCTTATAAAAAATCAATTGGCCATAAGTGAGGGTATATTTCTGAATGCTCAGTTTGATGCCACTGGTCTGTAAGTCTGTCCTTGTGCCAATACCATGCTGTTTTGATTATTGTAGCTTTGTAATAAGTTGGAAGTGTGATTCCTCCAATTTTATTCTTATTTGAGATGGTTTTGGCACCCTTACCATTCTATATGAATTTGACAATTGTTTTCCCCATTTCTACAAAGAAGCCTGTTGGAATTTTGATTGAAATTACATTGAATTTTATAAATCACTTTTGGTATAATTGATATCTTAACAATATTTAGTCTTTCATTCCATGAGCACAGAATATCTTTCATTTATTAAGGTCTTCACTGATTTCTCTTAGCATTGTTTTACTTTTCCATGTATAAAGTGCTTTACATCCTCAGTTAAATTTATTTCTAGATATTTGATTCTTTTAGTTGCTATTGTAAATGAAATGTTCTTCTTGTATTCCTCTTCAGATTGTTCATTACTAGTGTACAGAAGCATTAGTGGTTTTTGCATGTTAAATTTGTTGATTAGCTCTAATAGCTTTGTTGTGTATTTTTCAGGATTTTCTATAAATAGGATCATATTATCTACAAATAAGGAAAGTATTACTTCTTCCTTTCCAATTTGGATGATTTTTATTTCTTTTTCTTGCCTAATTGATCTTGTTAGAACTTCTAGTACAATATTGAATGACAGTGGTGACAGTGGGTATCCTTGTCTTGTTCTTGATCTTAGAGGGAAAGCTTTCAGTCTTTCAATGTTGAGTATGATGTTAGCTGTAGGTTTTTCATATATACCCTTTATCATATTGAGGAAGTTTCCTTCTATTCCTAGTTTTCTGAGTGTTTTTAACAGGAAAGGGTGCTGGATTTTGTCAAATGCCTTTTCTGCATCTGTTGAGATGATCATCTGGGTTTCTTTTTTTTCCCCTTTTATTCTGTTAATGTGTTTTATATCCATTGATTTTCTTATGTTGAACCACCTTTGCATAACTGGGATAATCCATTTGACCATGGTATATGATTCTTTTAATGTGTTGTTGGATTTGGTTTGCTAGTATTTTGTTGAGAATTTGTGCACCTATATTCTTAAGAGAAATTGGTCTGTAATTTTCATTTCTTATGGTATTTTTTTATCTGGCTTTGGTATTAGGGTGATGTTGGATTCATAGAATGAGTTAGGGACTGTTTCCTCCTCTTCAATTTTTTGGAAGAGTTTGAGCAGGATTGATGTTAATTCTTCTTGGAACGTTTGGTAAAATTCCCCTGTGAAACCATTTGGTCCTGAGCTTGTCTATGGTTGGACATTTTTGATGACTGATTCAGTCTTTTTAGTTGTTATTGGTCTTTTGAGATCTTCTGTTTATTCTTGAGTTAGTGCAGGTGATTTGTGTGTTTTAGGAATTTTTACATTTCATTTAGGTTATCTAATTGTTGGCATACATTTGTTCATAATATCCTTTTATAATCCTTTTTATTTCTGTGGGATTGGTAGTAATGTCCCTTGCTTTCACTTCTGATTTTAGTTATTTATGTCCTTTTTCTTTGCCAATTTTTTTTCTTTATCAGTCTACCTAAAGCTTTGTAATTTTATTGATCTTTTCAAAGAACCAAATTTTGGTTTTCTTTATTGTTTTTCTATTCTCTATTTCATTTATCTCCACTCTAATCTTTGTTATCCTTCCTTCTGCTGGCTTTTGGGTTAGTGTCTGCTCTTCTTTTTTAGATTCTCCAGTTGTGAGGTTAGTTCTCTTATTTGCAAACTTTCTTCTTTTGTAATATTTCCCTCTTGGCACTGACTTTGTTACGTTCCATAGGTTTGTTTTTATTTTTGTTTGTTTGTAAAATGATATATAGATATATATGCGTATATATGCCTTTGCTTACATATTTCTGAATTTTCCATTTCTCTCTCTGTTATTGATTTCTTGCTCTACCACTGTGGTCAGAGAAGATAGACTGTATGGTTTCAATATTGTTGAATTTATTGAGACTTGTATTTTGACCTAACATATAGTCTATCCTGAAGAATGATCCATGTGCACTAGGGAGGAATGTGTCTTCATCTGCTTTAGTGCTAAGTGTTCTATATGTGTCTGTAGGTCTAGCTGTTTTAACATGTCGTTCAAGTCTTCTAGTTCCTTATTAATCTTTTGTGTGGTTGCTATATCCATTATTGAAAGTGGTACACTGAAGTCTCCTACTATTAATGTAGAACTGTCTATTTCTCCTTCAAAATATGTCAATATATGCTTCATATATTTATGCTGTTAGGTGCATATATATTTATAATTATTATGTCTTTTTGTTGAATTGACCTCTTTTTCAGTATATAGTGGTCTTCTTTGTCCCTTCTAATAGTTTTTGATTTAAAGTCTATTTTATTTGAGAGTAGTATAGCTTACTCTTTTGCTTACTATTCTCTTTTGCTTACTATTTGCATGCTATTTATTTTTGTATCCTTTCATTTTCAACTGACTTGTGTCTTTGAATTTAAGGCGAGTCTCTTATCAACAGCATATAGTTGGGTCATGATTTTTAAAAAAAATTAAAGTAACTATTGATAATGCAAAATTTTCTTCTGCCATTTTGCTGTTTGGTCTTTGGAAGTCATACCTTTTTGTCTCTCAATTCTTCTGTTAATGTCTACTTTTACATTTATATGATTTATTTATTGTACCATTTTGAATCCTTTCTCATTTTTTCTGTATATATTTTCATATGTTTTCTGTGTGGTTACCATGGGGCTTAAATTTAACATATTAAATCTGTAACAATCATGTTTTATACTATCTTCAATAGCATATACATACACTGCTCTTTTTTTTTTTTTTTTTTAAAAGATTTTATTTATTCATTCATCCATCCCCCCCCTTGCCGCCTGTGCTCGCTGGGCCAGCCAACCACACCGCGCGGGCGGGCCCGCCCCCACCAGGAGGCCCCGGGAACCGAACCCGGGGCCCCCCACATGGCAAACGGGAGCCCCACTGATCGAGCCACAGCCGCCCCCCCATACACTGCTCTTATACCCTCTGTCCTCCCACCTTTTTGTTGTACTTGTTACAAATTATACTTTTATACACATTGAATTTCAAAACTGTAGATTTATCATTACTTTTTATGCATTTTCATTTTAGAAACTTGTAAGAAGCAAAAGTAGAGTTGCATACCAAAAAATAGAATACAATAATAGTGGCCTTTATGATTACTCATATGGTTATCTTTACTGGAGCTTTTCATTATCTTTATGCTGCTTTAATCCACTGTCTAATAGTCTTTCCTTTCAGTCTGAGAAACTCCCTTTAGTATTGCTTGTAGGGCAAGGCTAATGGTGACAAACTCCCTCAGCTTTTGTTTATCTGGGAATATCTGAATCTCTTCCTTGCTTTTGAAAGATGATAGTCTTGCCAGATGTAAAATTCTTGGTTAGGAATTGTTTTCTTTCAGCACTTTATATATGTCATCCTACTGCCTTTTTGTGTCCATAGATTCTGATGAGAAATTGGCACTCAGTATTATTGGGACTCCCTTGTTCATAGCTCCTTGCTTTTTTCTCTTTCAGCTTTTAGAACTCTCTCCATGTCTTTGGCATTTGATAGGACAAAGACACTACTATGGGGAAGCGGCTGTGGCTCAATCAGTGGGGCTCCCATTTACCATATGGGAGGCCCCGGGTTCAGTTCCTGGGGCCTCCTGGTGAAGGCAAGCCTGCCCGCACGGCGTGGTTAGCTGACCCAGCAAGCACAAGCAGCAAGGGGGGGATAAATGAATAAATAAATAAAATCTTTAAAAAAAAAAAAGACACTACTATGTGTCTGGCATGGCTCTCCTCAAACTTATGCTGTTTGGGGCTTGTTGTGATTCTTGAATATGCATAGTCTTGTCTTTCAATAAATTTGGGGAGTTTTCTGCCATTATTTCTTTAAATATTCCTTTAGCCCTTTCTGTCTTCTTCTGGGACACCCATATTGTGTATATCGGTATGTTTGATGGTGTCCCACAGGTCTCCTAGGCCCTGTTTGCTTTTTTTTTTTTTTAGCTTCATTTTATTTATTTATTTATTCCCTGTCCCCTTGTTGTTTGTGCTTCCTATCTGTTCTCTTTGTCTGTTCACTGTGTGCTTTCTGTGTCTGCTCATCTTCTTTTTTTAGGAGACACTGAGAACTGAACTTGGGACCTCCCATGTGGGAGGGAGTCGCCCAATCACTTGAGCCACCTCCTCTCCCTGCTTGTTGTGTTTCTCATCATGTTTCCTCATTGCATCTCCATGTTGCATCATCTCCTTGCATCATCTTGTTGCGCCAGCTCACTGCGCCAGCCTGTTGCACCAGCCCATCACATCAGCTGCTGTCTTGCTCCTCTTCTTTAGGAGGCACCTGGAATCAAACCTGGGACCACCCATGTGGTAGGCAGGTGCCCAACTGCTTAAGCCACATCCGCTTCTCCCTGTTTGCTTTTTAAATTCTTTTTTCTTTCTGCTCTTCAGCCTGAATCATTTACATTGCCTTGTCTTTGAGATCACTGATTCATTCTTCTGCCAGCTGCAATATGCAGTTGAAACCTTCTAGGGAATTTTTCAATTCAGTTTTTGTGGTCTTCAACTCTACTATTTCTGTTTGGTTGCTTTAAAATTTTTCTCTCTCTTTATTGAAATTCTCATATTGTTCATTTGTTGTTTTCCTGATATCTGTTAGTTCTTTCTCTGTGGTTTCCTCTATCTCCTTGAGCATATTGAGGTTAATTTTTAAAAAATCTTTGTCTAAAGTCTGGTCTTCTACATTGATGGTTTCTGGATTTTTATCATGTTCCTTTGAATGGGCCATCATTTCCTGTTTCATTGTCTTGTAGTCATTTATTGCACACCATTGTACATTTTAATATTTTAAGTATTAACTTTGGGATTCAGTACCTGAGCTGTCTGTACCTTAAGTTTGTATCCAACTAGTGATATGAGAGAGATTTCTTGAGTTCCAGGAGCTAACAAAAACAAACAGATACAGAAAACTTCTTTAACAGTCTTTTCAAATTGGCCCTACATTGGCTGAGGCTCTCCTCCAGAGTTTCACTCTCCTATCAAGAAGATCCGGGAAGCAGCTGTGGCTCAATCAGTGGGGCTCCCGTTTACCATATGGGAGGCCCCGGGTTCCGTTCCCGGGGCCTCCTGGTGAGGGCAGGCCCGCCCGCACGGCGTGGTTAGCTGACCCGGCGAGCACGAGCAGCAAGGGGGGAATAAATGAATAAATAAATAAAATCTTAAAAAAAAAAAAAAAAAAAAAAGAAGATCAATCTGAGGCTAATGGGATTTGCAGGTTCCCCTCTGCCTTTTCTGAGTCTGAGTCTGGACTTTTGTAGGCTGATGGCCTTAGGAATTCCTCTGTTTACAAATATTTAAATGCCCACTCTATTCTCTATGAAATAGATTTTCTCTGCATTCTGGGTGCTCTATTATATGACTTAAAACTGGTAATGCTTTGCCTCAGGCTCCTTCGATTAATTATTTTTTACACTGCTTTAGCTATCTGCAAGCTGCTTCTGCCTGCAGGACAAGTTCTGGTAGGGTGATCCTGAACTGAGTTTCTTGTTTCCATCTTTCATGCTTCCTCTGGATAGATTGTCATGGACATACAGGCACCCCTGTATGTGCATAGTGGTTACTCTGCTCCCTCTGCAACAGGGCCAGGGATCCGCAATGGAATGCATATTGGCTCCACACTGCACTTGCGAGGGGCTAAGAGAGGGGCCATAGGGCACCAAGACTTCCCCTACTGTTTTACATCTGTGTTTTCTTGATTTAGCAGTTACCCAGATACTGTAACCCTTTAACTGTTTTCTGGAGTGATGAGTTTTCGCTTGTTGTTCAAGGATTCTGTGTGGGATATGGCACTTGGAGCATCTTATGCCTCCATCTTGGTTGACTGGAAACCCACAATCAAATTTTTTTTTTTTTTTGGTACCTAGAATGGCAACATAGAAAATATTTATGAGATATTGTTAAAGTTTACAAACCAGAACAGAATTGTGTGTAAAATAAATTAGAGGAAAAGATACAAATAGAAATGTATTAAAATGTTGCCAGTGGTTATATTAGAGTGTAGCATTATGGGTAATTTTTCTTTCTTTTCTCCAAACTTTGCATTAATAGGTTATACTAATTTTATATCGATACACTTTTATATTATTTATTTTAAAAACACTTTTATTGTATATTTCAAACATATGCCAAAGTAGTTTGAATACTATAATGAATCCCCATGGACCCAACACCTGGGAGCTGAAATCTTTACTTCTATTCCTCTAGCTCTGCCATAATTTTGTAAGTATCTAACTCCCTATATTAAGTTTTTCTGCTTGAATGGATGTTTCTTTGTTTCTTACACTGAATCTTGACAGATATATGTGAGAATCCTGATCAGATATTTTTAAAAGCTCTTCTGCCACGTTACTACATATATAGTTAAATTATCACAAGTGTACTTTTTTTAAGCAGACAACAATATATACTTAGAATTTATTAATATTGTCTTGCTTACATTTGTATTTATTTGTACAATTGCCATCTATTTATAGCAAGTGATACTATATTAGTTTCCCACACATAGCAATAATATAAACTTCCCCTTTAAATAAATTTAAGTTCAAAAGTATGGGTCAATTTAAAGAAAAATAATAGTTTTTTAAAGCATTGCTGACCTCCAAGAAAATTAGGGGGAGTAGACCAGATAAGTTTCTCTGAAGGACCTACTGCAAAAAATACTAGTAGATCTTGTATAAATTACAACAAACAAAATTTGCATGCATTAGCAGGTCCCCTAAAATCTCTAAGATTAAAAAGCAAACAAACCTGCAAGCCAAAACTGGAAGATTGAAAGTAATTGAAAGCAAACTGAAAGGCAGAGTGTCCCTAAGAACAAATCCTCATTACCGCAACAGGTTAGGAAACTAAGCCCATGGCCTGACTCAAGGTAGGAAAGCTGAATCTGAGACTTCAGGGTGTAAACTGTACCCTGAAAGCAGTTAGAGTTATCTCAGGACAATGGCACCTTTTGGTCTTGGTAGAGATAAATGCAAATCCTCTCAGGAGGAAAGTATCACAGCCCTCAGATTTCACACATATTAATTTCAGCAAATTATGAGCTTACAACAACAACAAAATGACCAGCCACACATTTCCATGTGTGGAAATAAGCCACTACGAATGAGAATCAGAAGAAAGAATGAACCACAGCTGTGGGCCGTGAAAGACTTCAGACATGTAAAATAATTAGGTATGAAATGTTCAAAGATATAAAAAGTTGAATTAAAGAATTGAGCAAGGAACAAGAGATTGTCATAAATTGTCAGGGAGTTATAAAATGGTCAGATAAAACTTTTATAAACAAAAAATATAATTATCTAATTAAAAAACATTGGATGAGTTAGACAACAGATATACACAGCAGAAACAAAAATTAATGAGCTGGAAGATAGATCTAAAGATTTATCAACAATGCAACAATGAGTGATAAGGAGATGGGAAATAGAAAAAGGGGTTAAGAGATGTGGAGGATGGAATGATATCTGCTTTTTAAATAAAATTTTATTGAAGTATATCATTCATACATGAACACATACATAAACAAAATAGGTGTATAGTAAAAGTTGTGAACTTACAAAACATGCATATCATCATACAGGGCTCCCATACATTACTCCCCCACCAACACCTTGCATTGTTGTGAAATTTGTTACAAACTATGAAATAACATTGTCAAAGTATTACTACTAATTATAGCCCTTATCTAACATTTGGTGTATTTTTTCTTTTTCCCCGACCCACCCGATTATTAACACCCTGTGTTAGTATTATACATTTGTTATAGATCATGAGAGAATGTTCTCATAATTGTCCTGTTAACCACAGTCCATCTTCCACCCCTGAATTCCCTGTTTTATACATCCCCGTGGTTTTGTACAATACATTCAAAAGTGATGACAGCACAACCCTGTGATGAAAATGAGAGCCACTGAGTGTTCACTTTAAATGGAATGATATCTTTTAACATACATTTATTCAGAATGGAGAATTGAGGAGAGGAATATTTGAAGAAATAATGAAAAGATAGACCAGAACTAATGAATGATATGACTTCATAGCTATAGGATGTAAAACAATATATCCCAACAAGGCCAAATAAAAATAAGCCTAGATATATTGTAGTGAAACTGCAGAGCATTAAAGACAAAGAGATCTTGAAAGCAGCAGAAGTACAAATGAATATTCCAACTTTTCTCATACTCTTCCCCTTCCAGGTGCATGAAAGGATTGCACTGCCCCACACCCTTTAATTTAGATGTATCTATGAGACTTGATTTAGCTAATGAGGTCTGAGTAGATGTGATATAGGTAGTTTCTGGGTTGAATAATAAGAGCCAGTGCTTGGTTCTCTGATTCTTCATGTTCTGTCTTACCCTGCTGAGGTGGTCCTAGAAGCATTTATTGATAATGAAGCTGCTATGAGATTTAAGTAGCCTGGCATGCTATGTGGATACATGGAGAATAGGTGCTTTGGAATATTGCCCATATTTGCAGCAGATTTTGCATTAGTGAGAACTAAACTTTGTTGAGTTAAGCCACTGAGAATTTTGGATTATTTGTTACCGTGGTATAGCCTGGCATATAGTATACAGAACCTTGGTTTTCTTTGAAAAAACAAAAACAAAAAACAAAACAATAACCAATAATGAAACACTAGGGTCTGAGACATTAGCTGAGCAGGTCGGTAACAAGGAAACTGGTATTGATGGCTAGAAAGATGGTAGTACATGTTACGTAATGGAAAACATCTGGTAAAACTCTGTGATAACTTAGGAGGCAGATCATACACTTAATGAATTTTGGTAGGCAAAGAGGTTGAAAGACAACATTGTAGTATGTGTTGGTTGTTATTCTGTTTTGCAAGGTATTTCAAGAAAAAGATAAGTTCAGAAAATATTTGGCCTGCTTTTAAGCAGGAGTGAAGGAAAATAGAGAATATCCAGAAATTCAGGGACTCAGGGTTTTGAAGAGGTAATTGCTTCTCAAACCTGAAGAGTAAATGATAACTTTGAGAAAATCTTTGAATATTGAAGGTCCATTAAAATTCAGCTTTGAGGCAAGGATCAAATTAACAGTATGACCATTATATTCACTGTTAAAACATCAAATGGATTAAAGTACTTCAATGAAAATATGAAAATTAAGTGCCATGTAAAATCATTTAGCTGAATAAGAATCAGGGAGAAGATTCTAAGAGTCTGGCTTTCCCACCAAAGCCTGTGGGGAAGGAGAAGAGAGAAAGAGACACAGGCATAAGAAAGTAAAGAGACATAGCAAAAAAGAGAACTAATTCTTGAACTGTGTATATAACTTTGGGCACATGATGCTTCTTGCATTCAAATGGAAACTTTATGAGGCTCTCAAAATGTTTGCCCAGTTGGAATTTAGAATTGCTATAGCCAGTAACTCCTGTGTGTCCCAATAGGTGGCACTAGTGGCCCTCATTTAGGGCCTGGGAGAGTCAGGAAAGTGATAAGGGCTAAATCTAGGGGGAAATTTTAATAAGGAGCAGGATATTTGCATGGTCTTAAATTGTCTCTCCACCCATGCTCACTGTAAAGGAGGAAAAAAAATACACATTAACTCTAGGGTGGAGAAATCAGGCAACACTGTGTTATCAAAATAACATTACCAATGAGGGACAGATGGTTGAATTGTGGTTCCAGAAGTGAAACCCTGAGAAGTAGACAACATCACCTAGATAGAGAAGTTGAACATGCATAACCTGAATTTAATCACAAGGATACATCAGACAAACCCAAAATGAGAAATATTATGTTAAATAAAGGAAGGGGGTCAGGAACTCTATTCTTTAAAAATGCCCATGTCATGAAAGACAAAGAAAGGCAGTGAAAATGTTCCAGATTAAAGGAGACTAAAGACACATGACAAGTAAATGTAGTACCTGGCCCTACACTGGTTCCTGAAGTGGAGGTAGAATGCTATAAAGGGCATTATTGAGTCAACTGACAAAATTGGAATATGGACACATAGATTACATTTTGTATCAATGTTAGATTTAATGAAGTTGATAACTATTCTGTGATTATGTAATAGAATAGCCTTCCTTTTAGGAAATATGCACTGTAGTATTTAGGGGTAAAGGGCAGTGTGTGTGTGTGTGTGTGTGTGTGTGTGACAGTTTGAGATTATTTTATGAATTCCAAAAAGAGAAAGATTATGTTTGTAAACTAATCTGTTCCTCTGGATGAGATACACTTTGATTGCATCGAATTCAGCCGAGATGTCTTTGATTAGATTACTGTTAAGATTAGATTAGGCTTTTAGATTTAATTATGCCAGAGGGCGTGACTTGGGTTAAGTCCCCGCCCCCATGTTGGGTCTGATATAAAAATAGACACTCTCAAGAAGACACTTGGGAGGAGAGAGAGCTCTGTCATTTTTGATCCTGGGTCCCTGGGGAGAGATGAGCCATTCACCTGATATTTTGCAGCTGACCTTGGGAGGAGAACAGAACAGCTGAGACTGATACAGAAGGCCTGGAAAGAAATGAGCCCTATGCCCCGAGAGACAAGGAAGCCCTGAGAGACAAGGTTGATGCTAGCCTGCAGCTGAAAGAGAGGAAGCCCAAAGGGGAAGCCTGAACTCTTGCAGAGATCAGCATCCATCTTACTTCAACATGTGGCAACTGACTTTGGTGAGAAAGCAACCTTGGGTTGGACTTCTTAGGGCCACGTAACTGTAAGGTTTTAACCCAAGTAAATACCCTTTATATAATAAAAGTGAACAGATTTCTGGTACTTTACATCGGCATCCCTATGGTGGACTGATACAGAATTGGTACCAAGAGAGTAGAGTGCAGTCTGTTTGCAGTTACCAAAATTCTGGAATGGGTTTTATAAATGGGTAAGGGGTATTTTTTGGAGGAATTGTGAGATGCTTGATAGAAAAGGCCTAGATTGCTTTGAAGAGACTATTGGTAAGAATATAGATGCTAAAGAGACTTTTGATGAGAGCTTAGAAGGGAATGATGAAACTGTGACTGGAAACTGGAGGAAAGGTGATCCATGATTTAAAGTTGCAGAGAACTTAGCAAGATTGACTCCTGATGTTAGATGGAAGGAAGAATTTGAAAGTGACGAGCTTGGACATTTAGCCAAGGAAATTTCCAAACTAAATGTAGAGAATGCTGTTTGGCTTCTCCTTGCAGTTTGTAGCAAAATGTGAGAGGAAAGAGATAGCTGTGAACTGAATTGTTGGGCAAAAAGAAGCCAGAGACTGATTTTGGAAATTCCAAGCTTCCAAAAATCAAACCCCCAGAAGATAGTGCTCCATTTGAGGAATTAACTAAACTTGGAACTTGTAAGTCAGGATTGAAAATGCAGTTATTCAGGAAAGATTTGTGGAAAGTCTTACTGTCTGATGGCTTGGACCCCTACTTCCTGCATGCTAAACCAACAAGCTTTTTGAGAGATCTGTATGAGCAAAACCACTGTCAGCCTGGACTAAAAGGGACAGGGAGTGGAGAGATGGAAGTGAAAATGGCTTTAAGAGGAAAACCATGGAAGCTGAAGTCTGGACTTAAGACATCTCCTTGGGCCAAGAGAAGGTCCCCACCCATGGAAAGGGTAAATTTGCCCCAGAATTTGAAGAAGGTGGATGTTCCAGCCCGTTGTTCAATGAGAGTTCGCCGCCCCAGGCTACAGAGAGGGTAGATAGAGCATTTTCCCCAGTTGTTGGGGAGAGTGAGGTCACCACCCCACTGCTCTGAGGGGGTTGGGCCTGTATGCCAGAGATTAGGGAGAATGTTGCTGCTACTTCACTGTATGAACGGGGTTGATACTGTACCCCAGAGATTGGGGAAAGTGTGGCCATCATCCCAATATTCTTAGAGGGTGAGGTCTGGAGCTCTGTCGCCACCTAGATGCTTGATATGGGTAGAACAAAGAAAATGGCTATTGGGCAAGCCTGTAGAAAGAGCAGATCCCCATGAGGCCCCAAGGAGAAGAGGAAACCATCGTCTTAAGAATGACTCTCAGACTTTAAAATCTAATGGAGTATGCCCTGCAGGTTTTTACAGGTCCCCAGCAGTTCCAAATCTGGTGACTATTGAGCTCCAGACCTCACCCTCCAAGAAAAATCTCAGCTTTCCATTCTCTAACCATATTCTATTCTCTGATGATTTATATTCTACCTATTAACTCCATGAGTTTGCTCATTATATTTAGTTCATAATAGTGAAATCAAACAATATTTGTTCTTTTGTGTCTGGCTTGATTCACTCAGCATAATGTCCTCCAGGTTCATCCACATTATCATATGCTTCAGGACTTCATTTCTTCTTACAGCTGAATAATATTCCATGATGTGTATATACCACAGTTTCTTTATGTATTCATTAATTGATGGACACCGGGGTTGTTTCCATCTTTTGGCAGTTGTGAATAATGTCACTATGAACATCAGTGTGCAGATGTCTGTTTGTGTCAATGCTCTCAGTTCTTCTGGGTATATACGTAGTAACAATATTGCCAGATCACATGGTAGATCTACCTCTAACTTCCTTAGGAATGGCCAAACAGACTTGACAGTGGCTGTACCATTCTATATTCCAACCAACAGTGAATTGGCATTCCTATCTCTCCACATTCTCTCCAACACCTTGTAGTTTTCTGTTTTGTTCATAGTTGCCATTCTAGTAGGTGTGAAATGATATCTCATTGTAGCTTTGATTTGCATTTCCCTAATAGCCAGTAATGTCGAATATTTTTTCATGTGGTTTTTTTTCACCATTTGTATTTTTTCTTTAGAAAAATGTCTATTCAGGCCTTTTGCCCACTTTTTAACCAGGTCATTTGCCTTTTTATTGTTGAGTTGTAGGATCTCATTGTATACTATGGATATTAGACTCTTGTCAGATGTGTGATTTCCAAATATTATCTCCCATTAAATAAGCTGCCTTTTTACCCTCTTCACAAAGTCCTTTGAGGTACAGAAGTGTTTAATTTTGAGGAGATCCCATTTATTTATTTTACCTTTTGTTGCTCATGCTTTTGGTGTAAAGTTTAAGAGACTTTCACCTACTACAAGGTCTTAAAGCTATTTCCCTACATTATCTTCTAGGATAATGGGTCGTCCTGGCCTTTATGTTTAGGTCATTGATCCATTTTGAATTGATTCTTGTATAGGGAGTGAGATAGGGGTCCTCTTTCACTCTTTTGGCTATGGATGTCCAGTTCTTCCAGCACCATCTGTTGAAGAGACTGTTCAGTCCCAGAAAAGTGGACTTGGTAGGCTTATCAAAAATCAGTTTGAACATAGAGGTGAGGGTCTATTTCTGAACTCTCAATTTGATTCTATTGATCAATGTGTCTATCGTTATGCCAATACCATGCTGTTTTGTCCACTGTAGCTTTATAATACACTTCAAGGTCAGGAAGCACAAGTCCTCTGACTTTGCTCTTCTTTTTCAGGATGTTTTTGGCTATCCGGGATCTTTTTCCCTTCCAATTAAATTTTATAATTGACTTCTATTTCAGTAAAGTAGACTGTTGGAATTTTTATTGGGATTGCATTGAATGTTTAAGTCAATTTTGGTAGAATTGACATTGTCACGATGTTTAGTCTTTTAATCCATGAACACGGAACGTCCTTCTATTTATTTAGCTCTTCTTTGATTTCTTGTAGCAATGTTTTGTAGTTTTCTGAATACAGATCCTTTGCATTCCTGGTTAAATTAATTCCTAGAAATTTTAGTCTTTTTCTTGCTATTGTAAATGAATTTTTTTTTCTTGATTTCCTCCTCAGCTTGCTCATTACTAATGTATAGAAATGCTACTGATTTTTGTGTGTTGATTTTGTATCCTGCCACTTTGCTGACCTCATTTATTAGCTCTAATATCATTGTTGTAGATATTTCAGGATTTTCTAAATATAGGATCATGTCATCTGCAAATAGTGAGAATTTTACTTCCTCTTTTCCAATTTGGATGTCTTTTATTTATTTATTTCTTCCTAATTGCTCTAGCTAGAACTTCTAACACAATGTTGAATAACAGTGTTGACAGTGGGCATCCTTGTCTTGTTCCTGATCTTAGAAGGAACGCTTTCAACCTATCCCCATTGAGTACAATGTTGGCTGTGGGCTTTTCCTATATGCCCTTTATCATGTTAAGGAACTTTCCTTCTATACATATCTTAATAAAAATTTTAATCAGTTTTATTAATACATATTAATAAAGCATACAATCTATCCAACGTGTACAATCAATGGTATTTTGTATAATCACATAGTTGTGCATTCATCAATTCAGTAATTAGAGTACTTTCATTATTCCAATATTAATGGTAATAATAAACAAAAAACCCAGACAAATAACTGTATCCCTTAATATTCACCTCTCAATCTCTCTAAGCTTCCCCTGCAATACATAGTTGCTATGTCATTTCTGCCTCTCTAATTTATTTTGTACATTAGTATTTTTTCAATTTTATTGATACATATTAATAAAGCAGTCCATCTAAAGAGTGATATTCGGTGTAATTACATGTTTGTACATTCCTCACCCCAGTCACTACCAGAGCATTTTCATTATTCCAATAATAATAATAAACAAAAACAAACAAAACTCATCACTCTCAATCTCTCTATGCTTCACCTGGTATACATAGCTGCTATTCTTTTTCCATCTCTCTAATATATTTGTATATATATTTTGTAAAAACAGTCTTAAATATACAATATCACCTATATTCGTGTTTTACATGAGGTCTTACTATCTTATACAGTTCCATGTTACAGTTTTTAGCTTTCCTTCTAGTAATATACATGATCTTAGACTTTCCTTTTCCAACCACTGTCCTACCCATACAATAGCACTGCTAGTTACAAACACCATGATATGCTTTAACCATTTCTATTTCCAAGATTTACAAACAACTTTTTAAAAAACAATTCTGCATAGATTAACCCTCAGCTTTCCATTCTCTACCCTCCTTCTATTTTCTTGTGACCTATATTCTAATTATTAACTCCATGAGTTTACACAGTATATTTAGTTCATAATAGCGCAATCATACAGTATTTGTCCTTTTGTGTCTGGCTTGTTTCACTCAACATAATGTCCTCTAGGTTCATCCATGTTGTCATATGCTTCATTTCTTCTTACTGCTGCATAATATTCCATTGTGTAGTATATACCACAATTTGTTTATCCATTCAGCAGTTGATGGACACCTGGGTTGTTTCCAACTTTTGGCAATCATGAATAATGCCACTGTGGACATCGGTGTGCAGATGTCTGTTCATGTCTCTGCTCTCAGTTCTTCTGGGCATTTACCTGGTAATGGTATTGCTGGGTCATATGGCAAGTCTATATTCAACTTCCTTAGGAACAGGCAAACAGTCCTTCACAGTGGCTGTACCATTCTACATTCCCACCAACAGTGAATAGTGAATAAGTGTTCCTATCTCTCCACATCTTCTCCGACATTTACAGTTTTCCAACTTTTTAATAGCGGCCAGCCTAACAGGTGTGAAGTGATATCTCATTGTAGTTTTGATTTGCATTCCCTAATCACTAGTGATGAACATTTTTTTCATGTGTTTCATCACCA
The DNA here is from genome assembly GCA_026826555.1 of Tolypeutes matacus. NCBI lineage: Eukaryota > Metazoa > Chordata > Mammalia > Cingulata > Chlamyphoridae > Tolypeutes > Tolypeutes matacus. The sequence continues at coordinate 41,372,531 of JAKSZT010007815.1, forward strand.
TTTGTATTTCTTCTTTGGACAATTGTCTTTTGCCCATTTTTTAATTGGGTAGTTTGTCTTTATTGTTGAGTCATACGATCTCTTTGTATATCATAAATATTAAACACTTATTGGATATGTGATTGCAAAATATTTTCCTCCTTAAGTTGGCTGCCTTTTCACTTTTTGACAAATCCCTTTTCACCCTTTTGACAAAGCAAAAGTGTTTAATTGTGAGGAGGTCCCATTTATCAATTTTTTGTTGTTGTTGCTCATGCTTTGGGTGTAAGGTTTAAGAAACTATCACCTACCATAAGATCTTTTTTTTTTTTTAATATACTTTTTAAAAAAAGATTTATTTTATTTATTTCTCCCCACCCCCTCATTGTTTGCTTGCTGTGTCTGTTTATCTTCCTTGTTTTTTTAAGAGACACCGGGAACTGAACCCGGGACCTCCGATGTGGGAGGAAGGCACCTAATCATTTGAGCCACCTGCATTCCCTGCTTTGTTGCATCTCTCATTATGTTTTCCTTCTTGTGTCTCTTGTTGCATCATCTATTTGAGTCAGCTTGCTGCGTCTGCCCATTGCGCTAGCTCACGGTTTTCTTTAGGAGCCACCAGGAACCAAACCAGGGACCTCCCATGTGGTAGGCGGGAGCCCAATCACTCGATCCACATCTACTTCCCTACCATAAGATCTTGAAGATGTTTTCCTACATTTTCTTCTAGGAATTTTTTGATTGTCACTTTTATATTTTGGTCCTTGATCCATTTTGAGTTAATTTTTGTATAAGGTGTGAGATAGGGGTCTTCTTTCTTTCTTTTGGATATGGATATCCAGTTCTCCCAGCACCATTTATTGAATAGTCTCCTCTGGCCTGACTGGGAGGACTTGACTGCTTTGTCAAAAATCACTTGGGAGAGTAGATGTAGCCGAAGCAATTGAATGCCTACAGCCCACATGGGAGGTCCCCGGTTCAGTTCCTGGTGCCTCCTGAAAAGAAAAAGCAAAAAGCAAAACAAATGTAAGAGCCCTTTGTGGCTCAGTGGTTGAGTGCCACCTTCCCACAAATGAAGTCCTGGATTCAATTCCCAGTCTCCGGTACCTAAAAAAAAATCACTTGACTGTAGATGTGAGGTCTATTTCTGAGTTCTCGATTTGGTTCCATTGGTCAATGTGTCTGTCTTTATGCCATTACCATGCTGTTTTTACCACTGTAGCTAGGTAATATGTTTTAAAGTCTGAAAGTGAGGGTCCTCCAACTTTATTCTTCCTTTTTAAGATCTTTTTGGCTATTCAGGGGCCCTTACCCTTCCAAATAAATTTGATAATTGGTTTTTCCACTTCTTAAAAAAAGGCTGTTGGGATTTTTATTGAGACTGTGTTGAATCTATAAATCAATTTGGGTAGAATTGGCATCTTAACGATATTTAGTCTTCCAATCCATGAACACAGAATACCCTTCCATTTATTTAAGTCTTTAGTTTCTTTTAGCAATGTTTTATAGTTTTCTGAATAGAGGTCCATTATGTCCTTGGTTAAATCTTTTCCTAAATATTTTATTTTTTAGTTACTATAGTAAATGGAATTTTTTTTCCTGATTTCCTCCTCAGATTGCACATCCATAGTGTATAAAAATGCTATTGATTTTTGCATATTAATCTTGTATCTTGCCACTTTGCTGAACTTGTCTGTTAGTTCTAGTAGCTTTATTGTGGATTTTTCAGGAGATTCTAGATATAGGGTCATATCATCTGTGAATAGTGAAAGTTTTACTTCTTCTTTTCCTATTTGAGTGCCTTTTATTTCTTTATCTAGCCTAACTGCTCTAGCTAGAACCTTTAGCACAATATTGAATAACAGTGGTGACAGTGGGCATCCTTGTCTTGTCCCTGATCTCAGTGGGAAAGTTTCCAGTCTTTCACCATTAAGTACTATTCTAGCTGTAGGTTTTTCATATATGCACTCTACCATATTGAGAAAGCTTCTTTCTATTCCTATCTTTCGGAGTGTTTTTATCAAGAAAGGATGCTGTATTTTTTCAACTTTTCTGCATCAATTGAGAGGATCATGTAATTTTTCTTCAATTTATCAATGTGGTTTATTTCACTAACTGATTTTCTTTTGTTGACCCACCCTTACATACCTGGGATAAAACCCACTTGATAGTGGTGCATAATTCTTTTAATGTGCTTTTGGAATCTGTTTGCAAGTATTTTGCTGAGGATTTTTGCATCTATATTCACTAGAGATATTGGTCTGTAATTTTCTTTCTTTTTTTTTTTTGTAGTATCTATCTGGTTTTGGTATTAGTGCGATGTTGGCTTCATAGAATGAATTTGGTAGCATTCCTTCCTGTTCAAATTATTGGAAGAGCTTGAGCAAGATTGGTATTAGATTGTCTTTGAATAATTGGTAAAATTTACCTGTGAAGTCATTTGGTCCTGGGCTTTTCATCTTTGGGAGGTTTTTGATGACTGTTTCTATTTCTTCACTTGTGATTAGTTTGTTGAGGTCTTCTATTTCTTCTAGGGTCATGTGGGGGTGGTTTGTGTGTTTTAGAAATTTGTCCATCTCCTACAATGTCTAGTTTTTTGGCATACAGTTGTTCATAGTATCCTCTTATGATCTCTCTTATTTCTGCAGGGTCAGTGGTAATGTTCTGCCTCTTATTTCTGATTTTATTTATTTGTGTCTTCTCTCTTTTTTTTCTTTGTCAGTCTAGCTGAGGGTTTGTCAATTTTATTGATCTTCTCAAAGAACCAACTTTTGGTTTTGATGATTCTATTGTTTTTTTGTTCTTGATTTCATTTATTTCTGTTCTGATCTTTACTATTTCTTTCCTTTGGCTTAGTTTGGGATTAGTTTACTGTTCTTTTTTTAGTTCTTCTAGGTGTGCAGTTAGATCTTCCATTTTAGCTCTTTCTTCTTTTTTAATGTAAGCATTGAAGGCTATAAATTTCCCTCTCAGCAGTGTGTTCTCATTTTCATTCATCTCAAGATATTTGCTAAAGTCTCTTGCAATTTCTTCTTTGACCCACTGATTATTTGAGTGTGCTGTTTAATCTCCATATATTTATGAATTTTCCCTTTTTCTGTCCATTGTTGATTTCCAGCTTCATTCCATTATGATCAGAGAAAGTGTTTTGTATAATTTCAATCTTTTTAAATTTATTGAGACTTGTGACCCAACATATGGTCTATCTTGGAGAAGGATCCATGAGCACTTGAAAAGAAAGTATGTCCTGCTGTTTTGGGGTACAATATTCTATAGATGTCTGTTAGGTCTAGTTCACTTATCATATTATTCAAGTGCTCTGTTTTTTTATTTATCCTCTGTCCAGATGTTCGATCCAATACTGAGAGTAGTGTATTGAAGTCTCCAACTATTATTATAGAGACATCTATCTCTCCCTTCAGTTTTGCCAGTGTGTTCCTCATATACTTCGAGCATTCAGGTTAGGTGCATAAATATTTAGTATATTCATTTTTTCTTGGTGAATTGTCCCTTTAATTAATATATATTGACCTTCTTCATCTCATAACAGTTTTGCATTTGAAATCTATTTTGTCTGATGGTAGTATCGCTACTCCAACTCTTTTTTGGTCACTATTTGCATGGAATACCTTTTTCCAACCTTTCACTTTTAACCTGGTTGTGTCCTTACATCCATCTGAAGTGGGTCTCTTGTAGACAACATATAGATGGGTCATATTTTTTTAATCCATTCTATCAGTCTATGTCTTTTGATTGGGTGTTCAATACATTAACATTCAATGTTATTATTATAAAGGCATTACTTACTTCATTCATTTTGTCCTTTGGCTCTCCTTACTTTACCCTTCCTAGTAATCTTCATTTCTAAACTCTTCTCCAAATCTCTTGCCCTTTTATTTTCCTTTCAGGCTGCAGCACCCCATTTAGTATATCTTGTAAATCTCATATTTTGGTAATATATTCTATCAGTTTTTGTTTGTCTGTGAAGACTTTGAACTCGCCCTCATTTTAGAAGGACAGTTTTGCCAAATATGGAATTCTTGGCTGGCAGTTTTTATCTTTTGGTACCTTACATCATAACACTTTCTTCTCACCTCCATGGTTTCTGATAAGAGGTCGGCACTTTATCTTACTGAGTTTCCCTTGTATGTGAGGCTTTGCTTTTCTCTTGCTGCTTTCAGAGTCTTCTTTTTATCTCTGGTATTTGTCATTCTGAATAGTAGGTTTCTTGGGGTAGGTCTGTTTGGATTTATCCTGTTTGAGGTGAGTTGTCCTTCTTGGATATTGTTATTTATGTCTTTCATAAGGGTCGGGAAGTTTGCAGTCACTATTTCCTCAAATATTCTTTCTGCCCCTTTTCTGATCTCTTCTCCTTCTGGGACACCAATAATGTGAATGTTTGTGTGTTTCTCATTGTCATTCAGTTCCTGAGACTTTGTACTATTTTTTCCCATTCTCTTCTCTTTCTGTTCTCCTGTCTTTTCCAGTTCAGATATTCTGTCTTTGAAATCACTAATTCTGTCTTCAAGCAATTCAAATCTGCTCTTATGTGCCTCTAAACTATTTTTTTTTTTTAAGATTTATTTTATTTATTTATCCTTCCCTACCCCCTGCCACTTGCGCTCGCAGTCTGCTCTCTGTGTCCATTTGCTGCGCATTCTTCTGTGTCTGCTTGTCTCCTCTTCTCGTCTTCTCTTTAGGAGGCACTGGGAACCCATCCTGAGACCTTCTGATGTGGGAGAGAGGCACTCAATCGCTTGAGCCACGTTAGCTCCCTGGTTTATTGTGTCTCTGTCTCTCTTCTGTGTCTCATTTTTTTTGTTGCGTCATCTTGTTGCACCAGCTCTCCATGTGGGCCAGCTCTCTTTTACCAGAAGGCCTTGGGAACTGAACCCGGGATCCTCCATATGGCAGATGGGAGCCTTGAGCCACATCTGCTTCCCTCTGAAGTGTTTTTAGTCTCATCCACCATGTCTTTCATTCCCATAAGCTCTCTCACTTTTCTTTGCAGTCTTTCAAGTTGTTCTTTATGCTCTCCCTGTATCTTCTTAATATCCTTTATTTAGTTAGTTATATTTTCTTTAAATTCTTTGAAGTGATTTAGGAGATTTGTGTGATTATCACTGATTTATTGTCTTAAATCCTATATCACTTCAGGATATTTGGTTTGTTCTTTTGGCTGGGCCATCTCTTCCTGTTTCCTAGTATGGTTTGTAAGTTTTTGCTGATGTCTAGGCATCTGAGTATGTCGGTGAATTTACCTTAATGGCCAGTTTCTCTTTCTTGCCTATTATTTTTTTCCCCCTCACAGATCTTCTTTGATACTTGGTTCAACTTATTCTAAGTCTTTTTAATTGCCTGGCTTAAGTTTTCAAAATTGGGCCAAGGACTTACTAGTGGGGTGCAGATTTTCTCACAGGGGTTGGATACAGAGACTGCAGAGAAGTTTTTGCCCATTCAATTTCCAGATCAGCCAGCAGATGGCATTTGTCAGCACACCTTTCCACAGAGGTCTTTCAGCCTTGATTTTCGTCTTCTGTGTTGAATCTCCACATCCGTGACTCATAGCTGGCTCTGCTGGCTGAATTCAGTAAAGAAAAGCACCCTAACCTCCCCTCCATTTTTCCTTGAAACAGCTGACAGGGAGGAAGATGTCTGTTCCCTCTTAGTTGGTTGCAGTGAGGCAGGGGTTTTACCCCAGCTTAATATATTGGGGGTGGAGGAGGAGAGCCCTTTCCTGCTGCCATGTAGGCTTGGTAACTCATGTTTGTCATTTTAGCTTCTTCATCAATATGTCCCTCACCTTCCTGGGAGTTGTGTAGCACGTCCTGGTCTGCTGACCCCCAAAGCATGTCCCTCAGAGAGCTTTTGGCTCTTTCTCTGTTGTTTTTGTGGGAGCATTCTGCTCTGCCTGTTTGTCCATCACCATCTTCCCACAATCTATCTATACTTATTCTTCTGAAATGTTTTTATTTAATCAAGAAAGGATGCTGGATTTTGTCAAATGCCTTTTCTGCATCAATCGAGAAGGTCATTTGGTTTTTTTTACCCTTTGATTTGTTAATGTGGTGTATCACGTTAATTGATTTTCTTGTGTTGAACCACCCTTGCATACCAGGAATAAAAGCCACTTGATTGTGGTATATAATTCTTTCAATATACTGTTGGATTTGATTTGCAGTATTTTGTTGAGAATTTTTGCATCTGTGTTCATTAGAGAGATTGGTCTGTAATTTTCTTTTCCTATAGTATCTTTATTGGCTTTGGTATTAGGGTGACATTGGGTTCATAAAATGTGTTGGGTAGTTTTCCCTCCTTTTCAATTTTTTTGGAAGAGTTTAAACAGGATTGGTATTAATTCTTCTCAAAATGTTTGGTAGAATTCACCTGTGAAGTCTTGGACTTTTCTTTGTTGGAAGATTTTTGATGATGTATTCAACCTCTTTACTTGTGATAGGTTTGTTGAGTTCTCGTATTTCTTGTAGAGTCAATGTGTAGGTTGTGTGTGCATTTCTAGGAATTTGTCCATTTCATCTAGGTTGTCTAATTTGTTGGCATACATTTTCTTATAATATCCTCTTATGATTCTTTTTATTTCTGTTTGGTCAATTGTAATCTCCCCCGCTTCATTCTTGATTTTATTTATGGCATCTTCTCTCTTTTTTTCTTTGTTAGTCTTGCTAAGTGCTTGTCAATTTTATTGATTTTTTTCAAAGAACCAGCTTTTGGTTTTGTTTTTTTCTGTTTGTGTGTGTGTGTTGTTTTCAATTTCACTTATCTGCTGTAATCTTGTTCTTTCTACTTGCTTTGGGATTTGTTTGCTGTTCTTTTTTTATGTATACCTGCTGATTTAGGGTGCAATGTTCTGTATATGTCTGTCAGGTCCAACTTGTTTATCATATTGTAAGTTCCTTCTTTCCTTGATCATCTGTCTAGTTCTATCTATTGATGTGAGTGTTGTGTTGAACTTTCCAACTATTATTGTAGAGATGTCTATTTTTCTCTTCAGTTTTGCCAGAGTTTGTCTCATGTGTTTTGGGGCACTCTGGTTAGATGCATAGACATTTATGACTGTTACTCCTTCCCGGTGGATTGTCCCTTTTATTAATATATAATGACCTTCTGCATCTCTTATAACTTTTTTGTATTTAAAGTCTGTTTTGTCTGACACCAATATAGCAATCTCTGCTCTCTTTTGGTTACTATTTGCAGGAAATATTTTTCTTCCCAACCTTTCACTTTCAGTCCATTTGCATCCTTGGGTCTAAGGTGAGTATTCTGCAGACAGTATATGGATGGCTCATGTTTTCTTATCCATTTTGTCAGCCTGTGTCTTTTGATTGGAGAGTTTACTTCATTAATATTCAATGTTATTACTATAAAGTTATTACTTACTTCCACCATTTTATCCTTTGGCTTTCACATATCATATCTTATTTTTGTCCATCTTTTTACCTTTTTTTTGGTTATCCTTTCTGATAGTCTTTACTTCTGCACTCTCCTCCAAGCCTCTCTCTCTTTTCTTTCTTCAGAACTCCCTTTAGAGTTTCCTGCAGAGCTCGATTCTTGTTAATGAACTCTCTTAGTTTCTGTTTACCTGTAATATATTTTTAATTTTTTTAATTTTTTATTTTTTTACCTGTAATATTTTAAACTTACTGTCATATTTGAAGAGCAGTTTTGCTGGATAAACAATTCTTTGCTGGCAGTTTTTCTCTTTAAGTAACTTACTTATACCACTGCCTTCTTGCCTCCATAGATTCTGAAGAGAAATCCACACTAAATCTTATTGGACATCGTTTGTGTGTGATGTTTCACTTCTTCCTTGCTGCTTTCAGAATTTTCTCTTTATCTTTGGTATTTGACATTGTGCATATTATGTCTTTGGGTAGGTCTATTTGGATTTATTCTAATTGGAGTTTGCTGTGCTTCCCTGACGTGTATTCATAACTTTCGTGAGAGTTGGGAAATCTTTGGCCATTATTTCCTCAAATACTCTTTCTGCCCCTTTTCCCTTCTCTTCTCTTTCTGGAATTCCCATAACATGTATGTTGATGTTCTTTGTGTTATCATTCAACTCCCTGCCCATTTTTTCCCCATTCTTTTCTCTCTCTGTTCTCAAACTTCAATTTCAGTTGTTTTTTCATTTGCATCACTGATTCTTACTTCCATGATTTCAAACCTGCTGTTGTGTGCCTCTGTTTTATTTTTAATTTCACTTGTGCCTTTCATTCCCACAAGCTCTGTTATTTTTCTATCCAAGATTTAAAATTTTTCTTTGTGCTCACCTAGTATCTTCTTAATGTCTTTTATTTCTTTATCCATGTTGTCCTTCAACTCCATGATTTGATTTAGGAGGTTTGCCTGAACCCCATTGATTAGCTGTTTCAAATCCTGTGTGTCATCTGGATGTTTGATTTGTTCCTTTGCCTGAGTCATATATTCCTTTTTCATTGTATGACTTATAATTTTTTGCTGATGTCTAGGCATTTTATTTTGATGTTGAGTTTTCTCTGATGTTCAGTTTATCTCTCTTTCCTAGGGATTTACTGTTAAGTAGCTGTATGCTACCACTGTTCTTTGACTCTTGGTTCAACTTGTTCTAGCTATTTAGGATTGCCCCTGTTTAACTGCTTAAACCAGGGCTAAGGACCCTGTAAGGTGGTGCAGGCCAGTTCCAAGGGCCTTGTAGAGGGTGGCAGTAAAGGCACCTGGTTGCCTCTTGTATTTATTATTATTTTTGCCTTTTCATGCACTTTTCTGGTCTGGCCAGCAGATGGCAGTCTTGGGAAGACCTCTCAGCTCAGACATCAGGTGCTGGGGGGAATCCATTTAGTGCAACTCTGTAGTGGGTGGTGCAAAAGCAATGTTCTCAGGGCTGCCCAAGCCTCACAAACAGACTTTCTCAGAAGCTCTTCTCTTCCCTTGGCCAACCCCATCCTCCCTCCCTCTGCCTCCTCAGCAACCAGCCCAGGGCAGTAGGGATGGTATTTGAGAAGGGAAATTATCATTAGCTTCCTGTGGGCTTTCAGTGCAAACAATGTCATGGCCCCATCTGACCTAGAAGTGCGGGACCCCTCCAATGCAGTAGACCAAGTTTGCTGGCCCAAATCTGAATTTGCTGTAAGCTGTGTCCCTCCCCCTCCCCTTTCTTGGGGAAGAAGATCCCTGCCACCTCTTCAGTCTGTAGCCACTACAGTCCACAGCTGCTGTAGTCCACAGGTAGCTGTTTGCTCTGAAGGTGGGGGCATGGGCACCTGCTGCTGCTTATGTAGTTTTACTCATGGAATTTTTCAGCCAGCTGAGACTCCTTTCCTTTACCCTCTTTCCCCCATGTCCTGAGCAATCCTCTAAACAGTCTCTGCCTGTCCTTAGCCATTTTTTTTCTGGGAGAGAAGTGATCACTCTCTTTTGTAACTTTTTGTAAGTCTGAAATTATTTCTAAATAAAAAGTTAAGAAGGAGAACGAATGGTAAAGATGGTGGTTCCAGGTACCGCCTCTGCTCATCCCTCTTTCTGTTGTCCAACAATTCAGAGCCAGTGCCCTGTCTTACTTGTGTGGTATGATAAAATATACAGCCTGGTCACAGGCCCCCAACAGTCCTGCTGGGTTTGTCTTCTGCTGTCCCCTCTGCTTCCGTCATTTATTTTCTGCAAGGATTATGCTTGGCTTCCAGCCTTTTGAATGGAGGGAGTGGAACTGTTGTTGTCAAAGACTGGCAAGTGCTGCTGAGGCCTTTGTAAGGGGGCATGTAGAGGGAGCAAAGGGCTCTGTGTCCAGCCTTACTCCTACACTGTCCTTAGGGAACCGAGGGTATCTGTCAGTCCTTATAGGAAACAAACAAGCTGGGTTTTCTCTGCCATTCTGAAAACATACCTGGCATCTGAGGGTGTTTGCTGGGTGGGGTGTGGCAAGAGCCTTGATAGTATGGGGACAGGAATGGCTTCTCTGTCTTTCCTCTGCTTACAATTCCTTAGAAATAACACAGAAACCTTCTTCTCTCTTGGGCCTGGGCACGCTGGACACTCCCGAATCCCCAGGAACCCTTCCAAATTTCCAATGATTTACTTTGCATTAAATCAACAGAATTAGATGCCAGGTGATAGAGAGGTAGAACATTTTATCCCAGGTCTGACCCTGACTGCTTCCTGGGATGACTACTAGTGCTTGTCCCCTGGCTCCATTTACTTCATCTGTGAATAAGAGCGACTTCATCCTTCCATCCCCATTCTAATCTGGCTGCATCAGTCCCTCTCCCAGCTCTTCCTCAAAGCGGAGGGAGGTCCATCTCTGTAGGTCATCTATGGAAAAAAATGAGCATCTGAACTAAGGCTCTAGCTTCCTTAAGTCAAGCGGAAAGAGAATACACTGTCTTATCCAAGCTCAGAAAAGGATATCTGGACTGTGATATCCTTTTGACAGCCCCAAAATGTTTAGATGGACCAAATTTCCAAAAGAATGGTGTTTCAGTCATCAAATCATTGCAAGACTGACGATTAGCGTTACTCTCTTGTCCAACTTTGAATTGGGGAAACTTAAAGACTGTTTGAGGTAATAGCTGACTTGCACTCACAGCCTTATACAGGTAAGAGAACCAGGGAGGCCTAACAGCTGGGAGCACAGACTCCACATCAGTCTGGATGTGACTCACATGTCCTAGTTGTGTGTGTGGTCTTAGATAAGCCACTCCAGCACACTGTACTTCTGTTTCCTCATCTGTAAAATGGGGATAAAAACAATACCTATCCATAAAACATTTAGGACAGTTACTGGCACAGAGATAGTTCTATAGGATTAGTTAGTATTACCTGTATTTTAATAAAACTAAGACAAATTAATGCTGCCATTTTCTTGGTCTTTCCAGAAGGTGTCAACAAAGTTTTTACACAACCGTATCAGGACTGCTACCTGAGTGACAGCAATAGTAATATATAATCATTTATAAAATGCAATCTGACTCTAAAGAAGTAAAAAATGAAAAATATGTGAAAAATTGAATCCATGAAATAGAAAGCATTATTTAGTTGTTTTTTATTTTATTTTTTTATTGAGCTAAAACTCACATACCATAGAATTCACCCCTTTAATGTGTAAAATTCAGTGGCTTTTAGTATCTCCATAAGGTTGTGCAACAATCAGCACTATCTATTCCAGAACATTTTCATCACCCCCAAAAGAAGCCCATACTCATTAGCAGTCACTTCTCACTCTTCCTCAAACCCCTGACAACCACTAATCTATCTCTTTTTTGATTTGCCTCTTATGGACATTTCATATACATTGAATCATATAATATGTGGTCTTTTGTGTCTGGCTTCTTTCACTTAGTGTAATGTTTTCAAGGTTCATTTATGTTGTCATATATATCAGTACTTCATTCCCTTTTATGGCTGAATAATATTCCATTGCAGTAATATATGACATTTTGTTTATCCATTCATCAGTTGATGGCCATTTGGGTTGTTTTCTCTTTTTGTCTGTTATGAAAAATGCTGCTATAAGCATTTGTGTGCGATCTTTGTATAGATTTATACACATAAGTTTTTTGTGGACCTATGTGTAGTCTTCATTTCTCTTGGATATGTACCTATATACATAGGAGTGGAATTGCTGGGTCATTTAGTAACTCTATGTTTAATTGTTTGAGGACCTGCCAGACTGTTTTCCAAAGTGGTGGTGCCATTGTATATTCCCACCTGCAATATATGAGGGTTTCAATTTCTCCACATCCTTGTCAACACTTATTGTTGTCTATCTTTTTTATTCTAGCTATCCTAGTGGGTGTGAAGTGGTATCTTATTGTGGCTTTTTTTTTTTTTTTTAAAGATTTTATTTATTTCTTCCCCCACCATTGTTTTGCATTTGCTGTCTGCTCTCTGTGTGTTTTTCTGTGTCTGCTTGTCTCCTCTTTAGGCAGCACCAGGAACCACTTCTAGAGTGGGAGAGAGGCGCTCAGTCTCTTGCACCACCTCAGCTCCCTGGTCTGCTGCATCTCTTTTTGTCTCTCCTCTGTGTCTCTTTTTGTTGCATCATCTTGCTGCACCAGGCCTTTGCGTGGGCCAGTACTCCTGTGCGGGTGAGCACTCCTGCGCGAGCCAGCACTCCTGCATGGGCCAGCACTCTGAGTAGGCCAGCACTCCGCTCAGGCCAGTTTGCTATGCTGGTCAGCCTGCCTTTCACCAGGAGGCCCCAGGACTTGAACCCTGGACCTCCTATATGGTAGATGGGAGCCTAATCACTTGAGCCACATCTGTTTCCCCTTATTGTGGTTTTGATTTATATTTCCAATAACTAATGATGATGAACATCTTTCATGTGCTTATTGACCACTTGGATATCTTCTCTGGAGAAATATCTATTCAAATCCTTTGCCCATTTGAAATTGTGTTATTTGCCTTTTTTATTGTTGAGTTGTAAATGATTTTAATATATTCTAGACACTAGATCCTTATCAGATATATGATTTGCAAATATGTTCTCCCATTCTGGGTGTTGTCTTTTCACTTTCTTGTTAGTGTCCTTTGAAACAGAAAATTTTAAATTTTGATGAATTCCAGCTTACCTAGTTTTCTTTGATTGCTTGTGCTTTAGGTGTCATATCTAAGAAACCATTGCCTAATCCAAGGCCACAAAGATACTCCTATGTTTTCCTTTCATGGTTTTATAGTTTTAGCTCTTATACTTAGGACTTTGATCCATTTTGAGTTAATTTTTGTATATGGTATGAGATAGGGAACCAAATTCCTTTGCATGTATTTATTTAGTTGTTCAAGCACCATTTGTTGAAAAAACTATTTTTTTCCCATTGAATTGTCTTGACAGCCTTGTCAATTTACCATAGCTGTATGTGTTTATTTGTGGACTCTCAATTCTATTCCATTGATCTATATATCTATCCTATGCCAGTATTATACAGTTTTTTTTTTCTTTATTTTTTTTTCTTTTTTAAGGATTTATTTATTTATTTACTTTTATCCATTTTTACACCCCTTCCCCCTCCCCCCCGTTTTTGCTGTTTCTGTGTCCATTCGCTGGGCAACTCTGTGTCCATTTTCTGCCCTCTCTTCTCATCCTTCTCCTCCTGTCTTCACTGGGATTCAATCCTTGGAATCTCTGATGTAGGAGAGAGGCATCCTGCCCGCGCAACCTTAGTTGCTGGTTTTTCGGTGCGTCTCATCTTGCCTCTCCCTTGTGTCACTCTCCTATTATGTCATCATCTTGCTGTGTGGCTCGCGGGAACTGGTGGTGCGCCCGCGCACAGGGCCTGGCGGTCCACGCACCTTCTATATATTTTTAAAATTTTTACCAGGAGGTCCTGGGGATCGAACCCAGGTCCCTCCATATGGGAGATGGACGCCAACCAGATATAGCCCCCTGCTATATCTCTTAAGGTTGACCAGAGATACCTAGAGTTACAGTCTTTTCCCATACAGGATGGACATATAATAAATCAGGCTTAGTTTATCACCAGCATTCTAAAAACCATACCTAGGGAGGAAAACGAGGTCTGGGGACACATGCATGGTTTCTAATATAGCGAATGTTTAGCCCACCCTGATTATCACAGAATCAGGACAGTGATACAGTTTTGATTATTGTAGCTTTGTAATAAGGTTTTTTATTTTTATTTTTTTTAGGTACCAGGGCTGGGGATTGAACCTGGGACCTCATATGTGGGAAGCCAGTGCTCTACTGCTGAGCCACATCTGCTCCCCTGTAATAAGTGTTTTTTTTTAAAAAAAGATTTTATTTATTTATTTATTTCCCCCCCACCCCCCACCCCATTGTTTGCATTTGCTGTCTGCATTTGCTGTCCATTCATTGTGTGCTCAGGCTTCTTTTTTTTTTTAGGAGGCAATTGCTAATTGCCCAATTGCTTGAGCCACCTCTGCTCCCTGCTTGTTGTGTCTCTCATTATATTTCCTCATTGTGTCTCTTCGTTGCATCAGCTCACCATGTGAGCCTGCTTTGTCAGCTCACTGTCTTGCTAGTCTTCTTTAGGAGGCACCCGGGAACTCAACCCGGGACCTTCCATGTGGTAGGTGGGCATCCAAGTGCTTGAGCCACATCTGCTTCCAATAAGTGTTAATATTGGGAAGTGTGAGTCCTCCAAGTTTGTTCTTCTTTTTAGAGATTGTTTTGGCTAATCTGGATCCTTTGAATTTCCATATGAATTTTAGGATCAGCTTATCCACTTCTGAAAAAAAGGCAGCAGGAATTTTGATAGGGATGGTATTAAATATGTAGGTCAATCTGGGGAGTATTGTTGTCTCTACAGTAAGTTTTCCATCCATGAACCATTATTTAGTTTTGGTGTGCACTAGCTTGAAGTTTATTTTTATTTGACAAGGACTCTGGGCCAGGCACACACTGTTGATCAGAAAAACTGAATTAACTGCCACATATTTCATTTTAGCTGTGGGATAAGGTACAGTTTTATTTTTGTCAAGATAGGAGAAAAGTGGAAAGACATATAAATAGGTGGGGCCTACTGGTGATCAAAGACAGCTCTCATTAGGAAAAAGTTATATTTCATATTATATACTTTTCAAATACTTGTTTTCGTTTAAGAATTTTAAATATAACACATAATAATCTAAACATATCCTAATTTATCTTATAGAAATAAAAAATATGGAGTGGTTTTTTTCTTTTGTGATGTAGAGCCTTTAAAATTTCTTTTGCATAGCAGAGATAAATTCTAATTAATGTATAAATTAAATGGTTCTTGACTTAAGAAAACTGAAGTAACCTGCCCCACCCCAAACTTTGATATTTTTATCAAAAATCAGGGTCAACAAAACCTGGAACAAACTGCACTAATTGCTTTTATGTTTTCTAATGTTGATAAAATTCAGTTCTGATCTCTCTTTCTTAAATGTTAAGCAATTCGAGATTGAATTGTAACCACGACATTACCATAGAGGGTTTAAGTAAACAACACATAATATTTATTGCCAGTGGTGACATTAATAATTAGAAGAATAGAATGAGAGCAGATTGTGTCGTAATGACCCTGGAATAGACTATTTGAGTTTCCTTGGCAGTGTCAAGAGTTTGTCATGTTAGTGGTCATGGTTTTACAATCCATTATCTCACTGAAAATTGATGACTCCAGCTATGGTAACTAGCTGTAATATTTAATGTGCTGTTGGAGCTACTTGAAGACTTACCGCCCACCTCCTCCGCAAAAAGAAATAGTCCAAGGTATTTACATGAAGAGTTTCCCAAGAAAACCCAGGGCCTATATGTACCTATTTTAGGGAGTTGAATGTGTTTTATTTCCTTGTATAGTTTCTCTGGTTCCTCTCTTTAAATGTTAGTGGCATTTGTATACTAGAAATGAGTATTTCTCTATTTACCTACTTGTCTATCTATATATCACCATGTTCTATAAAGTCTTCCTTTTCTCCATTCATTCTGTCATTTATTATTGCTATGCTTTTTATTAAACAACTACTAAGCACCAGGTACCGTCCCAGGCACTGGGAACAAGCAATAAACAAAGATGCCAGGTCCCAGCTGACATAAGCCTAACTTCCAGTGAGGGAAGAAAGAAAATAGTTTTAGACCGTGTTAAGTGCTAGAAAATAAGAAAGCAGGGTAAGGTGTTAGAATGTGAGGCGGGGATTACTTTAGATAGGGAGGTCAGGGAAGATTTTTCTTTTTTTTTTTTTTTTAAAGATTTTATTTATTTATTCATTTATCCCCCCCTTGCTGCTTGTGCTCGCCGGGTCAGCCAACCACGCCGTGCGGGCGGGCCTGCCTTCACCAGGAGGCTCCGGGAACCGAACCCGGGGCCTCCCATAAGGTAAACGGGAGCCCTACTGATTGAGCCACAGCCGCTTCCCTGGGGAAGACTTTTCTGAAGAGGTGACAAGTGAGTTGTAACCTGAATGATGAGAAGGAACCAAGTATGTGGAGCTCTGGGGACAAAGCCTTACAGGCAGAGAAAACACCAAGTGTAAAGTATTTGAAGCAGCTTACGAGGGAGAAGGAGAGAGAGAGAGGAGAGAGAATGAGAGCAGGAATGAGTGATAATGGAGGAGAGAACAGGAACAGGTTGTAATGCAGATATGCAAGCCATAGTTCAAAAAAGTTACTAAAGTTGAGCTGCAGATTTGGATCCTATCTTCCTGGAAGCCAAGGTGTAAAGGGAAATGTGATCAATTTCATGACTTGCTTTCTTCATATGGAAAAGTCATGTCAGTTCTCAAGGGGAAAAAGAGTTCTTGTTGTTGTTGTTTGGATACTCAGATTTGAAAGACATTTCTTGCATGGATCTTCCTATAAGGGATACAGCCAGATTGGATTAGCTAGTGCAGCAGGCAGAATAATGCCCCCCCATGTTACCTTTTAAGCAAAAGGGACTTTACAGAGGTGATTAAATTAAGAATCTTGAAATGGGGAGAGTATTCTGGATTTTCCAGGTGGACCCAATCTAATCACATAGGTCCTTAAATGCCAAGAACCTTTCCTGGCTAGAATCAGAGGGAGATGTAACTAGAGAAAAATGGTCAGAGGGATGCAACATTGCCAGCGTTGACAATGGAGGAAGGAGGCCACAAGCCAAGGAATTTATGTGTCCTCTAGAACCTGGAAAAGTCAAGGAAACAGATTCTCCCATAGAACCTTCAGTCCTATCTACACCTTGCTTTTAGACCAGTGAAATCCTTGCTAGACTTCTGACCTACAGAACTACAAGATAATAAATCTGTATTGTTTAAGTCACCAAGTTTCTGATATATTAATAAATACTAATTTATTGTGGCACTCACAGAAAACTAATAGTTAGATTTATTTTGGTTGCAAGAAACTCACCTACTTGAGCGAGCTTAAGCAAAGGGCGCACTTTATTATAAAGATTTGGAAATATTACATGGAATTCAAAGTCAGGAATTCAGCTTCTTGCAGGAAATATGATAACCAGGGACTGGAAAGCTGTCAGAATTCTTTTGATCTATTTTCTTTGCTCTGTGTAGATCTTTTTCATCCTTCCCATTCTTTTCACATTTTCCCTGCAGCCTGGTTTTCTGCATTTCTCCAGACCACATGGTGGGAAAATATGGCTCTGGATAGCTCCTGATTTTCTATGTTGTGAATTTATCTACCTAAAAGAAAATGGAAATCTCTCGGTCTTAGTTCCAAATTCCTGGGAAAGGGACTATGATTGGCTTGGCTTGAGTCAGGAACCTATTACTAGAGCAACTGACTATATAGCCAGGCAACCTGGTCACCTTGTCTAAGGACCTAGGGCTGGTTTCCAGGAAAAGACATATCGCTAAACTGCTGTTTTCTTTCTTTTTTCCCCCCCTCTTTTAAATTTATTAACAAATCCTCAATAATACTTCTTATCAGAAATAGTTTAAGGGATTTCATATTAGAATATGAAAATGACAATTCCTGAAATGCAGCCAGATTTCATCTTAGCCACCTGAGGGCAAAGTTATTTTCATTGGTTTAGTGTGTTGAATCAAAAATAATATCAAAGGTAGCGGATGTGGCTCAAGTAGTTGAGAGCCCGCCTCCCACATGGGAGGTCCTGGGTTCAATCCCTGGCCTCTGGTACCTCAAAAACAAAGAAAAAAAATCGAGAGAAATTATTCAGGGAGCCAAGAGTCGTGTATTCTATATCTGGATTCTATCTCTGAACCTGAGGTCAAAATATCATGGTTAACTATATCTCACTGCTGTTTTTTAAATGCAACTTGCAACTCATCAGGGGATCATGAATCCATTAAATGGGTAGAAACCAGCATAAAAAAGAGATGAAAAGTATCAGAATGCATAATATGTGGTAAGGGTAATACTTTGTACTTGTTTCAGTTATTAAATATATAAGTATGTGTGCACTGGGTGATGATGTAAAACATTTCTTATGGCGGATTATGGTCAAAAAAGTTTGAAAAACTCTGGGCTGGGCAATCAGGTAGGCTTTGGCTATAAGGCTATAATAAACAGTCAAAATAATCATTCTAGTAAATGCAGAGGTGAATGAGAGTTTAAATTTTTTTTAAAAAAAACAGTATCTCTAAATATAAGCAGATGGCATAAGGCTAAAGCATGATTTGGTATAGGCAGTTTTGCAAGGGTGAATACAAAGTGGTACAAGCACACAGCTTTTTGTGGTCAGGCTTGATCCAGTATGAAACATAGTGCAGTGATTTCCAACCTTGCTTTGTATCAAACACACTTGAAGACCTACTAAAAATGGTTTCACAGGCCCTATTCAATCAGAATTTCTGAAAGGGTAACCTGTGACTCTATATTTACATACAAAACAAACCAAAACAAAACTTTCCGGATGTTTCTGATATATAGACAGGTTTGGGAATCACTGACCAAGAGACCACACAGCGGTCATTTGCTTGTCTTTTGAACAAATCTCCATAATGGTAATTTCTCTCAACCAGGCTTTTCATAATCATTAGGAAGTAGACAGTTCAAAGTTATTTCTTTTTTTTTTTTTTTTTTTAAGATTTTATTTATTTATTCATTTATCCCCCCTTTGCTGCTTGTGCTCGCTGGGTCAGCCAACCACGCCGTGCGGGCAGGCTTGCCTTCACCAGGAGGCCCCGGGAACCGAACCCGGGGCCTCCCATATGGTAAACGGGAGCCCCACTGATTGAGCCACAGCCGCTTCCCTCAAAGTTATTTCTTTGTAAGAGTCTGGAATGTAAGGCTTCTTGGCTGCTGATTAAAGGCAGTTCCATGCACTTCATAGTTCAATGAAGCAGATGGTTGAGTTTATCTCCTTTTGTGGACACTGTCACTAACGCTCACACTTGGATGGATGGCTGTGGGAGGGGAGCAGAAAAAATTCTTGTAGGCTTTTCCAAGACCCTTGGAAGACAATACTTTGACACTTCTTCAGAGGAAGGTTCTGGCCAAGATCCCAACGTTTTGCAGAATAGGACATGGTAGAGATTATTCATATTGTCCACTGTGAGCTTTCTGACAAACGTGACAGGATGTTAGTTGTCAAATATATCTCAAACTCTAAGCAATAAAATGAATCAACCTGCTCAACCAAGTTATTGGGTATCAGCAAAATACATTTTAGAGGATATCTGCCTCAAACAATTAGGATAGTTGAATTTCTTACCCCTAGCTATTAGAGAACAGGACCGTTGTACACAGAAGCCATTCCTAGTTCATGTCAATAAATACATTAGCATACATTTGGAGCCCGTATTTCTAGCTTCTATTGCAGAGGACATGCATTCAGATTGTCCCACAGAAGTTTGTGGCCAAAACATATTCCCAGGAATAATTTGATCTGTCAGGAGTCTTCTTAGGTCCTCTGTAAGGACAGACACCCAACAACCCGTTTTCTCCCAGCACTGACATCCGGTTCATTTTCCTTTTTTGGCTAGCTCTGCACCCATTGCCCTGCAAGGCCTGCAACCCAACTGGCTGGACAATGAAGCCTAGGGCCCTGAGTGATAATATTGTCCTGGACGTCACCTTGGCACCGTGAAATTACTCTTACAGAGTTTTTTGATTTTATGTAAAATGTTCTGTCCCGGAGAAAGGATTCTCAGATCCGTTCCTAAGAGGGGCTGTTGACAGCTCCCAGGTTCTCGTGGTATGCCCGGGTCCGCACCTCCCGCACGTGGGCGCTCTTGTCCCGCCGGCGTCTTCTCGCCAACTCTGCATGGGGAAAGGGAGCTTCGCGCCAGCCGTCGCGCTTTGTCCCCGCCCGGCTCCCGTCTACCTCTTTGCGGCTGCTCGGCGGGCTGAAAAATTTCTGCAGGTGTGAATTTCGGACTCAGCGATAACCTGAGTGAAGTCTGTGCACCTGTCCAAGGCCAGCCCGCCCTTCAGTCAAGGTGAGTGGCTGCTGGCGTCGCTGCGCAGGACTGGCCCCACCGGAGCTGGGCCGGCGGCGAAGGCGGCGGCTGGCCGCGGCCCGTTGCTGTGGCAACGCGCGGGGTAAACCGGCCGCTGAGTTTTTCTCTGCCCGGCCGGCTGGCGGCCCCCGCCTAGGAGGGACCGGGCCAAGGCCCGCCGTTCCCTCCTAGTCTTTTTTGGGGCCGAGCCGTTGGGACACCATTTCCCCAGGTCCGGTGTCTGGGGTGGTCCCTGGCTGCCCCAATTCATTTACACCTTCTTACCTCTACTTCATCTTGGGTCGTGGAACCTTTTTGGAAGTTTATAACGAACTTACTATAGGGTAAGTGTGTTTTGGGAAAAGTAAAACATTCTTAGAAGTTCTAAAGTTGCGATTTTTTTTTTTTTCTTTTTTAATCTCCTAGTGCCTGGCATCTAGTAGGACCTCATCATATGGTAGCTATTCTTCTAGCACATCAATAGGTAGCTATTTCCTTTGCACACAGTGGATGCTCATGGGAGGAGGCTTTATGGCATAAAAGCAGACCCTTATTGGCCAGGTGGACAGGTAATTTAAACCCTCTGTGACACTGCTTTGTGAACTGTAAATGTAAAGCACTTGAGAGTTGTCTGGGACGTTTGCATACTACAAGTGGGTCTGATACTCCCAGTCCCACATCACCCTCCACCTTTTTGTCTGCTCACTAAACAACTGCAATATATCCAACATGAAGATAAGATGGGCATGCATTGGAGGAGGGCTTTATGAATAGAAAAAAACATCAACAGGTTTCGACCCTAGGCTTCAAATTCCTACCAATAGGCAGATGTATCACACATTTAAATCTCTAGCCCATGTCAATCTATAGTGTTCTTAGTGAATGCTACCACCATCCATCTGGTTGTACAAACCAGAAATCTTGGACTCATCCTTGACACTTCTCACTCCTTCCATATCCAAATAACTATCAAGTTCTATTCATTTCATCTTCAAACCAGATCTCTAATCCATCCACTTATCCATCTCCCTTCCACTATCATGATGGACCAGGCTACCATTGTTCTTGCCTATGCTTCCTAACTGGTCTAAAGATATTCACTCTATCAATATTCCCGTCTGTTCTCTGCACTGCAGCTGTAATAATCTTTTGAAAGTGGAAATTTGATTATCCTACTCCCCCTCCCTTCTTCCAAACAAAACAAAACTAAACGAATCAAAACCTCCCTCTGCTTAAAATCTGTCATAGCTTTACATTATCCTTAAGATAAAGATAGCTCTTTAATGTGGCCTATAAAGTGGGTGATCATACACTTTATCATCCAGACCAAGATAGCGAGTGCTATCAGTTACCCTTGGACAAAAGACTGGGACAGTCCCTCAGGCAAACTGGGACAAATGGTTATTCTACCTGTAAGGTGGCATCTACCTCCTCTCCATCCTTATATTAGGCTCCATGGTTGTCTGTGTTCCAGTCACCTTGTCCTTTGTCACCATTTTCCCCCTTATCACAGGGCCTTTGCACATGTTCCTCTCACTGCCAGGTATGGTTTTCCTTTCTCTTTTTTATCTGGTTAATTAACTCTTGCTCATCTTTCACATCTCAGATCAAATGTTTCCTCAGGCAAACTGCCTCTGACCACTCTGTCTAGGACAACCCCCCTTAATATAAGCACCAGTTACTTCTCCTTAGTAGCACTTCTCACAGTTGGAATGATAAATTTGTCTGCATGCCTGGCATATAGTTTGAGTTAATAAATACTTGAATGTTTGAATTATAAGCATTTTCCTGTGTCATTAAACTGTCTCTGAAAATACCACATAGTGGTTAAGAGCACAGACCCCAGAACCAGATTACCTAGATTTGAATCCCAGCTCTGCTATTTAAAACTGACCCACCATTTCTCATCTAAAACCCTTGGGCTAAATGTGTTTTATTTTTTTTAAAGATTTATATTTATTTATTCACCCCCCCCCTTGTTGTTTGCGCTCGCTGTCTGCTCTCTGTGTCCGTTCGCTGTGTGCTCTCTGTGTCTGTTCATCTTCTCTTTGGGAGGCACTGGGAACCGAACCTGGGATCTACCATGTGGGAGAGAAGAACCCAATCGCTCGAGCCACCTCTGCTCCCTGCTTTGTTGTGTTTCTCATTTTCTTTCCTCTTTGCGGTTCTTTGTTGCGTCATCTTGTTGTGTCAGCTCGCTGCACCTGCCCGTTGTGCCAGCTCCCTGTCTTGCTCATGTTCTTCAGGAGGCACTGGGAACCAAACCTGGGACCTCCTATGTGGTAGGCAGGAGCTCAATCCCTTGAGCCACAACTGCTTCCCTAGATGTGTTTTAAAAAGTCAGATTTTTCTGATTATAGAAAGATAACATGGCACATATACTGTGTGACCTCTAGTGGGGGCAGAAGCAGCACTGCCCCATAATCAAATACATTACTTTTTCCTCAGTGAAATGAATGAATACATTGAACTCACTCTAAGTGGGCTGAAAAAAGACTATACATACTTTCATATCAGTTCAAGTCAGGTTCTTTCACCAAATGAGTTTGCCACAAATATATGAAAGACTTGGTTTACAGAACTTGAGGATTTTAGAATTTCAGATGAGGGCATGTGAACCTGTCCCAGTGTAACTTTTCTGTGCCTCAGATTCCTCAACTGTAAAGTGGAGGTGATACTGCTTACCTCGCAGGTTCCATATTTTGTTGTTGTGAGAAGTAAATGAGTTAACATATGTTAACTGCTTATAACAATGAATGGCCCTTAGTGTTATATTTTTATTGGCTCTGTTATAATCCATACTGTGGATATATCATGATTTATTTACAATTCAGTTATTGTTGAAAATATTTATATTTCAAGTACAAAAGCACAGATATGAACATCTTTATACTTAAAACTTTTTTTTTTTTTTTTTAAAGATTTTATTTTATTTATTCATTTATCTCCCCCCTTGCTGCTTGTGCTCGCTGGGTCAGCTAACCACGCCGTGCGGGCGGGCTTGCCTTCACCAGGAGGCCCCGGGAACCGAACCCGGGGCCTCCCATATGGTAAACGGGAGCCCTACTGATTGAGCCACAGCCGCTTTCCTATACTTAAAACTTTTGACTACATTTTTTATTACTTCCATAGGATCAGTTCCTAAAAATGAAATTACAGAGCCAAAGGATAGGAACATTGTGAATTTTCTCAAAACGTATTGAAACATATTGTCACATTGCCATTCAGAAAGATAATACTAATTTACAGTCCCACCATTAGTCTTATAGTACCTGGGTTGGCATTATTATTTTTAAAAAATCGTTGCAGATTTCACAGATAAAATGATACTTCATTATTTTAACTCATGTCTTTCATTATTAATGAATTCAAGCATTAAAAATATGGTTGTTAGCTATTAAAATTTTCTTTCCTGTGAACTGTCTGCTTTTTGATGGGTTTTCTATTGGAGTCTCAGTGTTTTTCTTATCAGCTGTTTAATTAATTGTTTTATTTCTGCCTCTCCCAGCCCAGGCAGGAATCCATATGCTGCACCTTGGCTGGAATTAATTGGGTAAGGTGTCTCCGGAGCTTAGGGCGAGTTGTTACTTGCCTGCAGGCTGCAGAAGGGGTAGAAAGTAGTGTTTCAGATCTTGGGGAAAATCTGAAATCAAGGGCAGGCTGACTGCCTGTTTATCTGAATCTTCAATCTAACAGGTCTTAGAAGATGGAGGGTGTGATGGTTAGGCTAATGTGTCAACTCGGCCAAGTAGTTGTGTCCAGGTGTTTGTTCCAGCAAGCACTGGGCTAATTGTAATACAAGAGCATTTATGGACTTCAATCACCAGTGAGTTTACTGAGTGGATGGCTGATTACATCTGCATCAGTCAGGGAGATTACATTATCAATGGGTGGTGCTTTTACCCAATCAGTTGAATGACTTAAAAGTGGAAGTGATTTCAACATTCAGGGAGAATTTCCCAGCTCGTCGTTGGACAGGCAACTTCTCCCAGAGACTCATCAACGACCTTCCATCGGGCTTTCATCGGAGCCCCTGGTTTGCAGCTTGCCTGAGGAACCTGGACTTGTGAGTCCCCACGGTCGCGTGAGAGACTCTTTTAGAGTTCCATATTATTCACAGATATCTCCTGCTGATTCTGTTTCCCGAGAGAACCCTGACTAATACAGAGGGCATCCAGGTAGGACAAAGAACCAAGGCAGACCGTAAGAGGCAGAGTGATCTTCAGAGCTGGGAGAGAGAAGCTGTAACTTATTTATTTTTTAAATAGTGAGCTTGCCATGTCTTCTATAGGGAGAGGGGAATACTTGTGGTATTGCCTTGTCCAGATACAGATTTGTGTGAACTCTTGATATAGTAAGGATACTCTTTGTTTGTGAAAGAGTTTTTTATTTATAGAAATTAAAAAGGTTTTATATTGTCTACCTGTTAATCTTTTCTTTTATGATTTATTGCTTTTACGCATAGTTCTTTCCATGCAGAGACAAGATAACTACATTTTCTTTAAAAATATTATTTTGTGATGTGAGCAAATCAAGGAAGGGATCAGGAGAGTAAGTAAAATAGTTGAATATTGTGATTTCTAATAAAATATCTAAAAGAGGATAATACAAAGGGTGACACTCATGTCATCTTTATGTCTCCTTAAAGAGAGATGAAGAAAAGCGCTTATATTGCTGTAAGGGAGGTTGATGAGGGCTTTTTTTTGACTGTGTCTGTGAACTTGTAGATTTGTATATTTAAAGAGTTTTAGAAGTGCCCTTCTGAGGCAGAAGGTGTGAAGAGGAGAAAATATGATCTCTGGAGAAAATTTTCTATTTTTATTGTCCATCTGATGATCCTATTAGTATGCAAGTATGCAGAGTTGATAGATGCCAAGAAAAAATTTCCCTGTTTTTTAAAAGAGCCTTATAAAATGGAAAATTTAACATAAAATTAATTGCTAACCTTTTTGGCATTGATAAATTGGCAAACTTTATGATGTTTCAGAAAGAATTTCCTTCCTGCTGAACTCCAATATATGTCAGTGAGCTAACTGTATTTTACTTGAGTCTGTCTTAGGGTTCTAGAATGTGAAGAATGGTCAACATATTGTTAAACTGTATTAATATGTCTTTCCTTAGTTTATTAACCAAAATAAATCTTAGGGTACATAAGAAACTAATTACATCACAAATCCCTGCAGTTTTATCGACCTGAGATTGTTTTATTTCAGAAAGGTTTATAAGGTGAGAGTCAGTAGCTTTTATAATTAAGCAGAATGTCTTTTCTACATATAATGGACTAATTATCTTCCTTAATAACCATTGACTTGTCAGTTTGAATATCAATGAGAATGTGGTATTACATTAGGAATAAAGTAAGAAAAAGTAACTTTCTACTGATGATGATGTCAATTCAGAAATATACTTACTGATTGATTTATTTTTAATCCAAATTTGGTATAGATTATTAACTATTATAAACATTTATTCAATAAATATATATTGGGTGCCTATAATGTGCCAGGCGCAATTCTAGAATATTGTGTTATATTTTCACTTTTGCATTGTATGTGTTTTAAAAAATGTTTGCTTGTTAGTCAATATTCTTTACATGAACTGATATGAACTGATGGTTATTTGGGGAAAATGGCATTCAGACTACACGTATTCATTCAGGAAATCTAAAAGTCTTATAGCATCCAGTTTCTGAGGCTGAGATATTGGTAATTGAAAGTTCTACTCTGTTACTTTGTTGTTATCACGGTGGAATGCTCATCTGCAGTGAGACAGAGTTTGCTAGGAGAGAATCCATTTACCATTTACCAAAGGCAGCGTATCTGAGGCCCAGGTTCTTATACTTGAGTTCTTTCAAGTTTGGCTGCTGTTAGCAAATCTGAACATAGTGGTTCTTAGATCTGCTCTGGGGAGCTCAGCTCCAATCAGTTGAAATCTTGGGGGGGGAAAGCAAATATTTTCATTGGACATTTTTCATGGAAACCCAATTTTCCACTCAGTCTTTATTTTGGTATTCAGTTTATGGCAATAAAATTCGGTATTTTTCATATTTGTTATTATGAAAATAAACACCAATGTCCAGCAGTGATTTTCAAACTAACTTCTTAATTGTCATATCTCTTTTGATGGTACATATGTTATAATTTGTACACTTGGCTCCTTTTTATAGTTGTCTCTTTTATATTGAGATATGATTAACACATCATAAAATTCACCCTTTTAAAGTGTACAATTCAGTGTTTTCTAGTGTATTCACAAAGTTGTGCAACCATCACCACTATCTAATTCCAGAACATTTTTATTACCCCCCCAAAGAAACTCTATACCCATTAACAGTCACTCCCCATTGCCTGCAGTCCCCCACCCCCTTGGAGTGGAGTGAGGGGGAGGGTAGCCTTGTGCTCCTCCCATAGGTCTGCATGTGCCACTAACAAGGTTAGGATTGGGGTCAGGCTCACCTGGGTTTAAATTTTGGCCCTGCTTCTGTAGCTTCAGATTCTATATCTCGGGGTTTATTATTCCAATTTTCCAGAATTATTATGAAAAGCAAATCAAATATCCTGTGTAAGATACCTATTGTAGCCCTCAATAAATGTTAGTTTTCCTTTTCTCTTTTCCCAAGTTTTCTTGAAAAATATTTGTAAACAGTTTTTTGAAAATACCATAGAATCTTAGGGTTGGAAGGGACTTGTATACAAATGGCCATTGCACTTTGTTGAATATATAAAAACTCATATCATGCTTGTTCACTTTATTTATTTATTTATTTATTTATTTATTTATTTATTTATTTATTTTTTAACCGGGAGGTCCCGGGTATCGAACCCGGGTCCCTCCATATGGGAGACGGACACCCAACCATTTGAGCCACATCCATCCCCCTCACTTGATTTATTCAGTCAGTTTTTGTTGATCACCTGCTTTGTTTCAAGCACTTTGTATGTTTGTCACAAATCATTGGGAGAGAGATGATAGAGATACATGGTATAGAGCCTGATGCATGGTTGTCACTTCGCTCACCCTTACTTCTCTCATTTGATTCATTTGCTTACTAAATTATGAGCCAGATACTATGCTAGGTTCTTGGGATGCAAAGATAAAAAGTTACGATCCCTATAAAGTCTGCTGTGGAGGCAAGTAAGCCAAGACTTTGTAATATCATACAGGAGGTGCTATAGCAGACACATGAATTGGTATGGAAGCCTGCAGGAGAGCATTCTGGAGTCATCTTGGGGAAGTCAGAGAGGGATGAGCAAGAGGGGAAAGGAATGCGAGGCAGACTGAGCAGCAGGCACAAAGGCTTGGTGATGGGAAAGAGCGTAGGTCAATAAGGGAGTTTGATATCCAGTGAAATAATGGCAGACGGTGACTGGACAGGCTAGCAGTGCCCAGCTTACAAAGAGCCTGATACACTAGTCTGAGATTTGCCATCATTTTTTGCTAGAGAATGCAGAGCACAATTTGTAGTTAAGAATCAACATGTCTTGACTTTAATCTTCTTATTCTAAGTCTAGCTTAAAAAATCTTTTGTCTTTTTTCTTTCGCATTTCTCCCAATTATCTGCTTTTTTGGGCTTTTGCCTTCCTCATTCTATTCATGTAGCATCCTGCTACTTTAATATTGTCTTTGTTTACTTGACTGTCTCTTTGGGGGTTCAAACCTGTTAGCTCATGGAGAGCTCTTTCTGTGGCTATATACTTTCTCTAGAAGGGTGTATCTCTTGTTGGCTCCAGGACTTAGTAACAGGAAAGACCCATCTGGCTGGCTGAGGCCTGGTGGAGAGAGAGCTATTGGTGAGAGCCAGGTATATGGAACAAAACCCTTGACCCACAGGTGTTGTCCTCTGGTGTTTCTGATGTTGGCATAGATTTTCATCTGATTTTCTTACAGAGTCACACACTGATAATAGCCTTGCTCCAAGGCTGTGTCTCAGTTCTTTCTTGCCTTGGTTGAAGGTTTAGGAGTAGCCCAGCAGCAGGAAGCCATCTTCCATGTATCCAGTTATTTATCCTTTCAAGAGACAGCCTAAGCTGGCCCTTCATATGTAAAAGAACATGTTTAAAGTTTCAGAAGTTCCTTATCTATGACTTTGTTCTAGGATCTTCCCTATGTAATGAATCATTGAAGGAACTGGCTTTGAAAAAATTGGTTAGAGATGGGAAGGGAGCGTATAAGAGCTATTTTCAAATATTTGAAGGATTGTTGAAGGTATAGTAGACAAAGTGCCAGATTTTGGTTTTGAGGTCTGGTGCTGCCACTTACTGGCTTTATTTTTTAAATCTAAATTCTTTTCAGCCTAAAATAGTTCTGTGACTTAATAAATGTAATAGGCAGTGACTATACCAATTAGATGTGGGTTCTTGGGGTGGGTTGAGTGGCAGCATTTTAGCTTTTTGAGTTTAGTAATGAGTGAATTGAGATTATAATAGCTGTATTATTATACTCAGCATTGAATGAGTTATTTATAAGCCATCCCTTAGCCTCAAATTATCTGTTTTACAGACTAATTTTTTCAGTAGAATTTCCCTGAGTATCAACTGTTTCATTCCTAGAATACTTAACATGTTTGATTATTACAATATCTAGGGAAACTAAACAGTCTTAGTTACATCTAGTGTTTTGATTTGGTTTGATTCTGTAGATGAGATTAAAAGCGATTTATTTTTAAAGGATACAACTACTCTCTATAACCAAGTTTATTGCTATTTAGAAAGTTTTCTCATATTACATTAGGATTACCATTATCTCAGATAATTTTGATTGTGGACTAGCATGTAGAGTGATTAATGTCTGTCAGAACAAATAGTTTGATGATACTATTAAATTTTTACTTTCCTCCCCTCAATTTTTGCTTGCTCCTTTGGAAGCAGAGGTTTCTTGAGTTTGACTCTCCCAAATGTCTGCTTCCTGGTGATTAAGTATTGGTAATGATTTGTGGAGTACTGCTTTCAGTTTTAGATGTCATATTTCATTAGAGATATTGGTAAATTGAATTTCATCCAGAGGAAGGTGAAGGGACTGAGATCTTGAAGAATCTTTAAATGATATGAAGGATAGCTGAAGGTGTTGAGGATTTTGAAAAGACGGCTAGCCTGTAGGTATGACCAAGGGAACACAGGCTCATTTTCTTCATATCTAGAGGGAGGGTTGAGATGTGTTGAAGGGAACTAGGCAAATCAGTAGGAAGGACAGAAGGAAGATTTGTAGGGAGATAATTTTGGTTCAATATGAGGAGAAACATTCTGTCTTTGATAGCCAATAAAATGTGATTCTTGGAGAAAGTAAAAAATGGGTTCTGTGATGGTTAATTTTATGTGTTAGCTTGGCTAGGTTATGGTGTCCAGTTGTTTGGTCAAAAACTGGCCTAGTTATTGCTGTGAAGGTATTTTATAGATGGGATTAGCATCTACAATGAGTTGACTTTAGTAAAGGAGATTTCTCTTGAAAATGTGGTTTGAGCTTCTGCCTCCAACACTTCAGTATCACTTTTACCAGAATTTCTAGCCTGCCAACCTGCCCTACAAAATTCAGACTTATCAGTCACTACAATTTCATGAGCCAATTCCTTAAAATAAATTTTTATGTGTGTGTGTGTATGTATATATATATAATGTATCCTGTTGGTTCTGTTTCTCTGGAGAACCCTAACTGATAGAGGTTTCCTGTCACTGGAAAACTCTAAACAGTGTCCATGTCAGCATCCATCAGATCTGTGGAAGAAATTCTGTGTTGTACTAGATATCCTTTGGTTTTCTTTCCAACTCCTGGATTCTGTGGTTGTGTCTCCATTCATGATGCTATGATGTGGCTACTTCTCCACTCTGGTTTTGCTTTAGTTATTTATATAACTGTTTTCATATTCCTGAAAATACCATAGCCCAGAATGCTGTGACATGGTGAATGAAAACTGCCTTGATATTAAATTTTTTTTCTGTAGGTCATTCACAAAAAAGGTATCTATCACACTGACGTAAAACACTTATACACACACACATACACATATATGTGTTTTGTGTAATTGAGAGTTATTATAATTTTAAGCCTTATCTTCTGTTCCTATTACTATAAAATCATATTAAGCCATATTCAATAGAGATCTGTGTCTCATAAAAATGTTTTTTATTTTTAACATTTATTTATCGAATTGATTTTTTAAAAAATACAGCTCCCTTAAGTCTTCAAAATAGAGTCTTTGTGGAAGTGGAAATTAAAAATGTGATTTTACTCCAAGATTATTTGAGAAAGGTCTATAAATAAAATAGTATGGACATTCAATTAAGTGTGTTAGATGTTTAAGAATAGGAAATGGGAGTACTATAGTCATTTTGGAAAATTGTGTTTTCAGCCTCGCTTACTAATTGGATTGTTGAGTGCAGTATTAGTGGTTTCAAATGGCATCACAATTCATGACAGTTCTGACCTGGAATAAAGATATAGAGGCGAAATGAAATCCATCTTCCTAAAGAACTACTGGTTATATGAAAAGAATAAATCTGATTTTAAAATAAAGCATTAAGTGCAAACCACTAAGAGTTCAAAAAGTACTTTAAGGTCCCATGAAAGAAGATTTAGTGCATTTAGCGTTCCATTTTCTCATTGTGGGTGAAATGCTTTTAAATTGATGCATGTTATCACACCAATAAATTAATAAAATAGAGGAAGTTACATACATATCTTGTCTTTGAAATGGACCCATCCTTCAGGCATGGAGGGTTCTCTTTCAGAATAGACATTCTTCTGAAGTACTAAGGCTGCATTTAAGTGTTGGGCCTTTTTTCCTAAGACATTGGAGAAATCTGTTTTCTGAGATTTACCTAAGCTCAATGTGGGTATTTTAATTTGGTATTGTGAAAAAATCATCATGCTGGGAGAATTTCACTGGTGAGAAAGATACAAATTTTATAGGGTTTTAAAAATTCTTTAATATATTTCATTTAAAGAGCCCAAAGCATATGTGATGAGGGCTAATTGTATCTATCTTCCATGAACTCCTATGTAGACCATCCCATTGGTATTAGAGAATATGGGCAATGTCCTTCAGTGCATTGGGGAGTCTTAGAGTATGAACAGATTCTGTGACTCTGCTAAGAACAAATCTTCTTCATCTTCCATAGGGTAGTCTTTTTTTCTAACTCTAGTCCTAAAACTCTGCAATGTAAATAGTGATTTTTAATGTTGAAAATAATAATTCTCAAGTATTTGAATATCTGACACAAATACTAAACAAATAAATCACTTTGTGTCTAAAAGGTAAATGAAAATATGTTAATTAACTTTCTGTTGAGAATATACAACATTTTCCTTTTTACTCCTTAATAGTAAAACATCCTTATGTATCTTTCTCAAAATACCATTAATAATATTGACTGTGGAGCAACTATTTTTGGAGTATTTAAATCATTGTGGCATCTTCAATATCTAGTTGGACTAGAAAGCTTTTTTTTTTTTTTCTTTCCATGTTTGCTCCCTCCCTTTTTTTATTGACTATGTGCCTCTATACAGAGTTGTTTTAGTTAGTCAAAGGGGTGCTGATGCAAAATAGCAGAAATCTGTTGGCTTTTATAAAGGGTATTTATTTGGGGTAGAAGCTTACAGATACCAGGCCATAAAGCTAAGTTACTTCCCTCACCAAAGTCTATTGCCATGTATTGGAGCAAAATGGCTGCTGATGTCTGTGAGGTTTCAGGCTTCCTGGGTTCCTCTCCTCCCAGGGCTTGGCTCTCTCCAGGCTCAGTTGTTCTGCTATCTCCACAAGGCTAGCTGAAGACTATCAGGTGAATGGCTCATCTCTCTTCCAGGGACCTCTGCTGTTTCTAATCAAGCCTTCTATTTGCTCCTCTGTGTGCTTTTTCTACGGGCTCCAGCATTAAAACTCCAAATGCCTTTCTCTGGGGTGCGGTCTTTCTGTGAGTCCCTGCCCACCAAGGGGGTGGGGACTCAAGTCCTACTGACGTGGCCCATTCAAAGCCCTAATCAATATTTAATCAAGTAAAAGTGAAACCTCTGAATCCAGTATAATCTAATATGCCCGGAGGAACAGACCAGTTTACAAACATAATCCAATATCTATTTTTGGAATTCATAAACAATATCAAACTGCTACAAGAGTATATTGTAGGGCTCTTTACTTTATAAGCTTATTTGTAGAAGGCCAAAGGAATGGGACTGAGGCCCATATAAGTGGTCATTATTTCTATAATTCGTAATAACTAAAAAAACCCTGAGTTATCTGAATGTCTGTTTTCAGCAATTTAACTTCTTTTGGGCTTTTATTCTTTACATCTGTGGGACTTGTCTACTACTTCAACTGCTACCTTTTCACTTGTTTGTATAAATAAACTGCTCTTTTCTTCCTTTTCCTTCCCCTCTTTCTTTTCTCGTTTCCACAAACACTGAGTGCCTATGACAAAGTGCACTGTGATAACTGTAAAGATACAATGATGAATTAATGACCACACATTTTTTTTTCCTTTTGAGGTACTGGGGATTGAACCCGGGACCTCATACCTGGGAAGCAGTTCTCAACTACAGAGCTACACCTGCTTCCCAACATATATATGCATTTTTAAAAAGAGACTTTGGCTGCGGTTTGGAGAATATACTGGAGGAAGCTAGGGTAAAGGGATCAGTTAATTGGAGGCAGGTAGAGTAATCCAGGTAAGAGATATTGGAGATGTAGACCAGGGAAATGGCCATAGATATAAAGTGACTAAAACTTTAAGTGGAATGGAGGCTTAGATTAGGTGGATGTGGTAGACCTGTGTGTTGGTTTTCTGTCTGGGTGAAAAACTTTTGGATTTTACACTGTTGTAGAACAAATATAACATTTAAAAAGCATGTTTCTAATGAAAGTAGTAGCTAACACTATAAAGTATGCCAGGCACTATTTACATTTTAAAACAATCTTCTGAGGGACCCACTAATATTATCCCAATTGTACAGTTGAGAAAACAGACATAGCTAGTAAGTGACCATGCCAGCTAGTCAGTGGTGTCAGAGTCAGTTCTCTTTACTATATTATACTGTTTTTTTTCTGCCCCTCAATCCCAGAAGTTTGGGGGAGAAGGCATGAGCCCTCCTCTCCAACTCTCTCTCTTTTCCTTTCTTCTGTCTGAAGAGAAGCAGTTAATTTTAGAAATATTTAGAGGTAGAAGCAGGATTTGTGGATTTAGGGAGAGAGAGGAGTCTAGAATGGCTCTTAGATTTATGGTTTAGCCACTTGGGTGAATGGTGGGGACCATCCACTGAAATTAGGGAATCCAGGAGAAGGAAGAACAATTCCAGGCCAGGGTTGAAGGTAAAGGAGCAAGGAGAGATAATTACTACAGTTTTGAATATGTTGAATTTGAGGTGCCTGTGGGTTTTCATTGGAAATATGTTCAGTTACCGATTGTATGTTTGGAATCTGAAAGCTTAGAAGAGAAATTCCAACTGGATATATAGATTTGAGAGTCCTTATTTCATATCCTAGTTAGAGAAACAAGTATTTTTATTATTATATGAAATAACATAATCATTTAATTTAAAATACATTACATACTATCTAAAGATACAAAAGTAGACTGTTCATTTGTAAAACCAGAAACACCCACAACTACAGGTTGTGATAAGTCAACAAATGTGTAAGTGCTTTTCTCTTAGCAGGGCTCCACATCAGGCACTGTAATCATATATATGTAAGGGCTTGTAGATTTCAAAAATAAGAGAAGAGAAGGTTATGAAATATTTGAATGACTTGGAATGAAAGATGTCTGCATATGAGCAGACATTTACTCAACAGAGTGAAACTTTCATTCCTAAAGAAAAATGGCTCATTACTTGATGGAAGAACTTCCCTGGAGAGGTACTGATGCATTTGACCTTTATTAGGATTATGGTACAATTCTTGTGCAAGAAAGTTGCCATATAGAAATGGCTATAATGGCTTTTGTTACTACTGTGCATATCCAGAAAATGGGCAAAAGGGAATTTTTAAGATTCTACATGTAAAATGAAAAAAACCAAAGTTGCAGAGCTGTAAGATGGAATGTAGTACAAGTGGTATATATACTTATTTCCTCATAGCTTCTGCACTGGTAGCTTATAAAGTAAACATGAAGATACATGTTAGTACACAGTACTTTGCGGTTTTCTCTCTATCACGTGGGCAATGACTATGCTAAGAAATGTTTCCAGATATTTTTTTATTTTTATTTTTATTTTTTTAAACTTTATTTTGTACATTTAATAATTGAAAATATAAACAATTAAAAACTAAAAAGTAAACACAGATGAATATATACATTTCTCAATTAAATGTAATAGATACATATAATTTTTTTTTTTTTTTTTTTGAATCAAACAATATGTTACACAATATATTTGGTTCATAGTAACGCATTCATACAGTATTTGCCCTTTTAGTGTCTGGCTTGCTTCACTCAACATAATGTCCTCCAGGTTCATCCATGTTGCCATATGCTTCATGACTTCATTTCTTCTTACAGCTGCATAATATTTCCATCGTGTGACTAGACCACAGTTTGTTTATACATTCATTTGTTAATGGACACCTGGGTTGTTTCCAGCTTTTGGCAATGATGAATAATGTTGCTATGAACATCGGTGTGCAGATGTCTGTTTGTGTCACTGCTCTCAGTTCTTCTGGGTATATACCAAGTAGTGGTATTGCAGGGTCACATGGCAAGTCTATATTCAACTTCTTTAGGAACTGCCAAGCAGTCCTCCATAGTGGTTGTACCATTCTACATTCCCACCAACAGTGAAGAAGTGTTCCTATCTCTCCACATCCTCTCCAACACTTGTAGTTCTCTGTCTTTTTAATAATGGCCATTCTGATAGGTGTGAAATGATATCTCATTGTAGTTTTGATTTGCATTTCCTTAATCATGAGTGATGCTGAACATTTCTTCATGTGCTTTTTTGCCATTTGTATTTCTTCTTCAGAGAAATGTCTATTCAAGTCTTTGGCCCATTTTTTAATTGGGTCGTTTGTCTTTTTATTGTTGAGTTGTAACATCTCTTTATATATCCTGGATATTAAACCCTTATCAGATATGTGATTTCCAAATATTTTCTCCCATTGAGTCGGCTGCCTTTTCACCCTTCTGACAAAGTCCTGTGAGGTACAAAAGTGTTTAATTTTGAGGAGGTCCCATTTATCTATTTTATCTTATGTTGCACGTGCTTTGGGTGTAAGGTCCAAGAAACCACCACCTACTACAAGGTCTTGAAGATGTTTCCCTACATTTTCTTCTAGTAGTTTTATGGTCCTGGCTTTTATATTTAGATCTTTGATCCATTTTGTTGATTCTTGTATAGGGGTTGAGATAGGGGTCCTCTTTCCTTCTTTTGGTTATAGATATCCAGTTCTCCCAACACCATTTGTTGAAGAGACTTTTTTCCCATCAGCATGGGCTTGGTAGGTTTGCCAAAAACCA
Source organism: Tolypeutes matacus (assembly GCA_026826555.1). Taxonomy (NCBI): domain Eukaryota; kingdom Metazoa; phylum Chordata; class Mammalia; order Cingulata; family Chlamyphoridae; genus Tolypeutes; species Tolypeutes matacus. The sequence continues at coordinate 41,407,780 of JAKSZT010007815.1, forward strand.
GTTGACTGTATAGGTGAGGGTATATTTCTGGGTTCTCAATTCTATTCCACTGATCGATGTGATTATCTTTATGCTATTACCATGCTGTTTTGACCACTGTAGCTTTGTAATATGTTTCAAGATCAGGCAGTGAAATTCCTCCCACATTGCTCTTCTTTTTTAGAATGCTTTTGGCTATTTGGGTGCACTTACCCTTCCAGATGAATTTGGTAATTGCCTTCTCTAATTGTGTAAAGTAAGCTGTTGGGATTTTGATTGGTATTGCATTGAATCTATAAATCAGTTTGGGCAAGATTGACATCTTCACGATATTTATTCTTCCAGTCCATGAACACGGAATGTCTTTCCATTTTTTTAGGTCTTTTTAAATTTCTTTTTGCATTGTTTTGTAGTTTTCTGCATATAGGTCCTGTACTTCCTTGGTTAAATTAACTCCTAGGTATTTGAGTCTTTTTGTTGCTATTGAAAATGGAATTTTCCTCCTGATTTCCTCCTCAGATTGTTCAGTACTAGTGTTCAAAAACATTACTGATTTTTGCGTGTTGATCTTGTATCCTGCCACTTTGCTGAACTCATTTATTAGTTTAAGTAGCTTTGTTGTGGATACTTCAGGATTTTCTAAATACAGGATTTTTTCCTTTTTGGATGCCTTTAATTTTTTTGTCTTGTCTAATTGCCCTAGCTGGAACTTCTAGTACAATGTTGAATAACAATGGTGACAGTGGGCATCCTTGTCTTGTTCCTGATCTTAGAGGGAAAGCTTTCAACCTTTCCCCATTGAGTATGATGTTGGCTGTGGGTTTTTCATATATGCCTTTTATCATATTGAGGAATTTTCCTTTATTCCTATCTTTTGAAGTATTTTTATCAAAAAAGGATGTTGGATTTTGTTGAATGCCTTTTCTGCATCTATTGAGATGATCATGTGTTTTTTTCCTTCAAAATATTAATGTGGTATATTACATTGATTGATTTTATGTTGAACCAGCCTTGCATACCAGGAATAAATCCCACTTGGTCATGATGTGTAGGTCTTTTGATATGCTGTTGGATTCGATATGCAAGTATTTTGTTGAGAATTTTTGCATCTATGTTCATTAGAGATATTTGTAATTTTCTTTTCTTGTAGAATCTTTATCTGGCTTTGGTATTAGGGTGATGTTGGCTTCATAAAATGTGTTGGGTAATTTTCCATCCTCTTCAATTTTTTGGAAGAGTTTAACAGGATTGGTGTTAATTCTTTTTGTAATGCTTGGTAGAATTCACCTGTGAAGGCATCTGGTCCTGGACTTTTCTTTGCTGGGAGATTTTTGATGATGGATTCAATCTCCTTAATTGTGATTGGTTTGTTAAGTTCTTGTATTTCTTGTAGCGTCAGTGTAGGTTGATTGTGCATTTCTAGAAATTTGTCCATTTCATCTAGGTTGTCTAGTTTGTTGGCATATAGTTTCTCATAATATCCTCTTATGATTTTTTTTTATTTCTGTGAGGTCATTTGTAATTTCCCCCCTTTCATTTCTGATTGTGTTTATTTGCATCTTCTGTCTTTTTTTCTTTGTTGGTCTAGCGAGGGGTTTGTCAATTTTATTGATCTTCTCAAAGAACCAGCTTTTGGTTTTGTTGATTTTCTCTATTGTTTTTCTGTTCTCATTTTCATTTATTTCTGCTCTAATCTTTATTATTTCTTTCCTTCTTTTTGCTTTGGGATTGGTTTGCTGTTCTTTTTCTAGTTTCTCAAGTTGTTCAGTTAAATCTTTGAGTTTAGCTCTTTCTTGTTTTTTTAATATAGGCATTTAGGGCTATAAATTTCCTTCTTAAGACTGCCTTCACTGTATCCCATAAGTTTTGATACGTTGTGTTCTCATTTTCATTTGTCTCAATATATTTACTGATTTCACTTGCAATTTCTTCTTTGACCCACGGAATATTTAGGAGTGTGTTGTTCAGTCTCCACACATTTGCAAATTTCCTTTTTTCCTGTCTGTTATTGATTTCTAGTTTCATTCCATTATGATCTGAGAAGGTGCTTTGTACAATTTCAATCTTTTTATATTTATTGAGAGCTTTATTATGACCTAACATGTGGTCTATCCTGGAGAAAGATCCATGGGCTCTTGGATCTTGGCTCGTTGGCAGCTTTCAATTCAATGCCTGGTCCGAGTGTATTTGTTGTGACACAGCCCAGATCAGTGTGATAAGAGCTTCCTGTCTGGGGGCTTAGAGCCTTGTAATTCAAACTTTCTGAGATAGTTCTCCAGTCTTCTCTGGTAGCCCCCTCTCTTTTCCCAGCTAGGAAATATTTCTACTCCCCTCTGAATCCTCAACAATCAGTCCCTGTTAGTAGAGGAGGAGATTTGTATATCTTTAGTCCCTTGCAGGCTCCAAGGCAAACAATGGCGCAGCCTCACCTGGCCTGGAAGTTCTCTCGGGACAGGGCAGACCAAACCTGGGAGTCAAAAGCAGGGTCAGCCCCAGGCTCTCTCTCCCCTGTCCTGTAGAGTCCTCAACAATTAGTCCAGGCTAGAAGAGAGGGAGACTGCGAGGGTGAGGGTCAGATTTCTCCAGTCCTTCTTAGGCTCCCAGGGCAAACCACCATGTGGAAGGGTCCGTGGTGCTCCGCAGCCCAAATTTGCGTGTCAGAACCTGAGTCATGCAGGTCAGAACCAGTGTCAGCCTAAGGCTGTGTTCCTCTCTCTCCCTTTTCCGGGAGTGGTAGATCCCTGGAGATCCCTTTGTCTGTAGTCGCAGGCCCAGAGGCCTGAGAATTCTTAAGAGTGTGGGGGAGGGTGCCGGCAGCAGCAGCAGGAGCTGCTGCTGGTTCCAACTCACAGTTTTGTCGTAGCGATTTCCCTCTTTTGTCCCTCTCTCCTTTGGGTGGTGTGCAGCCTTCACCTGCTGTCCTAAACCCTAGAATATCTTTTCCGGGTTGTTTCAGCCTGTCCTCTAGCTATTTTTCTGGAGAAGAGATTCCCGTATCTTATTAGTCCGCCATCTTTCCGGAAGTCCCCTCTAGATATTTTTAAATGGACATACATAGTATAGAAAAAATAATATATTTATATGCCCAGATAAAAAAGCACAAGGAGGGTGACATGGCAAAAATCAAGAAACTTATCTAAGATTATTCTCCTTATAGCATGTTTCATAAATAGTAAAAAATAAGTGAAGTTTGCCGAAAGTCATCTAGGGTTTTGAAATTTGGGTCAAGACTGAGTTTGATTTGCTCTCTTAGTCTAACTTATTAATTATGCAATCTGGGAATATCTTTCTTGATTTTTCTTCTGTTTTCTGTTTCTCGGGAGAAACAGAAAATAGAAACTTGGGAGTCATTTCCACCTTAAAATTAAATTAGTATCATTAATTTCTCATTTAAAAAATGTATTTTCCTCCAAAAGAATATATTCGTAACATTTTTTATTACAAAATACATACAGAAAACTTGATATTCTTGTAGCCTGTATTTACGTGGTGCATTTGACTTGCTTCCTTTCAACAGTATAAGTTTATTTCCTGAATCCTAGTTTGAAAATGATAAAGGTTAAAGTACATTTACAGTTAGGTTACAGATTAAGATTACAGATATCTCATATAAAAAATCAATATTTTCTAGCTTTCTATAAGTCTAAAAGTCTGTATTCTTTTTTTTTTTTTGGATGAGGGCTAGTTCTTAAGTTAAACCAAATTGATTGGTACATGAAATTTGTTGAAAATGATTTCATAGCAACATTCTTATACTTACTAGTTAAGTACTTGGCATTCACCTTATTATTATTATTTGTTTTTAATAATGATGAACTTTTTATTTTGAGATGATTATAGTCACATAGAGTTGTAAGTAATAATACAGAGAGCTTCTATGGACCCTTCACCCACCCAGGTTTCCCCTAATGGAAACATCTTACAAAACTACAGTACAATAACACAATCAGGAACTTAACACAGATATAATCCACGAACCTTATTAAGATTTCATCAGTTTTACATGCACTTGTGTGTGTGTATGTGTGTGTATGTGACAAAGATCCCTTATGCCACAGCCACCTCCCCCCTCTTCACCTCCCTAACCCCTGGCAAAACCATTAATCTGTTCTTTTTAAAAAATTTTTTTAAATTTTTAGACAATTTGTTGAAGTATATCATTCATACATGAACATACATAAACTATAAGTATTCAGTAAACATCATGATCTTACAAAACAAACATGCATAACATCATACAGGGCTCCCACACCTCACCCCCCACACTAAACATTCTGCATTGTTGTTAAACAAAGTATTACTACTAACTATAGTACAAATCTTCCTCCCCTATACATTTTTTTAAGGATTTCTTTATTTATTTATTTACTTTTATTTAAAGCCATCCAGTAGTCCTTTGTGAATTGGTAAAACTCTGGACTCTCTATTCCTTGCTTTAGTTTCTAACACTGCTGTTAAGAGTTTGGTCTGGTAGTACCTTCCCTGGGTTTGAAACCCATCATTATATGTGTGGCCTTGTGAAAATTACTTAACCTCTCTGTGTCTTGGTTTCATAATCTTTAACGTGGGAATAAAAATGGAACATATTTTATAGAGTTGTTTTAAGAATTAAGTGAGACATCCCCAATGTACTAAGACCAGTTCCTGGCACCTAAAATAAATTTAATAAATGTTAGCTTTTATTGTTCAGATTGAGAGTTAATATTTTAGTTTCCTAGGCTCCTACAGCAAATACCATGAAATGGGTTGGCTTAAACAAAGGGAATTTATTCACTTACAGTTTTGAGGCTGGGAAAATGTCCAAATCAAAACATCATTCCTGAAGACCAACTGCCGATGAACCTTGGCTCTTCCGCTACATGGCAAGGCCCATGGCAGTGTCTCCTGGTCTCTCCCTTCTCTTCTGGGTTTCATTGGTTTCAGCTTTTTGCTTCTACGGTTTTCTTTTTCTCTTTCTGTATTCATTCTGTTTATAAAGGACTCCAGTAATAGGATTAAGATCCATCCTGTATGAGGTGGGTCACACTTTAGCCTGAATAGCCTCATCAAAAGGTTTTACTTAACAATGTGTTTACACCCATTGGATTAAAATTTAAAAACATGTTTTTCTGGGGTACATACACCTTCTAGCCAACACATCTAGTATGTTCACACATCAAGCAGTTGAAATAACACAATTTGTGACCTACATATAGCCAGGTAGACACTAATGAATTATAATAGTTTTATCTGGAATCTGAAAATGGATTTCAGATTTATTTATTTCCCCTTTATTACATTAGGTGGTTTCATGAACATCAAATAGTTTAGAAAGTGCAAAATGGAAATAAGATCTTAAAGGCCTAGCAACATGCTCTCTTGATTGCTAGTTGTAATTTTTGCTTTGAGTGAGAGAGTTCACCTCTGAAAATGGACTATTCTTTTGTTGTCCATGCAAAGTATGATCATATAATATGAATTTCCTAAACATTGGTTAAATGCTGATAGCAAGAGGCAGTCTTGAGAAGGATTAGGAAGCTGTTCCTTTTTTTTTTTTTTTTTAATTAGAGAAGTTGTAGGTTTACAGAAAAATCATGCATAGTGCTCTTAGTTTCTAACTCCTCTTCAATTCTCCTTTTAAAGCTCACTCTTCATTCCCCTCTTTTTGGATGCTTACCTTCTGTTTGCTTGCCTCTGGCACAGCATCCTACAAACATTTCTATTCCATCTGCAAATGTCTATTTTGTTACTGATTGTCTAACCAATTTTTTTTAGAAAAGTTGTGGGTTTTTCAGAAAAGTAATACAGTGTTCATATATACCTCTCTTATCATTAATACCTTGCATTGGTGCGGAACATTTGTTACAATTGATGAAAGCACATTTTTATAATTGTCCTATTAACTATAGTGCATGATTTAATTTAAGGCACACTATTTGAGTTGTGCAATTCCATGGATTTTTATTTTTGTTTTTTCTAGTAATATATATGCAACCTGAAAATTTCCCTTTGAACCACATTCAAATATACAATTCAGTGCTGTTAATTATGTTCACAATGTTGTGCCACCATCACCACCATCCATTACCAGAACATTTCCTTAATTACAAATAGAAACTCTGTACATTTAAAGCCTTAACTTCGTATTCCCTAACCCCTACCCCATCCTCTGCTAACCTATATTCTAGATTCTGACTCTGTGAATTTGCTTATTCTAATTATTTCATATCGATGAGATCATACAATATTTGTCCTTTTGTGTTTGGTTTATTTCATTCAACATGATGTCTTCAAGGTTCATTCATATTGTTGCAAGAATCAGAACTTCATTCCTTTTAAATGCTGAATGATATTCCTTTGTATGTATATACTACATTTTGTTTATCCCTTCATCAGTTGATGTACACTTGGGTTGCATTCATCTTTTGGCAGTTGTGAATAATGCTGCTTTGAACATTGTTGTGCAAACCTAGAAGTGAGAGTGCTGGGTCATAGGGTACTTCTATACTTAACTTTCTGAGGAACTGCCAAACTGCCTACTTCAGTGGCTGCACCATTTTACAGCCCCACCAGCAATGAATGAGTATTCTTATTTCTCCTGTCCTTTCCAACACCTCTGATTTTCTGTTCTTTAGTAGGAGCCATTCTGGTGGGTATGAAATGCTATCTCATTGTGGTTTTGATTTGCATTTCTCTAAATGCTAATGATGTTGAGCATCTTTTCATGTCATTTTTGGTCATTTGTATATCTTATTTGGAGAAATGTTTATTCAAGGCTTTGGCCCATTTTTTAAATTGGTTTGTCTTTTTGTTGTTGAGTTGAAGGTCTTCTTCATATATTAAGGATATTAAACCCTTGTCAGATATGTGTTTTCCAAATATTTTCTCCCATTCTTTAGGTTTTCTTTTTACTTTCTTTGATGGAAGAACATTTTTTAATATTGATGAGGTCCCATTTATCTATTTTTTTCTTTTGTTGCTATGTTTTAGGGGGGAAATCTAAGAAAACATTGCCTATCACCAGGTCCTGAAGATGCTTCCAGTGTTTTCTTCTAGGAGTTTGATAGTTTCTGGCTCTTATATTTAGGTCTTTGATCCATTTTGAGTTGATTTTTGTATAAGGTGTGAGGTAGGGGTTAGCCTTTTTTTTTTTTTTTTCTTTGCAAATGGAGGTGTAGGTTTTCCAGCACCATTTGATTAAGAGACTATTCTTTCCCATTTGAGTGGTCCTTGCTCCTTTGTCAAAAACCAGTTTGCTATAGATGTGAGGGTTAATTTCTGAGCTCTCAATTTGATTCCATTGATCTATTTGTCAGTAATCAAAACAGTACCATACTGTCATATTACTGTGACTTTGTAATATGTTTTAAGATCAGAAAGTATGAGTCTTCCAACTGCATTCTTCTTTTCAAGATGGCTTTGTCTATTTGGGGCCCCTTACCCTTCCATATAAATTTGATGATGATTAGATTTTCCATTTCTGCAAAGAAGGTTGTTGGAATTTTGGTTGGGATTAGGTTGAATGTGTAAATTGCTTTGGGTAGAATTGACACCTTAATATTTAGTCTCCCGATCCATGGATATGGACTGTCCTTGCATTTATTTAGGTCTTTCTTAATTTCTTTTAGCAATGTTTTGTAGTTTTCTATGTACAAGTTCTTTACATCCTTGATTAGATTTATTCCTAGATATTGGATTCTCTTAATTGCTATTGTAAATGGAATTTTTCATGATTTCTGTTTCCAATTGTTCATTGCTAATGTATAGGAACACTATACTATATTGATTTTTAGGTGTCCATTTAGTATCCTGCCAATTTGCTGATTTCATGTATTAGCTCTAGGAGTTTTGCTGTGGATTTTTCAGGATTTTTTATAGGATCTTGTTGTTTGCAAACAGGGAAGTTTTACTTCTTCCTTTCCAATTTGAATGCCTTTTATTTCTCTTCTCTTGCCCAATTGCTCTAACTAGAACTTCCAGTAAAATTTTGAATAACAGTGGTGACAGTGGGCATCTCTGTTTTGTTCCTAATCTTAGAGGGAGAGCTGCCAGTCTTTCACCATTGAGTATGATGTTAGCTGTGGGTTTTTCATATATACCCTTTATCATGTTGAGGAAGTTTCTTTCTATTCCTAGTTTTCTAAGTGTTTTTATGAAGAAGGGGGGCTGGATTTTGTCAGATGCCTTTTCAGTATCAATTAAGATGATCATGTATTTTTTCCCCTTCTTTCTGTTAATGTGTATTACATTAGTTGATTTTCTTATGTTGAACCACCCTTGCATACCAGGGATAAATCTCACTTGATCGTGGTGTATAACTCTCTTAATGTGTTGTTGGATTTAGTTTGCTAGTAATTTGTTGAGGATGTTTGCATTTATAATCATAAGAGATATTGGTTTGTAATTTTTTCTTGTGGTATCTTTATCTGGCTTTGGTATGAGGGTGATGTTGGTGTCCTAGAATGAATTAGTAAGTATTCCCTCCTCTATAAGTTTTGGGAAGAGTTTGAGCAGGGCTGGTATCAATTCTTCTTGGAATGTTTGGTAAAATTCCCCTGTGAAACCATCTGGTCCTCAGCTTTTCTTTGTTGGGAGATTTTTGATAACTGATTTTTTTTTTTTTTTTTTTTTTTTTTAGCTGTTATTGATCTTTTTGAGATCTTCTATTTGTTCTTGAGTCAGTGGAGGTAGTTTGTGTGTTTGTAGGAATTTGCCCATTTCATCTAGGTTATCTAATTTTTTGATATAGGTTTTCATAGTATCCTCTTATAGTTCTTTTTATTTTTGGGGGGGTCATTAACACAGCCCTCCTTTTCATGTCTGATTTTAGGCATTTTTGTTCTCTCTCTTTTTTTCTTTGTCAGTCTAGCTAAAGGTTTGTCAATTTTATTGATCTTTTCAAAGAACCAAGTTTTGGTTTTGTTGATTTTGTCTATTGTTTTTTTTTTTAATTCTCTATTTCATTGATCTCCTCTCTAATCTTTATTTCCTTCCTTCTGCTTACTTTGGGTTTAATTTGCTCTTCTTTTTCTAGATCTTCCAGTTTTGAGGTTAGGTCTCTGATTTGAAATCTATAAATTTCCCTCTCAGCACCATCTTTGCTTTTTGGTTTGCTGTATTTTAATTTTAATTTGCTGCAAATATTTCCTAGTTTCCCTTGTGATTTTATCTATAACCCATTCGTTGTTTAAGAGTACATTGTTTGAATTTATTGAGGCTTGTTTTGTGACCTAAGATATGGTTTATCCTGGGGAATGATCCATGTGTACTCAGGAAGCATGTGTATTCTGTTTTTTGTTGGGTGAAGTGTTCAATATATGTTTGCTAGGTCTAGTTGTTTTAGAGTTATCATTCAAGTCTTGTATTTCCTTGTTGATCTTCTGAGTAGATGTTCTACCCATTATTGAAAGTGGTGTATAGAAGTCTCCTACTATTAATGTAGAATCATCTATTTCTCCCTTCATTTCTGCCAATATTTACTTCATATATTTTGAGACTCTGCCATTAGGTCTATTATGTATTAATAATTGGCACCTCTTGTTGAATTGACCTCTTTATCAGTATATAATATTGTCTTTATCCCTTGTTTTGACTTTAAAGTCTATTTTATCTGATAGTAGTATAGCTACCCAGCTCTCTTTTGATTACTATTTGCATGGTATATTTTTTTCCATCCTTACATTTTCAACATACTTATGGTTTTGAATTTAGGGTGAGTCTCTTGCAGACAGCATATAGTTGCGCCATGTCTTTTTTTTTTTTTTTTAGGTACTGAGGCCAGAGATTGAACCTGGGACCTTGTATGTGGGAAGCTGGTGCTCAACTACTGAGCCACATTGCTTCCCCCAATGTCTTTTTTTAAATATATTTTTTATTGAAGTATATCATTCATACATGAACATGCATAAACAATAAGTGTATTGTAAAGCTTGTGAATTTACAGAATAAACATGCATAACATCATACAGGGGTCCCCTACATCACCCCTCCACCAACACCTTGCACTGTTGTGAAACATTTGTTATAAACTATGCAAGAACATTGTCTAAATGTTACTGCTAACTATAGTCTCTGTCTTACTTTTGGTGTGTTTCCCCCCCCAACCCACCCTATTTAAAAAAAAAAAATTTTTATTACAGATGTTGTAAACTTAGAAAACAATCATGCACATGTGTAGAATTCCCATACAACACCCCTCTATCAACACACCACACCATGGTGGAATATTTGTTACAAATTATGAGATAATATCATCAGACTATTACCACCAACCATGGTCCATTTTGCATACTTTTTCCATACTCCCCATTATCAACATAGTATATTTTTGGCATTGATGCAAGAATATTATAGTATTGCTGTTAACCATAGTCCATAGGTCACACCAATTGTGTTTTTCCCATGCTTCTCCACATTCCCACCACCCTGCCATAGTGATGTACATCTCCTGTAGCTCACAGAAGGACACACTTGTATCTGCACCGTCAACCACAATTCTTATCCACCTCTGGGTTCACTGTGTTATTCAATCCCTAGATTATTCTCTAGCTTTCTTTCAATTGATATTTACTTCCCCAGACTATCCTTTTCAGCCACAATTCCGTTTAGAAACCAGCTAGTACTCATTATAAAGTGTTACCATCAACTCTATCCATTTTCTCAGTTTTGCAGACAAGTTAACTAAAACTTCTACATACATTAAGCATCAGTAGTTCTTCTCAAACCCTCCTCTTATCGCCTAATAACCTATACTCTAGGTTTTAACTCCATGAATTCATTTTTTAAGTTTATTTTATATTAGTGAGATCATGCAATGATTGTCCTTTTGTGTCGGGCTTACTTCGCTTAGCATAATGTCTTCAAGGTTCATCCATGTTATCATATGTGTCCCAATTTCATTTTTCCTTACTGCAGCATAGTATTCCATCATATGTATATACCACATTTTATTTATCCATTCATTGGTTGATGGACACTTGGGTTGTTTCCATCTTTTGGCAATTGTGAATAACACCACTGTGAACATCGGTGTTCAGATGACTGTTCGTGTCATAGTTTTTAGTTTTTCTGGATATATTCCTAGTAGTGGAATTGCTGGATCATATGGCAGTTCTGTATTTAGCTTACGGAGGAACCCCAAACTGTCTTCCACAGAGGCTGCACCATTTTACAATCCCATCAACAATGAAGGAGTGTTCCTATTTCTCCACATCCTCTCCAGCACGTATTGTTGTCTGTTTTTTTAAATAATGGCCATTCTGTATGGTATTAGATGATAACTCATTGTTGTTTTGATTTGCATTTCCCTAATATCTAGTGATATGGAACATTTTTTCTTGTGCTTTTTGGCCATTTGTATTTCTTCTTTGGGGAAGTGTCTATTTAAATCTTTTGCCCATTTTAAAATTAGATTGTTTGCTCTTTTATTGTTGAGTTGTATGATCTCTTTATATAGAATGGAAATCAAACCCTTATCGGATATGTGGTTTCCAAGTACTTTCTCCCATTGAGTGGGCTGCCTTTTCACCTTCTTGATGAAGTCCTTTGGATCACAGAAGTGTTTAGGATGTCCCATTTATGCATGCTTTCTTTTGTTGCTCATGCTTTTGGTTTAAGGTTTAAGAATCCACCACCTACCAGTAGGTCTTGAAGATGTTTCCCTACATTTTCTTCTAGGAGCTTTATGGTTCTTGTTTTTATATTTAGGTCTTGGATCCATTTTGAGTTAATTTTTGTATAAGGTGTGAGATAGGGGTCCTCTTTCCTTCTTTTGGCTATGGATATCCAGTTCTCCCATCATCATTTGTTGAATAGATAGTTCTGTCCCAGCTGGGTTGGTTTGACAGGTTTGTCAAAAAATCACTTGGCCATAGATTTGAGGGTCTGTTTCTGAACCATCAGTTCAGTTCCATTGGTCTGTGTGTCTATCTTTATGCCAATACCATGCTGTTTTTACCACTCTTCAGTGGTAATATGATTTAAAGTCTGGAACTGAGAGTCCTCCAACTTCACTTTTCCTTTTTAAGATGTTTCTGGCTATTCGGGGCCTCTTACCCTTACAGATAAATTTGATAATTATGTTTTCCGTTTGTTTAAAAAATGCTGGTGGAATTTTTATTGGGATTGCATTGACTCTGTATATCAATTCAGGTAGAATTGACATCTTAATGATACTTGGTCTTCCAATCCATGAGCATGGAATGTTCTTCCATTTATTTAGGTCTTTTCAAAAAAATTTCTTTTAGCAATGCATTGTAGTTTTCTGAACACAAGTCCTTTACATCCTTGGTTAAGTTTATTCCTAAATATTTGATTCTTTTAGTTGCTATTATAAATGGAACTTTTTTCCCTGACTTCCTTCTCGGATTGCTCATTACAATTATATAGAAACACCACTGATTTTTGCATATTGGTCTTGTATCCTGACACTCTACTGAAATCATTTATTAGCTTTAGCAGCTTTGTTGTAGATTTTTCAGGACTTTCTAGATATAGGATCATATCATCTGCAAATAGCGAAAGTTTCATTTCTTCCTTTCCGATTTTGATGCCTTTTAAATTTCTTTTTCTTGCTGATTGCTCTGGCTAGAACCTTTAGCACTATATTGAACAACAGCGGTGACAGTGGGCATCCTTGTCTTGTCCCTGATCTCAACGGGAAAACTTTCAGTCTTTTGCCATTGTGTGCAATGTTAGCTGTGGATTTTTCATATATGGCCTTTATCATGTTGAGAAAATTTCCCTCAATTCGTATCTTTTGTACTATTTTTAAGAAGAAAGAATGCTGTATTTTGTCAAATGCTTTTTCTGTGTCAATCGTTAAGATCATGCGATTTTTCTTCTTTGATTTATTAATGTGGTATATTATCCTTATTGGTTTTCTTGTCTTGAACGACCCTAGCATGCCTGGTATAAAACCCACCTGATCATGGTGATTAATTCTTTTAATGTGTTGTTGGATTCTATTAGCAAGTATTTTAGTGAAGATTTTTGCATCCCTTGTTCATTAGAAAAATGGCTTTGTAATTTTCTTTTTTCATGATATCTTTTTTTTTTGTTGTTTGTTTTTTAACTTTATTTTGTACATTTAATAATTGAAAATATAAACAATTAAAAACTAAAAAGTAAACACAGATGAATAAATATATACATTTCTCAAATCTAATAAATACATATAATTTTTTTTGAATCAAACAATGTATTACACAATATATTTGGTTCATAGTAACGCATTCATACAGTATTTGTCCTTTTGTGTCTGGCTTGCTTCACTCAACATAATGTCCTCCAGGTTCATCCATGTTTTCATATGCTTTATGACTTCATTTCTTCTTACAGCGGCATAATATTCTATCATGTGAATAGACCACAGTTTGTTTATCCATTCATCTGTTGATGGACACCTGGGTTGTTTCCAGTTTTTGGCAATGGTGAATAATGTTGCTATGAACATCGGTGTGCAGATGTCTGTTCGTGTCACTGCTCTCAGTTCTTCTGGGTATATACCCAGTAGTGGTATTGCAGGGTCACATGGCAAGTCTATATTCAGTTTCCATAGGAACTGCCAAACAGTCCTCCATAGTGGTTGTACCATCCTGCATTCCCACCAAAAGTGAAGAAGTGTTCATATCTCTCCACATCCTCTCCAACACTTGTAGTTCTCTGTCTTTTTAATAGTGGCCATTCTGATAGGTGTGAAATGATACCTCATTGTAGTTTTGATTTGCATTTCCCTAATCATGAGTGATGGTTTTTTGCCATTTGTATTCAAGTCTTTGGCCCATTTTTTAATTGGGTCGTTTGTCTTTTCTTGTATAGAGGTTGAGATAGGGGTCCTCTTTCATTCTTTTGGTTATAGATATCCAGTTCTCCCAACACCATTTGTTGAAGAGACTGTTTCTTCCCATTAGCGTGGGCTTGGTAGGTTTGCAAAAAACCAGTTGACTGTATAGGTGAGGGTTTATTTCTGGATTCTCAATTCTATTCCACTGATCGATGTGTCTTATCTTTATGCCAATACCATGCTGTTTTGACCACTGTAGCTTTGTAATATGTTTCAAGGTCAGGCAGTGAAATTCCTCCCACATTACTCTTCTTTTTTAGAATGCTTTTGGCTATTCGGGTACACTTACCTTTCCAGATGAATTTGGTAATTGCCTTCTCTAATTGTGTAAAGTAAGCTGTTGGGATTTTGATTGGTATTGCATTGAATCTATAAATCAGTTTGGGCAAGATTGACATCTTCACGATATTTATTCTTCCGATCCATGAACACGGAATGTCTTTCCATTTGTTTAGGTCTTTTAAAATTTCTTTTGGGAAACGGATGTGGCTCAAGAGGTTCGGCGTCCGTCTACCATATGGAGGGACTGGGGTTCGATCCCCGGTACCTCCCGGTAAAAAAAAAAAAATAAAAAAAAATAAAATTTCTTTTAGCAATGTTTCGTAGTTTTCTGCATATAGGTCCTGTACTTCTTTGGTTAAGTTAACTCCTAGGTATTTGAGTCTTTTTGTTGCTATTGAAAATGGAATTTTCCTCCTGATTTCCTCCTCAGATTGTTCAGTACTAGTGTACAAAAACATTACTGATTTTTGCGTGTTGATCTTGTATCCTGCCACCTTGCTGAACTCATTTATTAGTTCAAGTAGCTTTGTTGTGGATACTTCAGGATTTTCTAAGTACAGGATCATGTCATCCGCAAACAGTGAGAGTTTTACTTCCCCTTTTCCTATTTGGATGCCTTTAATTTTTTTGTCTTGTCTAATTGCCCTAGCTGGAACTTCTAGTACAATGTTGAATAACAATGGTGAGAGTGGGCATCCTTGTCTTGTTGCTGATCTTAGGGGGAAAGCTTTCAACCTTTCCCTATTGAGTATGATGTTGGCTGTGGGTTTTTCTTATATGCCTTTTATCATATTGAGGAATTTTCCTCTTATTCCTATCTTTTGAAGTATTTTTACCAAAAAAGGATGTTGGATTTTGTCCAATGCCTTTTCTGCATCTATTGAGATGATCATGTGGTTTTTTTTCCTTCAATTTGTTAATGTGGTGTATTACATTGATTGATTTTCTTATGTTGAACCAGCCTTGCATACCAGGAATAAATCCCACTTGGTCATGATGTATAAGTCTTTTGATATGCTGTTGGATTTGATTTGCAAGTATTTTGTTGAGAATTTTTGCATCTATGTTCATGATAAAGATTGGTCTGCAATTTTCTTTTCTTGTGGAATCTTTATCTGGCTTTGGTATTAGGGTGATGTTGGCTTCATAAAATGTGTTGGGTAATTTTCCGTCCTCTTCAATTTTTTGGAAGAGTTTAAACAGGATTGGTGTTAATTCTTTTAGAAATGCTTGGTAGAATTCACCTGTGAAGCCATCTGGTCCTGGACTTTTCTTTGCTGGGAGATTTTTGATGACGGATTCAATCTCCTTAATTGTGATTGGTTTGTTAAGTTCTTGCATTTCTTGGTGTGTCGGTGTAGGTTGGTTATGCGTTTCTGGAAATTTGTCCATTTCATCTAGGTTGTCTAGTTTGTTGCCATATAGTTTCTCATAATATCCTCTTATGATTCTTTTTATATCTATGAGGTCATTTGTAATTTCCCCTCTTTCATTTCTGATTGTATTTATTTGCATCTTCTCTCTTTTTTTCTTTATTAGTCTGCGAGGGTTTTGTCAATTTTATTGATCTTCTCGAAGAACCAGCTTTTGGTTTTGTTGATTTTCTCTATTGTTTTTCTGTTCTCATTTTCATTTATTTCTGCTCTAATCTTTATTATTTCTTTCCTTCTTTTTGCTTTGGGATTGGTTTGCTGTTCTTTTTCTAGTTTCTCAAGTTGTTCAGTTAAATCTTTGAGTTTAGCTCTTTCTTGTTTTTTAATATAGGCATTTAGGGCTATAAATTTCCTTCTCAAGACTGCCTTTGCTGTATCCCATAAGTTTTGATATGTTGTGTTCTCATTTTCATTTGTCTCAATATATTTACTGATTTCACTTGCAATTTCTTCTTTGACCTACGGAATATTTAGGAGTGTGTTGTTCAGTCTCCACACATTTGCAAATTTCCTTTTTTCCTGTCTGTTATTGATTTCTAGTTTCATTCCATTATGATCTGAGAAGGTGCTTTGTATAATTTCAATCTTTTTATATTTATTGAGAGCTCTATTATGACCTAACATGTGGTCTATCCTGGGGAAAGATCCATGGGCACTTGAGAAGAATGTATGTCCTGCTGAGTTTGGATGCAGTGTTCTGTATATGTCTGTTAGGTCTAACTTATTTATCATATTGTTCAAGTTCTCTGTTTCCTTGTTGATCTTCTGTCTAGTTGTTCTATCTAATGACGTGAGAGGAGTGTTGAAGTCTCCAACGATTATTGTAGAATTGTCTATTTCTCCCTTCAGTTTTGCCAGAGTTTGTCTCATATATTTTGGGGCACCCTGGTTAGGTGTGTAGATATTTATGACTGTTATATCTTCTGGGAGGATAGTCCCTTTTATTAATATATAATGGCCTTCCGCATCTCTTATCCCTTTTTTGCATTTGAAGTCTGTTTTGTCTGATATTAGTATAGCTTCCCCTGCTCTTTTCTGTTTACTATCTACGTGGAGTATCTTTTTCCAACCTTTTACTTTCAGCCGGTTTGTATCCTTGGGTCTGAGGTGAGTTTCTTGTAAGCAGCATATGGATGGCTCATGTTTTTTTATCCATTCTGTCAGCCTGTATCTTTTGATTGGGGAATTTAATCCATTCACATTCAGTGATATTACTGAAAATGCACTATTTATTTCCTCCATTTTATTCTTTGGTTTTCATATGTCATCTTATTTTTGTCTCTCTTTTTACTCTTTTGATTATCCTTTCTGCTTTTCTTTCTTCTATACTCTCCTCCAAGCCTCTCTCTGCTGTCTTTTTCTTTCAGGTTCTACGGCTTCCTTTAATATTTCCTGCAAAAGTGGATTCTTTTCTGCAAACTCTCTTAGTTTCTGTTTGTTTGTGAATACTTTATATTCACCTTCATATTTGAAGGACAGTTTTGCTGGATAAAGAATTCTCGGCTGGCAGTTTTTCTCTTTCAGTTTCCTAATTGTATCATACCACTGACTTCTCGCCTCCATGGTTTCTGAAGAGAAATCTGCACTAAGTCTTACTGGACGTCCTTTGTACGTGATCGTTTGCTTCTCTCTTGCTGCTCTGAGAATTTTCTCTTTATCTTTGACATTTGACATTCTGAATAATATGTGTCTTGGCGTAGGTCTATTTGGATTTATTCTCATTGGGGTACGGTGTGCTTCTTGGACATGTAGGTTCATTTCTTTCATGAGAGTTGGGAAATTTTCAGCTATTGTTTCCTCAAATACTCTTTCTGCCACTTTTCCTTTTTCTTCTCCTGGAAATCCCATGACACGTATGTTGTTGCATTTTGTGTTGTCATTCAACTCTCTGAGCCCCTGCTCAATTTTTTCCATTCTTTTCTCTCTCTGTTCTTTTCTCTCTTCAATTTTAGCTGCTCTGTCTTCGGTATCACTTATTCTTTCTTCTATCATTTCGAGTCTGCTATTGTATGCCTCAAATGTATTTTTGACTTCACCTATTGTCTTTCATTCCCATGAACTCCGTTACTTTTCTGTTCAGGATTTCAAATTCTTTGCGTTCGCTTAATGACTTCTTGATGTCATTTATCTCTTTAACTATATTCTCTTTCATCTCATTAATTTGATTTTGGAAATGTGTGCTCATCTCACTGATTAGTTCTCTCAAATTCTGCATCTCTTCTGGGGCTTTGCTATATTCCTTTTCTTGGGCCATGTCTTCTATTTTCTTAGTATGGCTCGTAATCTTTTGCTGGTGCTTAGGCATCTGGTTAGTTTGTATTTTACTTAGATGCTCTATCTCTTTTTCTTTTATGGGATTTTAGTGGCAGGAGGCTGTGAGTTACCACAGCTCTTTGATTTTTGGCTCAACCTTGATTGTTAGGATTGTTCTGCTAGTTGCTCAAAACTGGGCACTGGACCCAGTGATTGGTTGTTGTCGTTTCCTAGGGCCTTGGTCAGGGAGGCTATAGAGGCCAGGAAAAGCCTCTCTTACTTATTAATTTTCTTACGTGCACTTCCTTGGTCTGCCAGGAGATGGCACTTGTTGGCAGCTCTCAATTCAATGCCTGGTCGGAGCGTATTTGTTGTGACACAGACCAGATCAATGTGATAGAGCTTCCTGTCTGGGGGCTAAGAGCCCTGTGATTCAAACTTTCTGAGACAGTTCTCCAGACTTCTCTCGTAGCACCCCCCTTTTCCCAGCTAGGAAATATTTTCACTCCCTTCTGAATCCTCAACAATCAGTCCCTGTTAGTAGAGGAGGAGATTGGGAGGTTTGTATATCTTTAGCCCCTTGCAGGCTCCAAGGCAAACAATGGCGCAGCCCCACCCGGCCTGGAAGGGCTCTAGGAACAGGGCAGACCAAACCTGGGAGTCAAAAGCAGGGTCAGCCCCAGGCTCTCTCTCCCCTGTCCTGTAGAGTCCTCAACAATTAGTCCAGGCTAGAAGAGAGGGAGGTTGTGAGGGTCGGATTTCTCCAGTCCTTCCTAGGCTCCCAGGGCAAACCGCCGTGCGGAAGAGTCCGTGGGGCTCCGCAGCCCAAATTTACAGGTCAGAACCTGAGTCAGCCTAAGGCTGTGTCCCTCTCTCTCCCCTTTCCGGGAGTGGTAGATCCCTGGAGCCCCTTTTGTCTGTGGTTGCAAGCCCAGAGGCCCGAGAATTCTGAAGAGTGTGGGGGAGGGTGCTGGCTGCAGCAGAAACTGCTACTTCCCACTCACGGTTCTGTTGTCGCGGTTTCCCTCTTCTGAACCTCTCTCCTCTGGGTGGTGTGCAGCCTTCACCTGCTGTCCTAAACCCTAGAAGATCTTTTTTGGGGCTGTTTGAGCCTGTCCTCTAGCTATTTTTCTGGAGAAGAGATTCCCGGGTCTTACTAGTCCGCCATCTTCCCGGAAGTCCCTTTTCATGATATCTTTATCTGGCTTTAGTATTAAGGTGATATTGGCTTCATGGAATGAGTTTGTTAACATTCCTTCTTGTTCAGTTTTTTGGAAGGGCTTGAGTAAGATTGGTATTAAATCTTCTTTGAATGCTTAGTAGAACTCACCTGTGAAATTGTATGGTCCTGGACTTTTCATTTTGAGGAGCTGTTTGATAACTGTTTCAGTCTCTTTACTTGTGATTGGTTTGTTAAGGTCTTCTGTTTCTTCTAGGCTCTGTAGGTTGTTTGTACCTTCCTAGGAATTTTTTCATTTCTTCTACATTGTCTAGTTTTTTGGCATAAAGTTGTTCATAGTATCCTCTTATGATCTGTCTTATTTCTGTGGGGTCAGTAGTAATGTTCCCGTTTTCATTTTTCATTTCATTTTTTTTGTATCTTCATTTTTTCTTAGTCAGACTTCTCCAAGAACGAACTTTTGGTTTTGTTAATTCTTCTATATTTTTTTGTTCTCAATTTCATTTTATTTCTGCTCTCATCTTTGTATTTCATTCCTTCTACTTGCTTTCGGATTAGTTTGCTGTTCTTTTTCTAGTTCCTCCAGCTGTGTAGTTATTTCATTGATTTTAGCTCTTTCTTCTTTTTTAATGTAAGCATGAGGGCTATAAATTTCCCTCTCAACACTGCCTTCGCTGCATCCCATAGGTACTGATATGTTGTATTCTCGTTGTCATTCGTCTCAAGATATTTCTTGATTTCTCTTGAAGTTTCTTTCTTCTTTGACCCACTGATTATTCAAGAATGTGTTGTTTAATCTCCATATATGTGTGAATTTCCCCTTTTTCTGCCTCCTGTTGATTTCCAACTTTATTCCATTATGGTCAGAGAAAGTACTTTGTGTAATTGCAATCTTGTTGAATTTATTGAGATCAGTTTTGTGATCCAACATATAGTCTGTCCTGGAGAAGGATCCACGAGCACTTGAAAAGAATGTATATCCTGCTGTTTTGGGGTACAATGTTCTGTTTATGTCAGATATAGTCCATTTATCATATTATTCAAGCTCTCTGTTTCTTTGTTGATACTCTGCCCAGATGTTCTATACAATGCTAAGAGTGGTGTATTGAAGTCTCCAGCTATTATTGTAGAGATGTCTATTTCTCCCTTCAGTTTTGCCAGTGTTTGCCTCATGTATCTTGGGGGATCCTTGTTAGGTGCATATACATTTATGATTGTTATTTCTTCCTGATGAATCATGCCTTTATTAATATGTAATGGCCTTCCTTGTCTCTAATAACAGTTTTTTTTTTAATTAATTAATTTATTTTTATTAATTTATTTACTTTTATCCATTTTTACACCCCCCCCCTTTTTTTGCTGTTTCTGTGTCCATTCGCTGGTCAACTGTCTGTGTCCATTTCCTGCCCTCTCTTCTCATCCTTCTTCTGTCTTCACTGGGATTCAATCCTCGGAATGTCCAATGTGGGAGAGAAGCGTCCTATCACCTGCGCCACCTCAGTTCCTATTTTTTTGGTGCGTCTCGTCTTGGCTCTCCCTTGTGTCACTCTCCTGTTATATCATCATCTTGCTGCATGGCTCACAGGGCCTGACAGCTCACCTGCTCATGGGGCCTGGTGGCCCACCTGTGCACGGGGCTTGGTGGCTCACACACCTTCTATATTTTTCTTTTTTTTTAAATTTTACCCAGGTCCCTCCATATAGGAGACGGATGTCTAACCACCCAAGCCACATCTGTCCCCCTGCTACATGTCTTAAAGTTGACCAAAGATACCCAAAGTTACAGTCTTTTCCCATACAGGAAGGTCATATAATAAATCAGGCTTAGTTTATCACCAGCATTCTAAAAACCAGACCTAGGGAGAAAAACTAGGTCTGGGGACACATGCTTGGTTTCTAATATAGCAAATGTTTAACCTACCCTGATTATCACAAAATCAGGACAGTGAGAATATTCGCAGTCTATTAACAGTTTTGCTTTTAAAGTCTATTTCATCCAATATAAGTATTGCTACCCCAGCTTTTTTGTTGTTGTTGTTGCCGCATGCATGGAATATCTTTTTCCAACCTTTCACTTTCAGTGTATTGGTATCCTTGGGTCTAAGGTGAGTCTCTTGCAGACAGCATATAGAGGGTTCATATTTTCTTATCCATTCTGCCAGTCTGTGTCTTTTGATTGGGGAGTTTAATCCATCAACATTCAATATTATTACTGTAAAGGCAGTTCTTATTTCATCCATTTTGACCTTTGAGTTTTATCTGTCGTTTTATTTTCATCACACTTTTGACACTTTTAGCTACTGTTACTGATATAATCACCATATCTAGACTCTCTTCCAAGCCTCTCTCTCCTGTCTTTTCAGGCTGTAATACTCCCTTTAGTATTTCCCGCAAAGCCAGTCTTTGTTAGAAACTCTCTCAGTTTCTGTTTATCTGTGAATATTCTAAACTCTCCCTCATTTTTGAAAGATAATCTTGATATAAAATTCTTGGCTGGCAGTTTTTCTCTTGCAGTATCTTAAATATATCATACCACTGCCTTCTTGCCTCTGTGGTTTCTGATGAGAAATTGTTACTTAATCTCATTGGGTATCCCTTATATGTTATGCATTGCTTTTCTCTTGCTGCTCTCAGAATTCTCTCTGTCTTTGGCATTTGAGATTCTGATTAGTATGTGTCTCGGAGTTGGTCTATTCTGATTTATTCTGATGGGAGTATGATGTGCTTCTTGGACACAGATATCTATGTCCTTCAATAGGGCTGGGAAATTTTCTACCATTGTTTCTTCAGATATTCCTTCTGTCCCCTTTCCCTTCTCTTCTCCTTCTGGGACATCCATGACACGTATGTTTGCACGTCTCTTGCTGTCATTTAGTTCCCTGAGACCCTGTTCAATGTTTTCCATTCTTTTCTTCATCTTTTCTTTTGTATGTTCACTTTCAGAGTCCATGTCTTCAAGCTTACCGATCCTTTCTTCTGCCTTTTCAAATCTGCTGTTATATACCTCAGTGTATTTTAAATTTCATTTATTGCACTTTTCATGCCCATAAGATCTGCTATTTTTTTAATGTATGCTTTCATTTTCTTCTTTGTGCTCACCCCATGTCTTCTTAATATCCTTAATCTCTTTAGCCATCTCATTGAATTTATTAAGGATATTTGTTTGAACACCTGTGATTAGTTGTCTCAACTCCTTTATATCATTTGCAGGCTTATCTTGTTCCTGTAACTGGGCCTTATCTTCCTGTTTCTTGGTATAGATTGTAATTTTTTGTTGGTGTCTTGACATCTGGCTTACTAGATATATTTATTCTGGGTGCAGTTTCTTGCTTTACTTTCCGGCTTTCTTGTCTTTTCTCCCTTGCTTGTTGTGTAGTAGGAGTCAAAAATGTAGTTGGTGGTGTGAGCTATGCAGGCTGAAGCTGCCCACGTTGCCCCAGGGAATTTATTAGGCTTCTTTCACCTTTCCCCTCTGCCAGGGGTTGGGACTGAGCTACAGCCATGTGTAGTTATCCAAATTGTGTAGAACAAGACTATCTGTAGTTGCCCAGAGAGACTGATAAAACTTCACATCCCTTCCTCCCCTATCTGGGCCATGGATAGAGCTGCAGTTGTGGGCAGAAATCTATGCCGTGTGGGTCCAAAATGACCACAGTTGCCCACTTAAACTGATGTAGCACCGCTCCTCCCCCCACCACCAGGGGTGGGGAGGGACCCTCTGGAGGGCCCAACAATCTAACCTGTGTGGGCCATATATACCTGCAGTTGCCCTGAGAAGCTGAAGGATTACTCTCCCTTCTGCCCTTTAGGGGGTGGGAATGGAACCACCGATGCCCAACATTTCAGTCCCAGTAGGTCGAAAGTACCTGCCATTGCCTGGAGAGGCTGAGGAAACACCAGTCCCCTCTTATCCTATTAGGGCATGGGGTTGGATCCACAGGCACCCAACAGTGCAGTCCCTGTAGGCCAAAAGTACCCACCGTTGCCCGGAGAGGCTGTGGAGACATCAGATCCCTCCTATTCTATTAGGGTATGGGGTTGGATCCACAGGCATCCAACAGTCCAGTCTGTGCAGGCTGAAAGTGCCTGATGTTGCCTGGAAAGACTGTGGAAACACCAGCTCCCTCCTTTCCTATTGCGGGGTGGGGGTGGATCCACAGATACCTACCATTCCAGGCTGTGTGGGCCAAAAGCACCTGCAGTTGCCTAGAGAGGCTGGGCAAACACAGTCCGTCTTGTGTCCTATTGGGGTTGGGCATGGTGCCACAGGTACCCAACGGTCAGGTTTGTGCAGGCCAAAAGCACCTGCAGTTGCCCTGAGAGGCTGAGGGATCACCAGCCCCCTCTATCCTATGGGAGGGCAGAGGTGGAGATGGACTTGAAGCTCTAAGCAAACCAGTTCTTGTGGGCTGAAAACACCTGCAGTTGCCGGAAAAGGCCAAGGAAACCCAACTCCTCTCCTATCCTATTGGGGTGTGGGGCTGCAGCCCTAGGTGTCCGACTATTCAGTCTGTGTTGGCCAGAAGCACCTGCAGGTGTCTGGAGATCCTGGTGCAGGTCCCGCCAGCTTCCTCTCTGCTGAAAGTGGGGCTGGAACCTAGGCTAGGGTTGCAGTGTGATCTTGGTGGAAAGAAGCCAGTTCCTAACTTTACTGTGATTTTCAGTCAGCCAGGCTTCCCCTCATGTGAGGGGCGGAGTCAAAATGGCGGCTACCAGCCTCTTTCCAATTTAGACAGGTTCAAACCCTAGTTATTCCTAGGATTATACTTTAGCCAGCAGAGTCCACCAATCAGTGGCTGAAGTCAGTGGACAACTGTCTCTTCCTCCCTTGTTTATGGGAAATGGAGCTTCCAACTCTAGCCACAGAATAGCTCTTGAGGCAGCTTGTGCTGTTAGAGTAGAATAGGCACCAGCCTCTGTGGCATGGCTTGCAGTTTCCCAGAGAGGTGGTGCAGGTCCTCCCAGCTTCCTCCCTGCTGGAGGTGGGGCTGGGGTTTGGGCTAGAGCTGCAACCCGATCTGGGTGGAAAGAAGGCACTGTGATTTTTCAATCAGCCCCGGGTCCCTTCAGGCCGGGGGCGGAGTTAAAATGGTGGCTACCAGCCTCTTTCTCATTTGGACAGGTTTAAACTTTAGCTGGTTTTAGGATTATACTTTAGCTCACCGGATTTACTAATCAGTAGCTGAAGTCAGTGTCACACCATGTCTTCCTCCCCCGTTTTTGGGAAATGGAGTTTCCAACTCCAGCTATGGAATAGCTCCCGAGGAGGTTTGTGCTGTGGCCACCGGCCTCCACAGCATGGAGTGCTCTATTCACGAATCTTCTCTGCAGATGGGCAGTCTCCTCCTTTCATACTTTCGAGGATGTTGCAGGATGCTCTTCTGGTCACCTGGGGCCCCCAAACAGGTGCTTTAGATAGCTCTGGTTGATTATTAACTGCCCTGTAGGACGAGCTGTCTCTTGGAGCTCCTTACTCTGCTGCCATCTTGGCTCCCCTCCCCTAGCCATGTCTTTTTAACCATTCTGCCAATCTCTGTCTTTTGGCTCTGGAGTTTAATCCATTTATATTTAAAGTCACTACTGATACTATAGGACTTTCTTCTGCTCTTTTGCTATTTAGGCTTTGTAAGTCTTGTACCTTTTTTGTCCCTCAATTCTTCTGTTAATGACTACTTTTAGATTTATTTGATTTTTTGTGTTGTACCATATTGAGTGCCTTCTTATTTCTATCTGGATATATTTTTCATATATTTTCCTTGTAGTTTCCATGGAGTTTAGTATCTTAAATATATTACAGTCATATTTGATTTGATACCGAATTGACTTCAGTAACATTATCATACACTTTTTTTTTTTTTTTTTTAAGATTTTATTTATTTATTCATTTATCGCCCCCCTGCTGCCCGCGCTCGCTGGGTCAGCCAACCACGCCGCGCGGGCGGGCCCGCCCCCACCAGGAGGCCCCGGGAACCGAACCCAGGGCCCCCCACATGGTAAATGGGAGCCCCACTGATCGAGCCACAGCTGCTTCCCTATCATACACTTTTTGTATAACCTACTGTCCCCCAACTTTTTTGGTACTTTTTGTCTATTATATCTTTGTACATTGTATGTCTTAAACCATGTATTTATCATTACTTTTTATGTATTTGCATATTAGCACCCATAGGGCTTAAGAAGTGGAGTTATATACCAAAAAATATCATATACTGACCTTTATAATTACTCAAATGATTACCTTTTTCAGAGGTATTTATTTCTGTATGCCACTTTGAACCACTGTCTGGTGTCCTTTTCTTTCAATTGGAAGAAATTCCTTTAGCATTGCTTGTAGGACTGGTCTAGTGATGATGAACTCCCTCAGCTTTTATCTGTAAATGTCTTACTCACATCCTCATTTTTGAAAGAAAGTCTTGCCAGATATAAAATTCTTGCTTGGCAGTTGTTTTCTTTCAGCACTTTAAGTATTTCAACCCATGGCCTTCTTGCTTCCATGGTTTCTGATGAGAAATTGGTCCTTAATCTAATTGGGTCTCCCTTGTACAGTTGTTTTTCCCTTGCAGCTTTCAGAGCTCTTTCCTTGTCTTTTGCATTCAACAATTTGATCAATATGTGATGGGGTGTATTTTTCTTCACATTTATCCTTTTTGGTGTTCTGTAGTATTCTTGGATGTGCTTATTCATTTGTTTGCTAAGTTTGGACATTTTCTGTCATTATTTCTTTGACTATTCCTTCTGCCTCTTTCTCTTTTTCTTCTACTTCTGGGATCCCTGTAATGCATGTATTGGTGTGCTTGATGGTGTCCCAGAGGTCTCTTAGGCTTTCACCTTTTATAATTATTTTTCTTTCTGCTCCTCAGTCTGACTCATTTTAATTATCTTGTCTTTGAGTTCACAGATTCTTTCTTCTGCTAGTTCCAATATGCTATTGAAACCTTCCTGGGAATTTTTTATTTCAGTTACTTTGGTCATCAATTCTAGTATTTCTGTTTGTTTCCTTTTTAAAATGTCTATCTCTTTTTTTGAGATTCTCATATTGTTCATTATTTTTTTCTTGATATCCTTTAGTTTTCTGTGTTTTCCTTCGTGTCCTTGAGCATATTGAAAATCATTTTCTTAACAAATCAATTTTATCGATACATGTTAATAAAGCATAAATCCATCCAAAGTGTATAATCAGTGGTATTTGGTGTAATCACATATTTGTGAATTCATCACTTCAGTCATTCTTAGAGCACTTTCATTATTCCAATAATAATAATAAAGAACAAACAAACAAAACTCACCTCTAAATCTCTCTATGCTTCCCCTGCCATACATAGCTGCTATTCTTTTTCCTTCTCTCTAGTATTTTTGTATTTATATTTTGTGCAAACAGTCTTACATATGCAATAACACCCATATTTGTGTTTTACATGAGGTTTTGCTATCTTTAACAGTCCCATGTTCTAGTTTTTAGCTTTCCTTCTAGTAATATACATGACCTTAGGCTTTCTGTTTCAACCGCTGTCATTCTCATATATATAATAGCTCTACTAGTTACAAACACTATGATATACTTTCACCATTTCTATTCGGAAAATCATTTTTAAAGTCTGTCCATTATATCCACTGTCTGGTTGTTAGGTCTGGTTCAGTGAGGCTCAGAGACAGACCAAAATTCAGGCAGAGAAGTTTATTAGATCCCAGCATGGCAGAAGTCTGAAGAGAGACTTCAGCCCATCTGATGGAGCTGGGGAGAGCTTTTTGAGCTGGTAGAGTTGGGTGGGGTTGGAGAGGGGTGAGAAGCTGTGGCTCAAAGATATGGGGTGGAAAATTACTGGGCTTGCTGCTTCCAGGGTAGGGAGTGACGTTCTGGGAACCTTTGTTCTAGGAACTGTCTTTTCATTTGGGGGAGAGAGTGTTGGGCAGGGATAGGGCCGGAACCTAGCATAGCTTGAGCTCAGGGTCAGTGGTTACAATCTAACACTGCTTTTCTTCATTGGTGTTTTTTTGGATTTTTATCCTCTTTCTAAGATGGGCCATCATCTCCTGTTTCTTTGCTTGTCTTATAATCTTTGTTGCACATGGTTCATTTTAATATTTATTCCCTTTGATGTCTTTTTCTTGAGTTTGTAACCAAATAGTGATAGAGATTTTCTTGAGTGTCACCCCTCCTATCAGAAGGGTCTGCCCAAGGCTAATACAAAGTTCAGGTCCTCCCTGTCTTTTCTGGGCCTGTGTCTTGTCTTGGGCTTGTGCCTTGGAGTTCCCCTGTTTACAGGAGTTTGAATGTCACCTCTCCTTCCCAGGAGACATATCTTCTCCCTCTCCCAGATATTCCAATGCCAGATTTGAGGCTTTACCATAGGCCCTGTGCCTCAGTTATTTTTTACACTGCTTTTGTTGTCCCAAGCTGCTTTTACCTGGAGGGAAAACTCTGGGAGAGGGAACATGCTGGAGGGAAGTTTCCTAAGTCAATGTTTTCCAGCCAGAAAAAGGCCAGGGACTCACAAAGAGAGCACAGGTTGGGTCCAAAGTGCCTTGGAAAAGGGATGAGGGAAGGGGCCTGGAAGGATGCCAGGAGCTTCTTCCATGGCTCCCCAAAGCTGTGCTTTCTTGACCTACCCAGCAAATGCAGCCCTTCAACTGTCCTCTGCAGCTCTGAGGAGGTGTAGCATCTTTAAATCTCCTCCATCTTTATCCGGTCTGGTTGGAACAATGGCCACTCTATGAGCTGGGCTCCCAGTGATCTGAATTGCTAATCAATAGCTGTGATCAGCAATCAGCCTGTGCTCACCCTGGGTCTTGGAGAAGTGGATTTTATATCCCTTCCTGGCACCAGCACGCTATGCCAGGGTTCAGACCCCACTACAGTCTGCCACAAATGTGGGGCCTTGGTGCCAGGAACTGCCTGTGTGAAGAGAACAATTTACTGATATTTATGATAATTTGCCAGCCTCTTCTTCCTGCTCTTCCCTGGATGCCATACAGCGTTCTTCTGGACTAGAGTTAGGATATAGTTGATTTAGACAGTTTCTGCCTGTTTAATAGTTGTTGTGGTGGAGGGACTGATTCCTTGAGCTTCCTACTCTATCTTCCCACAACCCATTTGTTAGTATAAGCTTCTCAAAGCAGGTAAAGACTTAGTCCTTGCCAACCTCTCCAGCCTGCATCTATTGAGATGAATACATGGTTTTTCTTTTTCAGTCAGTTGTTATGGCGGATCACACTGATCGGGTTTCAAATGTTAAACCTACTATTCATATAGAGGATGAACCCTAATTGGTCATGATGTGTTACCCATTTTCATATACTAGAGATTTAATTTGCTAAAATTTTGTTAAGGATTTTTGCATCTCTGTTCATGAGGGATATTGGTATATAGTTTTCTTGTAATTCTTTGGTTTTGTTAATTTGGTAATTTTTTGGGAAATTTTCCTTTTTTTTTTTTTTTAAGATTTATTTTATTTATTTCTCTCTACTCCCTTGTTGTTTGCACTTGCTGTGTCTGTTCGTCTTCCTTGTTTCTTTTAGGAGGCACCGGGAACTGAACCTGGGACCTTTGATTTGGGAGGGAGGCGCCTAATTGCTTGAACCACCCCCGTTCCCTGCTTTTATTGTGTCTCTCATTATATTTTTCTTCTTGTGTCTCTTGTGTCAGCTTGCCGTGCCTGCCTGTGGCATCAGCTTGCTGTCTTGCTTGTCTTTAGGAGGCACTGGGAACCTCTGCTCCCTGCTTTGTTGTGTCTCTCATTATGTTTTTCTTCTTGTGTTTCTTGTTGCATCAGCTTGCCATGCCTGCCTGTCACGCCAGCTCGTTATCTTCTCTAGGAGGCACTGTGAACCGAACCAGGGACCTCCTGTGTGCTAGGCAGGAGCTCAGTCGCTTGAGCCACATGCACTTCCCTCCTTTCTTTTTTGTTTTCTGGAATAGTTTGTGTTGAATTGGTATTATTTCTTCTTTAAATGTTTAGTAGAATTCACCATTAAGGTTTTCAGGGCCTGGAGTTTTCTTTGTGGAAAAGTTTTTTTGTTTGTTTGTTTGTTTTTTAAGTAGGTACCAGGGATTGAACCTAGGACCTCATACATGGGAAGCAGGCACTCAACCACTTGAGCTACATCTGCTCCCCTGTGGAAAAGTTTTAACTACATATTTAATTTCTTTACTATTTAGGGTTATTGAGATTTACTTTCTCCCTTTTTAAATTTGAAATTTTAAATAATTTAGATTTATAGGAAGTTCCAAAGAAATGTACAAGGAGTTCCTGTGCACCCTTCACCCAGGCTCCCCCAGTGTTAACATTTTGCATAACTGTAGTTCAGTTTCAATACCAATCAATTGATGTTGGTACAATCTGCAGAGCTTATTCAGATTTATCTAGTTGCATATGCACTCATTTGGGGATATGTTTGTATATTGTTGCATGTAATTTTATCAGATGTATAGCTTTATATAACTACCAGCAAAATCCAGATACTGAACTGTGCCATCACCACAAGACTCTCTTGTGCTACCCTACTACTCCCCCTATCCCTAACCCTTGGCAACCAATAATCTGTTCTCCATCTCTGTAGTTTTGTTACTTCAAGAATGTTATTTAAATGGAATTGTACATACTTAACTTTTGAGATTTTATTTTCACTCAGCATAATACTCTTGAGGTTCAGAGTTCATCCCTTTTTTATTGCTGAATAATATTCCTGGGCATGGAGGTGTGTTTGTTTAGTTATTCATCCATTGAAGGACATTTGGGTAGTTTCCAGATTTTGCCTGTCACTAATAAAGTTGCTTTGAACATTCATGTTTTGCATAAACATAAATTATTTGGATTAAATGCCGAAGAGTGCTTTTGCTGGATTGTATGGTAAGTCCATTTTTTTTCATGTATTCTTTTCTTTTCTTTATAAGAACAGTTGTAGGTTACATAAAAATCGTGCAGAAAACAGAGTTCCCATATAACCCCCCTCACACGCAGTTTTCCCTGTTATTAACATTTTGCATTAGTGTGGTACATTTGTTACAATAGATGAAACAATATTATAATAATTATATTATTACCTATTGTCCATAGTTTACATTATTATTATTATTATTATTTTTTAAAGATTTTATTTATTTATTCATTTATCCCCCCCCTGCTGCCCGCGCTCGCCGGGCCAGCCAACCACGCCGTGCGGGCGGGCCCGCCCCCACCAGGAGGCCCCGGGAACCGAACCCGGGGCCTCCCACATGGTAAACGGGAGCCCCACTGATTGAGCCACAGCCACCTCCCCATAGTTTACATTAGAGCTTATTCTTTGTGGTGTACAGTTTTATATTTTTAAAAAATTTTTGTTTTGGTAACATATACAGTGTAAAATTTCCCATTTTAACTACTTTCAAATATACAATTTAGTGGTGTTAGTTACATTGACAATGTTGTGCTACCATCATCACCGTGCAATACTAAAACTTTTCCATCACCTGAAACAGAAACTCTGCACCAAATAAGCATTAACTCCCCATTCCCTACCCCTACCCCTATTCTAGCCCCTGGTAACCAGTATTCTAATTTCTGACTCTGTGAATTTGTATATTCTAATTATTTCTTATCAATGAGATCATGTGATATTTGTCCTTCTGTGTCTGGTGTATTTCACTCACTGTGATGTCTTCAAGGTTCATCCCTGTTGTAGCATGTTTTGGAACTTCATTCCTTTTTGGGCTGAATAATAGTCTATGTATATGTATTCTATAGTATGTATATACCGCATTTTGTTTATCTGGAAAGCCCATTTTTAGTTTAAAAGAAACTGCCCAGCTATTTTGCAGAGTGGCTGTACCATTTTACATTCCCACCAACATTCATGGGTGATCAGTTTCTCTATAGTCTCACCAGCACTTGGTATTGTCCCTACTTTTTATTTTAGCCTTTTGAATTGGTATGTAGGGATAACTCATTATGGTTTTAATTCACATTTCTTTAATGTCTAATGATAGTGAAAATCTTTTCATGTGTTTATGTGTCACCCGTTCATTGGTGGAATGTCTATTCTTGTGTTTTACCCATTTTCTGTTTGATTTTTAAAAATATCTTTATTTTTTAAAGAAGCTTTAGATTACATAAATGTACATAGAAAATATTGGGGCATTCCCAGATACCCCATCCCCTCCCACACTTTCCCCCCATTAACAACATCTTTCATCAGTGTGGTACATTTGTTATAATTGATGAACACATATTGAATCATTGCTAGTAATCGTGATCTATAGTTTACATTATGGTTTACACTTTGCACTGCACAATTTTAGAGGTTTTGACAAAATGTATAATGGCTTGCATCCATCATTGCAATGTCATTCAGAACAATTCCAGTGTCCCAAAAATGCCCCATGTTTCACCTATTCTTCCCTCTCCCTCCTCTCAGAACCTCTGATGACCACTGTCTTTATATCAGTGTTAAAAGTTCTTCCCTTACCAGAATAATAAGTCTACTTTAGTTCAGAGTTGCATTCCCCCCTTACGTTTGCTCATTCTTCAATCTTGAGGATTTGGGCATGGTGATGCCCAATCTGCTTCCTATTAAGAAGGGCCTTTGATCCCATGGGGCAGATGGATGGAACTATCTTGCTTGCAGTTGTAGATATTCCCTGTTTTTTTGGGAGGGTGTTGTCCATCATCATCTGTTGTTAGTTGTCCTGGGCGATTCCAGTGAACTGGAGAGTAGGCAGGTATGGGCTGCAACTTTGCAGAGATTCACAGCTCAACTGGCATATGTACAGCCAGAAGATTCAAGTCTCTGGGACATATTTAATGGGTATAGTGCTAATTATAGATTCAAATAAAAGGGGCATAAGAGCCATGTGTAGGGAAATTAAGAATGAGTCTAACTCTGATTCATCGGGGTATAGGTTATCATATATTCCCAAGGTAAGGCCCACTGACAGGGTGCCGATTTCCTAGGGTTGTCTGCCCTGCCTATAGTGTCCTGATATCTCTAGAGCCCCCAGGAGCACCCCTGCTTGAGGCACTGTGTGCTGTGGCAGTCAGTGAGAACCTCCTGAGACATGCATAAGCATAACCTCTGGAATGACCTCCCGACTCTCTTTGAAATCTCTGGCTTTCTGGCTATTTGATTTTTTAATGTTGAGTTTTGAGACTCAAAACTCATATAGTCTAGATACAAGTTCTTTTTTTGGATATGTGTTTAAAAATATTTTCTCCCAGTTCTGTAATTTGTCTTTTTATCTTCCACATCACAAGTTTTTAATTTTGATGAGATCCAATTTATCAATTTCTTTTTTTATCTATTTCATTTTGCATGAGCTTTGGAGTTCATTGAACTTCTTGGATATGTGAGCTTGTAGTTTTCATCAAATTTAGAAAAATTTCAGCCATTCCGTCCTCAAATATTTTTTCAGTCTCCCTTTCTTTTTGATACTCCATTGATATGTATATTTGAATGTTTGATATGTTTCACAATAGGATAAATTTATCCCTATTACTAAGGTAAAACCCTTCTGAGGATTTTACTTGATGTCATATGTATTATGAGGTCTTTCCTCTCTGGTTGGTGGGTACAGGAACTATTCCCAATCCTGTGTGAGCTCTGGGAAATGTTCTGCCTTTTTCTTTCAAGGCTGTTTTCTCCCAGCCTTGGGTAATTTGAGTCTTACACATATACATATCAGTTCTTAGCCAGAGACTCAAGCAGACCCTTCTGCAGGTCTTTGGAACTCTGTTTCTGTGCAACTCTCTCATGAAACTAAGCTAAACTGCCTTTTAAAATTAAAAAAAAAAATTAACCCCCCCCTCCTGGCACTGCATGCAGAAAACTGCCTCTAGATAGTAAGCTGGTAAAATTGTAGCACTCACCATGTTTGTTTTCCTTTTCTCAGGTATCACAATCCTGTGTTACTTGTTGAGTGATATCTGAAAACTGTTCTATCATATGTTTTGTCTAGTTTTCTAAGAAGAAAGATAAATCTGGTCCCTTTTATTCCATCTTCACTAGAAGCCAGGATTTCCAGGGTGTGTGTGTGTGTGTGAGTATGTATGTATGTGTATATATGTATGTGTATATTTTAACAACTCTATTGAGATATAATCAACATACAGTAAACTGTATATGCTTGAAGTATATAATTGATAAATTTTTATATATGTATACACCTATGAAACCATTACTACAGTCAGGATAAATATCACCTCCATAAGCTCTCATGCTCCTTTTTTAAATTAGTGAAGTTGTAGGTTTACAGAACAATCATGCATAAAATCCAGAGTTCCCATATACCACCCTTTTATTAACACTTTGCATTACTGTGGTACATTTGTTACAATTCATGAAATAACATTTTTATAATCGTAATATTAACTATATAGTCCATTGTTTACAAAAGGGTCGTCGTGCACTTTTTTTTTTAATTAGAGAAGTTGTGAGTTTATAAGACAATCATGCATAACATATAGGATTCTCATACACCACCTCACCACCACCACCTTGCATTGTTGTGGACCATTTGTTACAATTGATAAAAGAACATCCAAATATTACTACCTGCTATAGTCCATAGTTTACATTAGGTTTAATTTTCCCATAAATCACTCCATTATTAACACCATGTATTAGTATTATACTTTTGTTATAGTTCATGAAAGAATATTCTTATATTTGTACTGTTAACCGTAGACCATCATCCCTCACAGGATTCACTGTGTTTTACAGTCCCGTACCTGGTACAGTCCATTCAAAGTGTACACTCAGTGGCTCTCAGTTTCATCACAGAGTTGAGTTGTCATCTCCTCAGTCAATTTTAGAACATTTTCATTTCTCCAAAAAGATAAATTTCCTGCACCTTTATACCTCCCCTCCCCATTGATGACCTTAGGCATGATGTATAGTATCTTCATTGCTCTTGAGGCAAAAATATTTCATTATTACTGTTAACTATAGCCCATATGTTACATCAGTTGTATTTTTCCCCTGTATCACCATATTCTTAACACTTTTTAATAGTGACATACATTTGTTCTAGTTCATAGAAGAACATTCTTGATATGTGCTATTTTCTACAATCTTTATCCACCACTAAGGTCACTATGTTATACAATCCCAAGATTCTCCTCTAGCTTCCTTTCTTTTGATATTTATGTCCCTAGACTACCCTTTTTAGCCAAAATCACATTTATAAATAAGCAGTGTTAGTTATATATTTGATAATTAAAAGTTCTACATACATTAAGCATCGGCTCCCC
Source organism: Tolypeutes matacus (assembly GCA_026826555.1). NCBI lineage: Eukaryota > Metazoa > Chordata > Mammalia > Cingulata > Chlamyphoridae > Tolypeutes > Tolypeutes matacus. The sequence continues at coordinate 41,441,950 of JAKSZT010007815.1, forward strand.
CTTCTCAACCCTAATTCTATCCCCTAGTGACCTATACTCTAGATTTTAACCCCGTAAGTTTACTCATTGTATTTTGTTCATATTAGTGAGACCATACAATATTTGTCCTTTTGTGTCTGGCTTATTTCACTCACCATAATGTCCTCAAGATTCATCCATGTTGTTCATATGCATTCTGATTTCATCTCTTTTTACAGTTGAATAGTATTCATTTGTATATATATATACCACATTTTATATATTTATTCATCGATTGATGAACACTTGGGTTGTTTCCATCTTTTGGCAATTGTGTATAATACTGCTATGAAAATTGATGTGCAAATGTCAGTTCGCATCCCTGCTTCAGTTCCTCTGAATATATTCTTAGTAGTGGGATTGCTCAATCCTAAGGCATATCTATATTTAGCATCCTGAGGAATTGTCAAACCATCTTCCACAGAGGCTGCACCTTTTTACATTTCCATCAACAGTAAGGGAGTGTTCCTATTTCTCTATATCCTCTCCTGCACTTGTAGTTTTCTGACTTTTTAATAATGACCATGTTATAAGTTGTGAAGTGATATCTCGTTTTCATTTGCATTTCACTAATAGCTAGTGATGTTGAACTTCTTTTCATGTGCTTTTTGGCCATTTGTATTTCCTCTTTGGAAAAATGCCTATTCAAGTCATTTGCCCATTTTTAAAATTAATTTGCTTGTCTTTTTATTGTTGAGTTGTATGATTTCCTTATATAACATGGAAATCAGACCCTTATCTGATATGTGGTTTCGAAATATTTTCTCCCATTAAGTAGGCTGCCTTTTCACCGTCACAAAGTTATTCGAAGCACATACATATTTAATTTTGAGGCGTTCTCATTTAACTGTTTTTTCTTTTGTTGCTTGTGCTTTTGGTGTAAGGTTTAAGAAACCACCACCTATCACAAGATCTTGAAGATATTTCCCTACATTTTGTTCTAGGATTTTTATGGTTCTAGCTTTTATATTTAGGTCTTTGATCCATTTTGAGCTAATTTTTGTATAAAGTGTGAAATAGGGGTCTTCTTTATTTCCTTTGGATATGGATATCCTGTTCTCCCAGCACCATTTGTTGACTAGAGTGTTCTGACACAGCTGGGTGGGCTTGACAGTCTTGTCAAAAATCACTTGACTGTGATGATAGTTAACAGTAGTATTGTAATATTTTGCAGCAATGGCAAAAAGATATTGTTTTTCAATACTAAAGGACAACAATGGGGGAGTATAAGGGAGTATGGGGTTTTTCCTTTTGCAGTAATGAAAACATTCTAAAATTGATTGAGCTGATAGCACAATTCTGTGATGAATATGAGAGCCATTAAGTGCACACTTCAAATGGGTTGTACAAAACATGGGGCTAACACAGGGAATCCAGCGGTAGATGATGGACTGTGGTTAACAGGACAAATATGAGACCATTTTTCTTCTGAACAATAGCAAATATATAATACTAATTTGGGGTGATAATAATTGGGTGGGTGGGGGAAAAGACAACAAATCTAAAATATGGGCTATAGTTAATAGTAATATTTTGACAATGTTCTTTTATAGTTTATCACAAATGTTTCACAACAATGCACGGTATTGATGGTAGGGAGATGTATGGGAGCCTGTTATGATGATATGCATATTTGTTTTGTAAATTCATAAATTTTACAATATATTTATTGTTTATGTATGTTAATGTATGAATGATATAATCCATAAAATTTTATTTTAAAAAAATCACTTGACCATAAATGTGAGGGTCTATTTCTTTTTTTTTTTTTTTTTTTCAAGATTTTATTTATTTATTCATTTATCCCCCCCCTTGCTGCTTGTGCTCGCTGGGTCAGCTAACCACGCCGTGCAGGCGGGCTTGCCTTCACCAGGAGGCCCCGGGAACCGAACCCGGGGCCTCCCATATGGTAAACGGGAGCCCCACTGATTGAGCCACAGCCGCTTCCCGTGAGGGTCTATTTCTGAACTGTCAATTTGTTCCATTTCTTTATGCCAATACCATGATGTTTTTATCACCGTAACTAAGTAATATGATTTAAAGTCAGGAAGTGAGAGTCTTCCAGCTTCGTTCTTCTTTTTAAAGGCATTTCTGGCTATTTTGGACCCCTTACTCTTCCATATAAATTTGATAATTGACTTTTCCATTTCTGCAAAAAAGGCTGTTGGGATTGTGATTAAATTTATCTCATTTAATCCTAAAAGCAAGCTCAATTGTTTCTCCAATATTCAGAAAGATACATAAATGAGCACAGATTGGTTAAATGTCAGTTGCTCATTGTATCCTCTTGTGATCTCTTTTATTTTTGTGGGATCAGGAACAATGTCCCCCATCTCATTTCTAATTTTATTTCATTGCATCTTTTCTTTTTTTCTTTGTCAGTCTAGCTAAGGGTTTGTCAATTTTGTTGATCCTCTCAAAGAACCAACTTTTGGTTTTACTTATTCTATTGTTTTTTGTTCTCCATTTCATTTATTTCTTCTCTAATCTTTGTCTTTTCTTTCCTTCCCTTTGCTTTGGGATTAATTTGCTGTTCTTTTTCTAGTTGCTTCAGATGTGTAGTTAGGTCTTTGATTTTAGGTTTCTTTCTTTTTTTTAGATTTCTGAGTTATTTATTTATTCTTTATTAGAGAATTTGTCTAATGGGAATGCATAAAATACAAGATTCCCATTTACCACCCCACCACCAACACCTTACATTGGTGTGGAACATTTAGTACAATTGATGAGAGCACATTTTTATAATTGTACTATTAATTAAAGTTCATGGTTTAACTTAGGGTTCACTGTGTAGTGTATTTCTATGGATTTTTAAAAGCTTTTTATTTTGTTACCATATATACAATCTAACACTTCTTTTAATCATATTCAGATATATATTTCAGTGCTGTTAATTGCATTCATAATGTCGTGCTGTCATCACCACCATCTATTACCAAAACATTTCTATTACTCCAAATATTAACCCTGCACATTTTAAAAACAAATCAATTTTATGGATACATATTAATAAAGCATACAATTCATCCACAGTGTAGAATCAATTGTATTTGGTATAATCACATAGTTTTTTTATTTTTTAATGTAGGTGTTTAGTGCTATAAAATTTCCTCTCAGCATTGCCTTTGCTGCATCCCAAAAGTTTTGATATGTTGTGTTATCATTTTCATTTGTCTCGATTTCTTTTGCAGTTCCTTCTTTGACCCACTAGTTTAAAAGTGTGTTGTTTAACTTCCATATGTTTGTCAATTTTCCCTTTTGCCACCTGTTATTGAGTCATAGTTTCATTCCTTTATGATATGAGAAAGTGCTTTGTATAGTTTCAATCTTTTTAAATTTATTGAGACCTGTTTTATGACACAACATGTAGTACATCCTGGAGAATGATCCATGAGCACTTGAGAAGAATGTGTATCCTTCTGTTTTGGGTTGCATTGTTCCGTAGATGTCTCTTAGGTCTAGTTTCTTTATCAAATTGTTTAAGTTCTCTATTTCCTTATCGTTCTCCTGTCTAGATGTTCTATCTATTGATGTGAGTGGTGTATTGAAGTCTTCACCTCTTCTCGTAGAGACTTCTATTTCTCCTTTCAGTTTTGTCAGTGTTTGCCTCATGTATTTTGGGGCTTCCTGGATAAGTGTATAAATATTTATCATTTTTATTTCTTCTTGGTGAATTGCCCCTTTTAATAATATTTAATGTCCTCCTTTGTCTTTTATTACAGCTTTGCATTTTTTCGTTATTAGTATAGTTATCCCAACTTTTTTTGGTTACTGCATCATGAAATATCTTTTTCCAGCCTTTCACTTTCAGCCAATTTGTATCCTTGGGTCTAAGATGAGTCTCTTGTAGACAGCATATAGATGGCTCATGTATTTTTTAAATCTGTTTTGCCAGTCTGTGTCTTTTGATTGGGGAGTTTAATCCATTAGCATTCAATGTTATTATTGTAAAAGCATTACTTCACCCATTTTGTCCTTTGGCTTTTATATGTCATATCTTATGTTCACCCACTATTTTTTTTTTTATTTTTATTATGGGTAAAAATCAAAATCCTCACAATACATACAAACATTTGCAAAATGATATATAAATATATATGCATATATGTGTATTTGCTTACAAAAATGTTATTTATATATATATATACATATATTTTAAGAGGTGCTTAGATTACCTAAAATAATACACGGAACCCACTGGGATTCCCATGTTGCCCACCTCCCACACCTCCCACCACATCCCACACAAACATCTCCCACAGTGTGGCCCAACACCCTCAATGAACTTACACATCCTGGAGGCTTGCCACCAACCATAGACCACAGTTCACACTGTAGACCACACTCTCTCCCACTCAGTTCTGAGTGGTGTGTGCTGATTTAAAAGGGCCTACATCCGTTGCCACAACAGTACTCAGGACAACCTCCAATTCCCAAAGAAGCCACTGTATTTCAACTGCTCATCCCCTCCCTACCCCAAAAGTGTCAAGTGGCCACTGGCTCCACCTCATTGTTATAATTTCTTGCATTGCTAGAATCACCATATGTGAACAAGAGAATACCATCAAGTCCACTCTAGTCCATAGTTCTTCCCCCAATCCTGAGGGGACTGGGATGGTGATGTCCACTCCAACTCCAAGTGAGAGAGGGCTTATATCCCATGGATATGGTGGGTGGGATGATCCTGCCTGCAGATGCAGGCCCTCTCCATTCCCTGGGATGGCCATTGCCCATCGTTGTCTCCTCACCAGGTGACTTGGATGAGTCCATTGAGCTGTAGGGTAGGAGTTGCAGCTCCACCTAGATTTCATGCACACCTGGCACATAGGTAGGTGGGAGGCTCCAGTCTCTGGAAGTATACCTAAAAACTCCAGCATCACATATAGGTTTGAATAGAAGGGATTGGTGAACCATGTGCAGGGAGGACTTATTTGAGTTTAATTCTGTCACTCTCAGGAGCACAGATTCCAAAATAGAACCCACTGATAAGGCATCAGTCTCTGGGGCTATCCCCCCTTATATAGGACCAGGGTGTCTCCGGAGCTCTCAGGAACCCCACTGAGTGGGGTGATAGGCACTTAGATGTTCTATGAGCTCCTACTGAGGTGTGCGTAAGAGTTACCTCTGGGATGACCTCCCGACTCTCTTTGAAGTCTCTTAGCCACTTGAACTCATTTGTCTTTACCATTTCCCCCTTTTATTCAAGGTCTTTTTCCAGTTGTATTGCCAGTTGGCACTTGGGAAAAGTTTTCAATTAGCAATAATCATGCCTCGGATAAACCTCATTGGCTACGATACTGCCACTGCGCAAAGCTGCTAGTTGGCACTTGGTATTAATCCCTCGTTGCCAGGGAGGCTCATCCCCGGGAGTCATGTCCCATGTTGGGGGGGAAGGTAATGCAATCATATGCTGAGTTTGGCTTAGAGAGAGGCCACATTTGAGCAACAAGGAGGCTCTCAGGTGGCAACCCTTAGGCACCCCACAACTGCAGGCTAAGTCTCATTTACAAGAACAAAGACTCACAAGAGTAGTCATCAATAATAATAAAAAAAAAAAAATCAGTGTCACCCACTATTTTTACACATCTAGTTACTTTTACTGAAAATCTTCATTTCTAGATTCTCGTCCAAGTCTCTCTCTTCTGTCTTTTTCAGGCTGCAGCACTCCCTTTAGTATTTCTTGTAAGACCAGTCTCTTGTTGACGAACTCATTCAGTTTCTATTTATCTGTGAATACTTTAAACTTACCCTTGGTTTTGAAGGACAGTTTTGCCCAAGATAGAATTCTTGGCTTGTGGTTTTTCTGTTTTAGTGTCTTGTATATATCATACCATTGCCTTCTTTTTTTTTTTTTTTTTTTTTTTTTTTAAAGATTTTATTTATTATTCATTTATCCCCCCCTTGCTGCTTGTGCTCGCTGGGTCAGCTAACCACGCCGTGCGGGCGGGCCTGCCTTCACCAGGAGGCCTCGGGAACCGAACCCGGGGCCTCCCATATGGCAAACAGGAGCCCTACTGATTGAGCCACAGCCGCTTCCCATACCATTGCCTTCTTGCCTCCATAGTTTCTGATGAGAAACCAGCACTTAATCTTATTGGGCATCTCTTATGTGATGAGTCTTTTTTTCCCTTGTTGCTTTCAGAATTCTCTGTTTATCTTTGGCATTTGACATTCTGATTAGTATGTGTTTTGCAGTAAGTATATTTGGATTTATTCAGATTGGAGTATGTTGCACTTCTTGGACACACATATCTATGTCCTTCAAAAGAGTTGGGAAATTTTCTACCATTATTTCCTCAAATATTCCTTCTGCCCCTCCTCCCTTCTCTTCTCCTTCTGGGACACCCATGACACGTATGTTTGAGTGCCTTGTGTTGTCATTCAGTTCCCTGAGACTCTGTTTACTTTTTTCATTCTTTTCTCTCTGTTCTTCTGTGTGTTTGATTTTGGATGTCCCATCTTCTAGCTCACTGATCTTTTTCTTTTTTTAACCTCTTCAAATCTGCCATTGTATGCCCCCAGTGTATTTTTAATTTCATTAATTTTGCCCTTCATTCCCAAAAGATGTGTTATTTTTCTTTGCATGCTTTCAGATTCTTCTTTGTGCTCACTCATTGTCATCTTTATGTCCTTAATCTCTTTAGCCATCTCGTTGAATTTATTGAGATTTGTTTGAACATCTGTGATTAGTTGTCTCAAGTCCTGCATGTCTTCTGGATGTTTAATTTGTTCCTTTGGGCTATAGCTTCCTGTTTCTTAGTATGCCTTGTAATTTTTTGCTGGTGTCTTGGCTTCTGGTTTTCTTGATATATTTATTTTGGGCTCACTTTCTGTCTTTATGGCTTTTTTGTTGATTGGCTTTGTGCTAAAGCTCCTCTTTGACACTTGGTTCAGCTTATTTTGGAAATTTATAATAGCTTGTGTTTTACCAGTCAGATTTTTCAGCTCTTACTCATCTGATTGTTGCCCTGAATATATGGTACAATTTTTGAAATTGCACTATTTGTGCACTTACTTCAACCCCAGAAGAAAGCTCCCTTTCTCCCATTCTTCCACCTGGAATGGTAAACTGTTCTGTTTGTTTTTTATTTGCCTATCTGTATTTTTAACACTCCTTTTATTTTCTCTAGCTGCTATTACCTAGAGGGCTAATTTTGGAAGGGGGGTCCCTCCCGGGACAATCTTCCCAGATTAGATTTCCCAGCCTGAACAGGCCTATGGACTCAGAAAGGGAGTGTAGTTCGTTTCCAATGTGCCCTAGGAAGAAGACCCTAAAGGCCACCCAACTTCTTTTTGATGTCTCCCTGAATCCACACTTTCAGGATGTACCCAGCAAGGTGGCGTTCTTCAGCCATTTGTTCCCTGCAGCTTTAAAGTAGTGCTGTGCCTTTAATTCTCAGCTGACTTAGCCTGTCAGAGGTGTGGTTGAGGCTGAGGCTGCCAGCTGCACAGGTATGAAATTGTTGCACAAATCCCGTGTTGATCCAGAAACTGAAACTTTTCCCAGTTGCCTGGAAAGATTGGTGAAGCTCCACCCACCTCTTGTCCCTGTCGGGGGTCAGGGTTGGAACCCAGGGTGCTGACAGTTATCTAAACTGTGTAGGCTGAAACTTTCTGCCTTGTTCCAAGAAACAGATGACACTTTGTCACCTGTCTCCCATCCCATGGGTGGGGTTGGAGCTGAGGGTGCAGGCTTTAATTTAAGCCCTGCAGGCTGAAACTGCCTGAAGTTGCCCAGAGAGACTTATGGAGCTCTGTCCATCTTCTTCCCCTGTCATAGGCAGGGATGGAGCTGAGCATGTGGGCAGTAATCTGAGCCTAGCAGGCCGAAACTGTTTGTTGTTAGGGGGAAGGGGGAAGCAGACAGTTTAATGAAGCCCTGTCTACCTTCCTCCCCTGCCAGGGGCAGGCTTGGAGCACGGGATGGTGCATTAATCTGACTTGGGCAGAAAGAAGCCTATCCTTACCATCCAGGAAGTCACTGTGATTTTCAGTCAGCCCTGCTTCCACTCCTGCCAGGGGTGGAGTTAAAATGGAGGAGTAGTTTCTTTCTGACTTGGATGGGTTTAAACTTTAGCTGTACATAGAATTGGAATCTCCTGTCTGAATTTGCTAATCAATAGCAAATTTTTGGTGCCCAGCCATCTCCTTCTCCCCTGTTTTTTGGGAAATGGAGCTTCCAATTCCAGCAAGGGAGTGGCTCCCAAGGTGGCCTGCCCCATCAATGGGGTTACATACTACCTCCACAACCTGGAGGGATCTACTCACAAATATTTACTGCATATGGCTAATCTTTTCCTTCCATTCTTCTTTGGATGGTGTGCAATGTTTTTCTGGTCTCCTGAGCCCCCCAGACAGGTGATTTAGATAGCTTCTGACTGATTGCTAACTGCCCTGTAGGATGAGCTCACTCCTAGAGCTCCCTACTGTGCTGCCATCTTGCCCCCACTCCCCCCAGGCATCTTTTTTTTTCTTTCTTTGAGGTACCTGGGGCCCGGGATTGAACCTGGGCCCTTGTATGTGGGAAGCCAGTGCTCAACCACTGAGCCACATCGGCTTGCCTGAATTGGTTTTATCATTCATTTTGCTTGTTGTTTTTGTTTTTTTTTCAGGAGGCACCAGGAATGGAACCTGGGACCTTCCATGTGGGAGGTGGGCACTGAACCACTTGAGCCACATCTTCTCCACCCCATGCACCTTTTAATACCTCCTTTCTGCCTCTCTCTGTCACCCGGCCCCATCCCCAGGCAACCACTGATCACCTTTCTGTCACTATAGATTAGTTTGCATTTTCTAGAATATAAACTAGTATATATTCTATATATACTCTTTTTTTTTTGTCTGCCTTCTCTCCCTCAGCATTTATTTATTTATTTATTTATTTTTTTTTTTGCCGGGAGGTCCCGGGGATCGAACCCGGGTCCCTCCATATGGGAGACGGACGCCCAACCAGTTGAGCCACCTCCGACCCCTCAGCATTTATTTTGATACCCATATTTACTTTTGATAACCCAAATATGTTGTTGTGGTTATTAATAGTTAATTCCTTTTTATCAGTGAGTAGTATTCCATTGTATGGATGTACCACCGTGTATTTATTTATTCACCTGTTGATAGACATTTGGATTGTTTCCAGTTTTGGGCTATTACAAATAAAACTGCTATGAACAATTTGTATGAGGCTTTTTGTAGACATATGTTTTCATTTCTCTTTGGTAAATACCTACGTTTAGAATTACTTGTTCATAGGATAGATGCATATTTAACTTTATCAGAAACTCAAAGTGTTTTCCCAATTGGTGTGCCATTTTACACTCTTGCCTGCAACATATGAGTGTTCTTGTTGCTCCACACCTTCCCTAATGCTTAGTTTTGTCAGTCGTTTTAATTTTGACCATTTTGGAATATCTCATTGTGGCTCTTATTTGTATTTATGTAATGACTAATGATTTTATGAATTTTGTCATATGATTATTGGCCATTTGTTTATCCTTTGTAAAGTATCTGCCCTTTTGCCTATTTTTGTAATGGGTTGTTTGTCTTTTTATTATTGAGTTGTAGGTGTTATTTATAATTCTGGATATAAGTCCTTTCTCAGATATATATATTGTGAATATTCTCTCCCAGTCTGTAGCTTGCCTATTTATTTTCTTAATGGTGTCTTTTGAGGAGCAGAAGTTTTAATTTTTAACTAATGAAGTTAATCAGTTTTTCTATAATGGATAATGCTTTCTGTAACTTATCTGAAAGTTATGAAAATATTCCAAGTTTTCTTCTAGCTTTATAGTTTTATATTTTACATTTATGTATATGATCTATTTCAATTTAATAATCTGAGTATAATGTGAGATAGGAATTGAAGTTCATTTTCTTCTGTCCATATGGTTATGCAGTTGTTCTAGCACCAGTTGTTGGAAAGACTTTTTTTACTTTGTTGAATGGCTTTGTCAGTCTTGTTGAAAATCAGTTGACCTAATGAGTCAATTTCTTGAAGCTCTGTTCTGTTCCATTGATTTATTTGTCTAATCTTACCCCAATACCACAGTGTCTTGATTTTTGTAACTTTATAGTAAGTCTTTAAAATATCATAGTGTGAGTCTTCCAACTTTTTCAAGATTGTTTTGGCTCTTCTGGTACCTTTGCCTTTTCAAATACATTTTAGAAGCAGTTTGCCCTATTTCTATAAAATGTGCAGCCAGAATCAGAATCACAGAGTAGACCTTGGTAAATTCATGCCTTGTGACGTTTCTTAGGAGTCATCTTGAGGGCCTTCTGCTGATAATATTCCTTAGGAGCAATGAGTTTTATTCTATTTTGAACTTTTGTATTTTATAATTTCTAAAATGGAAACTTTTACTAACACCTTTCTTTAGGTCTTTGCCAGTTTACATAGTTTCCTTTTCTATTTTAGTATCTTTGGTAGAACTGGATTGTTATTGTTTCAGTCTTAAGAGTATAAGTGTTTATTTAGTACAGGAAAGTCAAGAAGGTAATATAGCACATCATCGATTAAGTTCTGTCTACAAAGAATGTGTAAGAGAATATTTTTTTCCTCTGTAGTATCAGAATTGATCTTTCTTCTGTTACATTATATTTCCTAGACAGGTATTAGGGAAATATTCAAGGACACAATTTTTATGGCACCGTACTTACTGAAGTATCAAATGCTATAATGAAGTAGCTTTAGCTTTATTGCTTTTTTTTGTATTTCCAGATAAGCTTGAGTTTCCAAAAGCTTCAGCAGCCTAATTTTTATCTTGAAAAATATGCTTTAATAGTGCTGCATTTCTTAGTGACTTTTAATAGCAGAGAGAATTATATTATGGTATATATGGTGTTTTCTAGAATTTGCCTAACCATATTGCAATATTCATTTTTGTAATTATTTTTGAGTTATGGCTCTACATATATAATACATTATCTGTAATTTATGATTCTAGTTACATAAATTGCTCCTTTTTAATCTCTTGCAGTAAATACATGTAAATGTTTTGAGTAAGATTTTAGAGGAATTTTTATGTTATTTTAATGGGTTTGTGTTTGTATTGAATAATTGAATTGCAGCTTTTAATTGCAGTTTGAAGTGTTCACAGAATAAAAATTTTGAATTAACTGAAATGAATTAAGGCACCTCAGGACAATGATGGAAGAAACTAAGAACTATATTCATTTTATTTGAGTGATCATATTGTTTTATGAGAAAAACAAGCCATTTTGTTCTGGATGACAATTATTTTGTGGTGAAGAAGTACCTTGGAATTATAGATCATTTTTCTATTTTATGGGCATTTCTGTCCGCTGGAAATAATGGCTGATTTGGACTTATCTTGGGAAAAGAGGGGGAAATTATATTATCAACTTTATAGGGAGGCACCTTTTAGTCATTAATCAGGTATATTGCTCTAGGAGCAGTGTAATATTGTATAAAAAAAAGTTTATAATCCTGTAACATAAGCTCAATCGAAGAACAAAGTTAATTTTAGAAAAGTGCTACATTGAGTGATTTAGGTGATCTGAGATGGATTTAGCATGCAGCCAGGTGCTAATTGTATGTACTGTAGACATTAAGTATAAAAGGAGTTCAAGCCTGGGGAGACTCATGTGGGCTGGAGTTGTAAGTTTGTTTTTGATTGAAAGACAGTATCTGGGGTCCTTCATCATGCCCATACTGGGACAACAAAAATACTTCCCAGTAGTTCCCACAAAATGTTATCCAGTTATAGTTTACATGCTCCTCATTTTTATCCCTTGTTCTGTTATATATAAACATAGATCATATATTTCTGGAAATGGGAGGACTAACTAAAGTGGTATTATATTTGTTATAGCTGAATCCCTAAGGAGATAGGCTCCTGCCAGGCCTCCTTTCTTTTCTTCAGCCATAATTTCTTCCAACCACAAATAACAGCTAATAATTTAATAGCATTTACCTGTGTATCATACAGTGTTCTAGATACTTTTCATATATTAACTTACTTAATCCTCATGTCAGTCTTAAGAGGTAGATAATATTATTTTTCCCATTTTATGTATGGGGAAACTGAGACAGACATTACATAGCTAGAAAGTAACAAAGGCAGGCTCTGAACCAGAGTGCCTGCTCTTAACCCTATTCTTTACTGCCTAGCTTGAATTTATTAAGAAGTTCCAAGTACATTTTATGATTAATGTTTTAAACATTATTTTAACAATGTTATAAATTAGCTCTAACTCCTTAAAGACTCTCCAAGAGGTTTGTTCAGTAATTTCTTTAACTTCCACTAGAGGTCAGTCTGTCACCTGGCAATATAAATATTGTCTGCTTTCTATTCTGGGAAGTGTAAAATTTCTAGTATGTGAAGTTAAAGAAGCCTGCTGTGAAAAAAACATGGGTAGTAAAATAAATTTAGAATTAGAAAAATAATCTAAGAGTCATCTTTATAGTAGTAAAAGCATATATGACTATTATGGGACCCAATATTAGTTTAATAGACTGTATCTGCAGAATTTAATCACAATATCACATGACATGATGTCTGGCATAGAAAAGTCTAATGACCTTGACCTTTCTTTATTGCCTCTAAACTAACCACACATTAAACATTTAACTAATTTTCGGTTACTATACCCCAAATTCCTTTTCTTGCCCCATTTAATTTAATCAAGGACTTAAGGTTATACCCTGAGAATAATGCAATCGTGAAATGATTTAGTGTTCACTAAAAGATACTCTGATAACCTGAAGGCTATATGGGTTAAGGTTATTTTTTTTAGGTAGCCTAGAGACTTCTATTTCTTAGCTATCAAGTTTTGGAAGCAGCAAGGTATTTAATTAAGTTGGAGACACCAGAAGAGTCTTCATTTAGAAACAACATTTTGAAGTAACTTTTGTGATTGAAAAGAGGAGAATCATATTTTGGAAGGATTAAATATAGTTATTTGGAGAGTCTAGCATGGTCTGAAGAGTATGAAGTAATTTATCAGTTGAACAATGTTAGTTATATGTAAGTAATGGCAGCCTTCAAACTAACAGAAGCAATCTGACTTGACTTTGGATTTGTCATACTGGAAATGAATGGCAACCTGCAGAAGAGGCCAGGACAGACAGGGAAGTTACACAAGAATGGTGAGTCAGATGAGTTTGTACTGGTAATGTTGGTAGAGTGAGGAGCGAGAATTCTATAGATAGAGATAGTCAGGAGTAGGAAGGATATTGAGGTAGACAAGTTGCACCTTAAGATTCGAGAAGTCTTAAAAGGCAGTAGAGAAGAACAAATGAACACCAAGGTAAGAAAGAGTTTTGAATTCTAATTCTAAAAATACCTCTCTTGCTGTGTTGTTATAATGTGCCAGATACTGTCCTAAGAGCTTTATATGCGTTATATCATTTTTTCCCCTCATAATCTTGTGTAGTAGGTTTCACTAGTATCCCCTTTTACAGATAAGATGACTAAGACTCAAAGAGTTTTCATAACTTGCCTGAGGTCATACAGCTTATAAATGGTAGAACTGAGATTTGAATGCAGAGCTGTGACTCCAGCTTTGAAAATCTGTTCCCTGATGCAGAAAGTATTTCTTCTCTGCCCCAATTTTATGCTGTCTGCAATGTAGGGATAGCCATAAGCTTACATCCAATGGGAATTTAGGCCTATAGACAAACCCCAATTACAGCAAAGGTAGAGAATTATAACTTCCTGAGAGGTGGAGGTGGGAATATTTTTGTTAAAAATGTGAAGTTTTTTAACCTTTGTCTATAAATCATAGTGAAGACCTTTATTCTTCATGTGGCAGTTATTAGATGGTGGTGAATCTATTCTTTGTTGTTTTTATTCCTCCCCTAAAATCCACTAATTATCTTACTAGGTGTTCTCTCTGGGCTTGGTTTTTCATAAACGACACTCCTGGAAGTGCCCTTTCAAGGACTTTTATAGAGGCTTATTAGGAAGAGTAGTGGGCCAGTCTAAAGGAAGTTTAGGGATCACTAATTTGGTCTGTCAGTATACTTTTGTCACTTTATTTTTACACCTGCAGGCTGCTGTGCTTCTGAGACTTTTAGTCCTTTAAAGATAGCTTTGATTCTAGATCTCTTTCTTTTTGGGATATGTGTTTGAAGGGATGAGGACAGAATGTCAACTTTCTTCTTCTCCCAAAGGCACCCATTGCTGAATCTTCCCTATAATCCAGGGCTTTCATCATTGCCTCCATGTTGATGGTGGCACTAGACCTGGGGAACAGCATTTATCTTTTGTTTTTTGACCTAAGTGTTAGGTTAATGGTGAAAGGACCATCAGCTAAGAATGCTTTTAATATAAAAGGCTCTCTTTTTTTGGCCTAGTCAGGGTCTGTCTTTGTTCAACTGCAAAAAGTATTTTCCAAGTTCCCTCACTTTTTTTCACCTGAAATTGCCTGTAGGTGATATTTAGGAAACGTATATCCACATACTGTACAAGAGCAAGCAAATGGAAAGTTTCTTTATTTGGCTTTTAATCTCTTTGGTAAAACTTTGATTTATTTTGACAAAATAATGTAGAATTCTTAACCTAGCAGTATAACTTAACATTGGATCCATAAGTGCTAGAATTCCTTTCTAAACCTCAGCAGAATTCTGTAAAGCCAAAGTGCCCACTTTCTTCCAAGAGGCTCTGGGATTGAATTTACTTATCCCTGTTTTTCGTTCATCACTTTCTAAAGTCAACTCTGTCTCTTACTAGCTATTTCAAAGAACAGGAAGTCATTTGCTGGAAATTCCCTAAATTCCCTAAAATCACATCTGTAAACTTACTTGCACCTGCACCATCTTCTCTTCCTCAAATAACTTCCCAACTGATCTTCCTACGATTTTCCACTCTTGTCTTTCTTATATCCTGCAGCCAAAGTGATGTTTTATAAGACAAATCTGACCATGCTACTTCTTTATTTAAAACTTAACTACTTTGCATTGCTCTCAGGATAAAGCCACAAATCTTTAAAGTAACTTGCAAACACCTTTAGGATATAACCCCTCCCCACTTCACCGTCCTTGACTGACAGCAGTGTAGCTCTTATTCTTCACAGATCAGCAATACTGGCCCTCTTTAATTTCCTAAAATCTGTCAATTTCCTCCTTGGACTTTCTGGACTTTCCAGAATGCTTTCCTTGTTCTCCCTACCTAACTTATAGTTGTCCTTCAGTTCTCTGCTCAACTGTCACTTTTTCAGGGATATCCCAATGTAGTCATAACTCTTTTTTGAACCGTTAATTTTTTTAAATTAGAGAAGTTGTAGGTTTACAGAAAAGTCATGCAGAAAATATAGAGTTCCCACATATCTTGCCTTAAACACAGAGATTTCCTACTATTAACACTTTGCATTAGTGTGGTACCTTTGTTGCAATTGAGAAAAAATATTATTATAATTATACTATAAACTATAGTCCATAGTTTACATTACGATTCACTGTGTTGTACAGTCCAATAGTTTTTTTTTTAAAATTTATTCTTGTAACATATATACAACCTAATTTTTTTCCCCTTTTAAACACATTCAGATACTTAATTCAGTGGTATTAATTATATTCACAATGTTGTGGTACCGTCAACACGATCCATTACCGAAACTTTTCCATCACCCTTACCAGAAACTATACCAATTAAGCATTAACTCTCCATTCACTATCCCCACCCCAGCCGTTGGTAACCTGTATTCTAATTTTTGACTATGAATTTGCTTATTCTAGTTACTTCACGTCAGTGAGATCATATTTGTCCTTAATATCTGGTTTATTTCACGCAACATGATATCTTCAGGGTTCTTCCATGTTGTAACATGTTTTGGAACTTCATTTCTTTTTATGGTTGAATAATCAATTGTATCCATATACCACATTTTGTTTATCCATTCATTTGTTGATGGACACTTGGATTGCATCCATCTTTAGGAAATTGTGAATAATGCCACTATACATTGGTGTGCAAATATCTGTTGGAGTCCCTGCTTTCAGTTTTGTTTTGGTATATACATAGAAGTGGTACTGCCGTGTCATATGATAATTCTATACTTAACTTTCTGAGGAACTGCCAAACTATTTTCCACAGAGGCTGCGCATTTTACATTCCCACCAACAATGAACAAATGTTCTATTTCTCCTCATTCTCCCAACACTTGTTATTTTGTGTGTGTGTGTGTTTAATTTATATATATATTTAAAGATATTCAGATTACATAAATGTTACATAAAAATATAGGGGATTCCCTTATGCCCCACTCCCATATCGCCCACATTTTTCCACATTAACATCTTTCATTAGTGTGGTACATTTGTTACAATTGATGAAAACGTTTTAGAGCATTGCCACTGAGCATGGGTTATAGTTTACATTGTAGTTTACACTCTCTCCTGCACAATTTTGTAGGTTATGGCAAGATATGTGAATGGCTTGTATCTGTTGTTGTAGTGTTGTGTGTGTTTTAATAATAGCCATTCTAGTGAGTGTGAAATGGTATCTCATGGTGGTTTTGATTTGCATTTCCCTAAAGGCTAATGATGTTGAGCATCTTTTCATGTGCTTATTGGCCATTTGTATATGTTCTTTGGAGAAGTGTCTATTAAATCTTTTGCCCGTTTTTACATTGGTTTCTTTGTCTTTTTGTTGTTGAGTTGTAGGATTTCTTTATATATTCTGGGTATTAAACCCTTATTGGATATGTAGGGCTTCCAAATGTTTTCTCCCATTCTATAGATTGTCTTTTTGTTTTCATGATGAAATCCTTTGATGCCCAAAAGTTTTTAATTTTGATGAAGTCCCATTATCTGTTTTTCCTTTTGTTGCTTGTGCTTTTGATATAAAGTCTAAGAAACAATTGCCTGGTCTGAAGATGCTTCCCTATATTTTCTTCTAGGAGTTTTATGGTTTTGTTTCTTATACTTAGGTCTTTGGTCCATTTTGAGTTAATTTTTGTATATGGTATGAGGTAGGGATCTACCTTCATCTTTTGCATATGGACATCCAGTTTTCCCAGAACCATTTCTTGAAGAGCCTATTCTTTCCCAATTGATTGGTCTTTGCTTCCTAGTCAAAAATCAACTCACCATAGATGTGAGAGTTGATTTTTTTTGTTTTTTTCTGAGAATTGATTTCTGAGCTCTCAGTATGTTTCATTGGTCTATCTATTTGTCCTTGTTCTAGTGCTATGCTATATTGAAGGCAGTAGCTTTGAATAAGTTGGAAGTGTGATTTTTCTAGTTTGTTCTTTTTCGAGATGGTTTTGGCTGTTCAGGGCTCCCTTACCATTCCACATGAATTTGATGATTGATTTTTTTATTTATGCTTAGAAGGCTGTTGGAATTTTGATTGAAATTACATTGAAACTGTACATCACTTTGGACAGAATTGACATCTTAACAATATTTAGTCTTCTGATCTATGAAAACAATGTTCTTTATTTATTAAGGTCTTCTTTGATTCTGTTAGCAATGTTTCATAGTTTTCCCATGTCCAAATCCTTCTTTATCCTATATTAAATTTATTCTAGATATTTGATTCTTTTAGTTGCTATTGTAAATGAAATTTCCTTTTTGAATTCCTCTTCAGATTGTTCATGTCTATTGTATAGATACATTACTGATTTTTGTACCCCACTGCTTTTGTACTGATCTTGTACCCCACCACTTTGCTGAATTTTTAAATTAGCTCTAGCAGCTTTGTTGTAGAGTTTTCAGGATTTTGTATCAATAGGATCAAGTCAAAAATAGGGAAGGTTTTACTTCTTCCTTTTCAATTTGGATGCCTTTGATTTCTTTTTCTTGTCTATTTTCTCTGGCTATAACTTCTAGTGCCATGTTAATTAATAGTAGTGACAGTGGGCATCCTTGTCTTGTTCCTGATCTTGAAGGGAAAGCTTTCAGTCTTTGGCCTCTGAGTATGATGTTAGCTGTGAGTATTTCATACATGCCCTTTAATGTGTTGAGGAAGTTTCCTTCTATCCTAGTTTTCTGAGTGTTTTTTTAATTTTTTT
>JAKSZT010007815.1:41462940-41514008 GCA_026826555.1 Tolypeutes matacus
CCCCCCCTCCCCTCCCCTCCCCGCCCCTCCCTTCCCTTCCCTTCCCTTCCCTTCCCTTTCCTTTCTTTTTTTTTCTTCAAACTTATGTGGGATCTGGTAGGGCCTCTCGGATTGGCTGGACCTTGGGTGAGGAACCCCTTTGGCCTCCTCAATCATGGGGCAGGAAGACCTTACTAGAGGCTGGGGGTGGGGTAGTGCTCCCACCCCAGCCTCGGTGCCTTGCCTGCGGCATCAAGGAGGACTGTTGCTGAGGTGCGAGTACTGTCGGGACCTGTGCTTGTAGCTCGGAGGGGACCACCTGCATGTGGGTGTGTTCACTCTGGGGAGCTTGTCGGGAGATCGGCTGCTCGCTGGGAGTGAGTCACGGTGCTCAGCCCCACAGATGAGTGGAGCAGAGCCCTGAAGCTCGCGTACCTGCACCAGAAGCACGAGGAACCCCTGGCCTCTCCGACCGGGCCCAGGAGCGCTCGGGGTCTCCAGCTGACAGGTGATAACGAGGGCGGGGGAGGGAACAGGTTGCCCCTGAACCTGCGGGATGGCCGCTCAGATCGAGACAGCAAAGCTGGGCTTGGATCTCTGGGATGTTTGTAGCCTCAGAGGGGAAAGTTGTCCTCTGGGACTTCCACCATGAGGGTGTCTGAAGGGTGGGAGGTGCAAGAAATGAAGCCATTTGCAGGTTGGGAGGTTCACCAACAACAGCTGTGCCTCACTCTAGCTGGCTGGGGAAGCCACAAGCTCACCGGCATCTCAGTCTTTGCTTTAGTTAATTCTTATAACGCGCTAGTTGGCTAGAAAAATAAAAGCGGGGAGGGAAATATGTGAATCAGGCAAATTCCCATAACTGGGGGTGGAGTGGTAGGTGCAAGGAGGGCAAGATCAAGTCCAGAATCTTAGAGCTGGGCTGGACTTTCTTGTCTGACCCATTTTTCTCCCAGGAGGAGAAGATGCAAACACATAGCTCAATAGTTTTTCTTCTTTTATCTCAATAAATAAACGTATCTCAAAAATAATTACGCAAATAACTATGTAATTAACTAAATCATTCTGATAAGAGCTATGGAGGGAAAGCACAGAGGTCAAGCCAGACTGTAACAGGGAGGTCTACCCTAGTCTTGAAGGGGAGAGGCCACCCTAACAAAGGAAGTGGCATTTGATTCCAGACTCAAGGGATGAGCAAAATGTCCCAAGTGAAGAGGGGAGGAAGACTATCCTAGGCAGAAGAATCGACGCACCTGCAGGCCCTGAGGCAAGTAGTGGCTCAGACAGTGACAAAGGCAGTAAGCTGCGGTGTGGGAACAAGGGGTAGGTGTAGTGATGGGAGATGCAGCTGGAGAGCCTACCCGTGCAGAGCCAAGTGGGGCATGCAAAGGACAGGGGCTTTCTGAAGAGAGCCATGGGAAGCCATTGCAGGTTTTAGGGTTGATTGACAGTCTGATTAGCATTTTAAAAATATTTCCAAGGCTGCCTGTGGAGTATGGAGGTTGCGTGGGTGGCGCTTGGTTAGAATGGATGCTGGGGAGTCCACTTGGGCTGGGGCAGCAGCAGGCACTATGGAGATAAGTGGATACATTTCAGAGATATTTTGGAAATAGAATTAGCAGGCATCTGTGACAATTGGGACGACTACCCGATTTAATTCTAAAATTTTTAAATTGCATATTACTTGTTCATGTATAAGAAAAGAATCTAAAAGTGTATAATGAAGAAAGTTAATACTCTCCCTTCACCATCCATTCATAGCGCCCCCTAAGGTCACCCATGTTGATAGCCTGAGAAAAGCTGACTTATGATAAGTCGTGTTTTAGAAAGAGAAGACTTATTATCATAAGAGAAGACTTCTAATAATAAGTCTTCTCTTTTTAAAACATGGCTGTCTTCCTATACATTCAGATGTCATTATATGTCCTTCACTTTGATTTCATGATTGCCTTCAAAGATCTTCTTTACCTTTGTGGTGGTTGTTGCTGTTGTTTTAAAATTATTCCTGGGTATTTATAGTTTTGTCACTATTGCAAATGATTCATTTCCATTTCTAATATATTGTTGCATTTAGAAAAAATCTATAGATCTCTATATTTACCACCTTCCAAATGACCTAATTAATTCTAGTAGCTTTTAAACTAAAGTTTATTGGATTTTCTTGATATATAATCATATCATTTATAAATACACATATTTTTGTCCTTTTTTAAAACAGCTATTTGTTCTAATTAGTTCATTTTCTTATCTTAATACAAAAAATGTTGACAAATAGTGATGATAGTGGGTATCCTGTCTTGTTCATAATTTATGGGAATGGCTTCAGAATGTCACTGTTTTTATATTTGCTATTGGGTTTTGGTGAACAGTCCCTATCAAACTGAAGCAGTTTTCTTCTCTTTATATCTTGGTATTTATTACTATAATCATCTTTTACCCCCTTTATTTGTTGATGTAGTGACTTACGTTGATAGATTTCTTGATGCTGAACCAAGTTTGTGGTTCAGCATATAATTCTTTGCCACAGTGTATAATTCTTTTGACTTGTTTCCATGTCTAGTTAACTAATTTGACATTCATATTCAAAGAGGGTTTTTTTCTTTTCCTTTTTTCTCTTTTAATTCAATCTATATAAAGTTTAGGAATTAAGAAAACAGTAGCTCATAAAATAAACCAGGAAGCTTTCCAACATTTTTCTTGTCTGGAAGAGTTTAAATAACATTAGAACAATCTGTTTTTAAAAGTTATATAAGACTCATTTTTAAAATAATCTGTGCCTTGTGGTATTTTAATGGCAGAGTTTTAATTTCTTTTTAAATATCTTCTGTTTATTGGCCTACTCAGAGTTTCAACTTCTGTGTTCAATTCTTGTAGTTTTCTATTTTGTTTGGAAAGCAATCATTTCCTCTAGTTTTCAAATTTATTTTCATTGGATTACACATGTTATTATTACAATTCTTTAATCATTTCTGTGTCTTTAATATATCTCTTTTCTTATAGCTAATATTGTATTTTTTGCTTTCTTATTTTTTTCTTAACCAGGTTTGTCTGGAAAGGCTTATCTATTTGTTGGTCTTTTCAAAGAACCGCTTTTGTTTTAAATTTCCCTTCTAATTATTTTTTTCTATTATTTATTTACAATTTCATTAATTTCTGATTTTAACTTTATTAATGTTCTTCCACTTTCTTTTGTTTTGTTTTGTTTTGTTTTCTCTTCTCTTATATTGAATATCTAGCTCATTTGTTTTCAGTCTTTTTGTATATATTAGAAGCATTTAAGGCTATATTTTTTCCTCTGAGTACAGCTGTGTCCCATAAGTTCTATATAGTATTGTGTTCTCTTTTTCATAACTAGATGGTTTACAATTTCAATTTTGATCTTCTCTTTGATCTAGTCTTAATTTAAGAGGATATTTCATAATTTCCAAGGAGCTTATACTTTTGACCTTGAAGTCAGCTTTGCTTGACATTAATATTGTTGTTCCTGCTCCCTCTCTGCTTACATTTGCTTAGTATATCTTTGCCCATTGCTTTATTTTCAGTCTTCTTTGTCGCCTTGTTTTGGGAGTGTTTCTTGTAAACAGCATTTGGCTGTATTCTGTTTTTTAACTTACTCTGACAATCTGTCTTTTGATAGGGAAATTCAGTCACTACACATTTAGTGTAACATATTGATACACTTAGTCTCATATATTCCATCTTTTATATTTATTATCCATTTTCTATTATTGCCATTTCTTCTTTTTCCTTTTTCTTTCTTTTGCTGACTTGGTTGAAATCCTGCTTTACTATCAGATTTCTGACATTAACAACCGGGTGGCTAGTTTACTGAGACAAGATGAAGACTTGGGAGGAAATGTCAAGAGCTCAGTTGGATGGCAAAATTTAAGGTTCCTCTGCAACATCCAAGTGGAGATGTCCAGCAAGCAACTGGTAATATTGGTGTAGAACTCAGAAGAGAGGTCCTGAATGAAGGTCACACCCTGGAGGATGGCACCCAGGGAAGGCCTTTCAAGAAAGCCTGAGAAACACCAACAGCTAATAGTTGGACAGAAGAGGAGAAGCTGGCAACAAATAAAAACTAAAAGGGATGTCCTAGGAGGTAGGAAGAAAGCCCAGAGAATGCCTTAGTCTAAGGCAGAAGGTAGGAATGCTGAGAGGTCAGATAAGGTGAGACCTGAAAATATTCCTTTAGCAGCGTAAAGGTCATTGGTAACCTTGGCAAGCCTCGTGGAGGATCAAGCCAGATAGGAGTAGGTGAGGAGAGATTGGGAGGCAAGGAAGCATGCCAATAAAGGGAAGTAGATAGCAAAGTATTTCAAAGAAGATGTGGGGTCCAGGGAACTTTTTTGTTTGCTTTTGGGCATAAGATACCAGAGTTTGTTTGCCTGCTGAGCGGAAGGTCTAGCAGTATGGGAAAGTCAAAGAGGGACAGGGAGAGCCAAAGGAACAGCTTGAGAGGTGGAAGCTGAAGGGCCAGAGCACACATGAAGAAATCAGGCCCGGGTCGGAGGAAGCATGAGTTCTCCGATGTTTCAGGAGGAAAGGAAGATGTGACCAGGTGCCCACTGCAGATACTGCAGGTGAAGGTAGGAGCACAGACCTGGAGGTTGGAGGAGGATGGCTTCCTGCCTGACGCCTTCTCTCATCTCGCCTTCTGCTGAGCTTGGAATGGGGCAGCGGGGCTGGAGTGTTGGGGAAAAGAGAAAAGAAAATGAAACCAAAAATCAGGGGCACAGGAGAGCAAGCCTGGCTTCAGGAGAATCTCCGGGCGGGCAGGGGCAGTGGGAGCAAAACCTGCCTGACGTTTGTGTAGTGCCTTTGCAACATCTTGTTGAGCTCCTCTAGCAGCAGGCAAAGCTAGCAGTGGGGGCCACTTCCTTGTTGTTATTCTGGCCCAAATTTGCTCACATGACCTTGCCCTTCGTGTCCATCATGCAGCTAAGATGGGGGAGAGGGGGACATAAAAGCCACGCAAATACTGGGTACTTGTTCACACACATTTGCAGTAATTAGCCCCAAATTCTGATGCTCTGATTCCTGACCCAGGATCCTCTCCTCCGAAAAAGTAATACCTGCCAGGGATGCCTCCATGTGTAATCCATGGACCCTCTGATAAATTCATTTTCTCTCTAACAATCCCAGAGTTGGGAGGTAGATGTTGATGGGTTGGGGGTACAGATGCTTCCCATGTAATTAGAGCTACTGCCTGCTACTCTTGCCATCTTGCTTGACTGTTGTCCTTTCCATCCATGAGCAGGTACCAAGACCACCAGTCTGCTGACCCTAATTGCTCTTGTCCTTCCCGGCTAGATATCTTTTGCTTCTACTGACCAACACTTTCAGAGCGGACTCCCAAAGCAAAACTGTAGGGCCCTGAGTGACCCGGCTCTTTGTTTACACTACTGCTCTCTTCTCAGAGCATTGGTCGGGAGTGGGTCAGGCAGAGCCTAATGCCATTCATGAAGCCAGCTCCCTCCAAACTCCAGGCCTTGCAGCTCAGTCTAGTCCACCCCTGAGAATCTCCTCTCAGGAATCTCATTGTCTCATCTCTAGCATGGCCCCCATTGGGGAACTCGGTCCTTATGTCAGATCTGTCCATGTCTGAATCCCAACTGTGAACTGGATTCAGTGTCTTTCACCAGGGGTTGGGCCCCATCTAAATTCAGGGATGGGACTGCTCCGCTGGTCCAGTGTCCCTGACTATGCTATGATAGTTAATCTCTCTGAACTTACTCGTTCTCTATGAAAACCAGGAGGCTGCTCTGTCTTTCGAGCACTCACACAGGTCTTTGGTGGAAGTGAGGGTGGGGACAGGGGAGATCAGGTGCCCATCTCTCGGGCTGGCCTCTTGGAGTGTGAACTCTGGCCAAGCCGAGACACCCAGTCCCAGAGCCATGGTAGCCCCTATGGTGCCTTTGTGCAAATTAGCAAAAGGTGCCCTCTTTGGGTGGGGTGCAGCCCATGCCCGGACACATGGCATGGAGAGCAGAGAAAAAGGTAGAATTTCAGCCCTCACTTGCCCTCTTGGCTAGCTGCTCTAGTGTTGGGAGCAGGAGGCACAAATATAGGCAGTGAGCTACACTGAGAACTAAAGGGCAAGAGCATGGAGATCCAAATATTGGGCCTCCAGAGGAAGGCTTGCTCCTGGGCTCTAGTCCATATGACATCTATCTGAGATCCTGGGAAAAAAAGACGGATCTGTCCTTCTCAGCCTCCATTCTCGTATGGAAGATGTGAGGCTACCTACCGCCCAGAAAAGCAGGGTTCTTTCCCCTGCCTCCTCAGCTCCCATTTCCTGATACCAGGGGAGAACTGAAACCCTGCCCCCAGGGGCTAACTTTATCCTCCGGGCCTCAATAGAATAACACACAGGCCACTCAGCAACCCACTGAGAGCAATATGGGAGAGTCCTTTCCTTACAGAACTTTGAGAGGTGAGGAGGGGTTTTCTAAGAAAAAATCCCTAGAGCAAGAACCTGCAGGGTGTGTTCAGTTACATTAAGGCAGTCTAGAGTATCAGGAGCATAAGATCTTGGTTGGAGCTCAGTTGATATCAGTTGAACTGAAGTGAGGGGGTGGTGATGGGAGCAGAGTCTTTTCCAGATCATGAAGGGCCTGAAATGATAATATGCAATTAGGACTTTATCTCGTGGACAATCGGGAGCCATGGAAGATTTTTGAGCAGGATAGTAGCAGGGTCAGATCTCAGCACATGGAAAATGACTCTACCAGTCTGTGCAGAATGGTGAGGAGGAGGATTTTCCAGACCCGGGTATGGCATGACTATGCTCCGTGCTGGTGGGGGAATTGAAAGCTGCCAATCTGGAAGATCATCCTGAAGGGCACCTCTGAACACCCTCCTTTTCCTCATTTAATTGAATATAATTCATTCAGTCATCTCACAAACTTTTCCAGATAACAACTGTGTGGGTTCATGTGCAAGGATGGTGGAGGGCATGAGGAGTCAGGATGACCCCCCCACCCATCTTTTCCCACCACTCCCAATCAGAATGAGTTATGACAAGTGGGGGTTTGGGGACAGCATAAGGGTGGCTAACTGCACCTCCCCCCACCAATTAAATTTTTTAAAAAGCTGCTATGGAAGGAGCGAATATGAGTTTCCTGATTTATAAAGCCAAATGGATTAAGCTCATTCATTGCCTGAGGAAACAAAAAGGAAATCTTCAATACCTCTGTGCACATTGAGAACAGGAACAATACTCGTCTTTAGAAAGCAGAAACCTAATTTGGGGGAATCAATTACCCTCTGTGTCCCTGCCTCTGTGGGCTCTCTCACGAGCTCTCTCAATAGAGATTTCCTGGGAGGTAAAGTGTAGAGAAGTTGGTCACCCATAGACACACCCTGGCTACAGCCCTGCAGAGAAGAGGGGAAGATCTAGATGTGGGGCAGGTGGAGTTGAGGGGCAGGGAGGGGATGTGTGGGGAAGGGTGCAGCCTCAGTGTGTGAACGTTTGTATGTGGGGAGGGATTTGGGGTACAAGTTAGAGCAGAGGCAGTATTGGGAGGGGCAGTGTAAGAGCAAGGGAAGTGGGGGACAGGAATCTGGGGTTTATAAAGGCCGGGGGGGTTGCGGGGTAAGGGGCCAGCTAGTTGCTTGAGTCCTTCATCTTGAGAAGATGGTGCCCACAGTGCCCGAGCTTGGCTCCAGGGCCACCCGCTGCCTCCCCGTTTCTCTTCCCCCAGGGTTCTGGGAATGCCATGAGCAATGGCAGGGGCAGTGAGGATAGAGGAACAGGGGTGAGGGCTCCTGCCACAGTGGCCTGCGTCTCATTCACATTCCTTCGCTGGGTCCCAAACCCCGGCCCACCGTCTGCAGACCCACAGCCACATACGGACCAGTGCACTCACAGTCACGCACCTGTCTACAGGGGGCCCCACTCACAAGGACGCGGTCACCGACTCAAAACTACACACCTCACACTCACAACAGCAAACGCATTTATTCTGCACACACACACACACACCCCGCATCCCATCCTCAGCTCAAACAGTCGCTCACACCCCACAATCCCTCACACTGGCATGCGGTCACACACACACACAGTCCCTCACACGCACACACTCTGGCTGTGCTTTTGTGTTTTGTCAGAATTAATGAGAAAAGTTCCCGTGCCCTGCGGGTAATTAGTGTCCTTGGAGTTAAATAAGCTAATGGCGGGCACCTCTGGCCCAAGCAATTATGTTTGTGTATTGAATAATTGATTCAAAGGGGGGGGAAGGGCCGCTAATCAGATCTGAGCATAATGAATTGATTTAATTAACAGGGGAATCTGAGGGGCCCTGGGAAATGCAGGCTTCACTAAGCTGAGGCGAGCGCGGCCGGCGCGGAGAGAGAACCCGCGCGCGGCTGCAGCTCCGACTCTGGCTCCGGCCCGGCCCGGGCAGCGGCTGCTCGCGCGTCTCAGGCCATCCCAGCCCGGCCGCCCCGCCGCCCCGCCGCCCCGCCGCGCCTCCCGGTGCCGAGCGCCGCGGGTCGCTGCGCCGCGCCCTCCTGCCCGCCTCTCTTCTTGCCGGGCGGACCGCGCTCCGGGCGCGAGTTGTCCGCGCCCTTCCGCGGCTCGCGGCTCGCGGGGCCGGCGGGAGCATCGTAAGCAGGCGGCGGCGGCGCGGAAGCCCGAGCCGCTCGCCTCTCGGCGTCCTCGGCCCGTGCCCGGCTGCAGCGGCCAGGGAGGGAACCATGGTGTTGGACCAGGAGGACGGTAGGTGCCCGGCGCGCGGCGCCCTGTCCCGGGGTGCGTGAGGCGCGTGGGGTGCGGGCCGGGGCAGCGACTCGGGCCCTGCCGAGGCCACCCTGCCCACCCTGCCCGCGGCGGCAGCGCCTCCCGCCCCCTCCTCCGCCGCTCGGGCCGGTTGGCAGCTTCTCGGAAGCGCAGTGGCTGCGTGTGTGTGCCTGTGTGTTTCAGGGGGTACCAGGTTCCGCCCCCGGGGTTCCTCAGAGGGATGATGAGGTCTCACGGGCCACCGGAGCCCGCCAGCCCAGCACGCTCGGGCCGGGAACTTTCTCATCCACTCTTGCCGCCTTGTAGGCACCGGGAGCGCCTCTACGGCAGGCGCCGGGAACTCCAGGCAGGAGCCACTGCTGGCCAGTCTTCCGGCCTCCCGGGGTGTCTGCTCGCCCCATGCCTCCCTCCTTCCCCACCGACAGCGGAACCCATCCCCCCAGGGGGATGCCTAGAGATGAGGGTCTAGGCACACCAGCATCATCTTGGGGTCCCTCAGACCCGGAGCTGAAGGATAAATGTCAATGGCCCTGGCAGGGCCGGAGAAAGTGCCATCAGTTCGCCCAGCCCAACCGTGATGGGAGGTGGCCCCTGCCCGCGGTAGGGGGTGGGCAGTACAGTCCAACATATCAGGTGCAATCAGAGGTGGATTCACCTTGAAGCTAGCAAAGTTTTAGCTTCGGGGCCCTTTAGTTACTTACTCCATGCCTAGTAGTAGTAATCATTTCATCAAAAGGGCTCTGCAAATGACTTAAGTAAGTTTCAGGCCTCATAAAATATGGCTCCATCCCTGGGTGGAGCTCACACCCTTCCTGTTCCAACTGCCAACCTCCCAGGATAACTCACAGTCCTGGCTGGTGGGTGGGCAGTCCCCAGAGCCTAGGGCAGTCCCTTAGTGCCTGGAGAATGAAGCTGCAGGGGCAGGAGGCTGGGAAATTGGGAGTTGAGAGGCAGCTGCTGGTCTGCAGGAAAAGGGTCTGGCTGCCTGGCCTTCCTCTCTGGCTCCACTAGTCTCTTGCCCCACCCCCGCTTTGGTGATCAACTGTCCTGGTTTGCCTGGGACTGTCCCAGTTTTAGCACTGAAAGTTCTGCATCCTGGGAAACCCCTCAGTCCTGGGGCAAACCTGAGCTGTTGATCACCCTACACCCACAACCTTTTCAGGGCCAGGTTGGCCTTCATCGAGGGAGTGTGGGAGACTTGTTTTCTGGGGTGCAGATTTGGCCTAAGCCTCCACAAGGCCTAACGATTTATGGCTGCAGATTCTGAGAAGGTCTCTCCAGGGCTACCCAGAAACCACGAGTAAAAGTTTGCCAATGTGCACTTCTCCACTCTAGCTGGTTACAAATTCCCGTGTGCTGGCTGCTTCTGTGTGAGAAGAGGGTAGGGCCCCTAAACCTGGCCAGCATATTTCCTGAAGTCTGTAGTACTTACTGCTCACTCTTGTCAGCTGCAGTGGCCATAGGGAAGGGGCACTCGTCACCCCACCCACCTCTCTGAGCGTCTCTGTGAGGCCAGCTGTAACCCCAGCTTGTAGACAGCTTTACTGTGTTGGAGCAGGACCCTCAGACTGAGGTACAGTTGACACTCTCCAAGGCAGAGTTCAGGAATATCTGGTCTGTCTGGGCCCTCAGGCACCGGGTCCCACTCTCCCCACCCCCCCCACCTCCTATGCAGGAACCCTTCCCCAGCACTTTCCTGCCAGGCACAGCAGGACCTACCCAGAACTTCGTAAGGCAGCTGGTAGCACCCCTTTCTTCTCACTGTAACCTTAGGGGCTGATCAGCTGGCCTCCCCCTGCTGACCCAGAGGCACTTCAAGGGCATCTTGGAGCACTCCTGGCCGTGTGGAAGTGAAAGTACATACTTATCACCTGTGGAATATGTTGGCAGCACACTACCTCCCGCAGCCCCAGGGGAGCCCAGGGTTCCTCCCTAGTGTTGTGGGGGTGTCTCTGGACCTGGAGGCAACTTGGGTGGGAGAGAACATGGGGAGGGGGGTTACCTGTCTGCCCAGCAACTACCCAGGAGCTGAAGGGAAGCCACCAGATGAGTGTGGCTAATGTCTGCCTCTGTCAATACACCAGACCCCTTCCTGCCTGGGAGCTCAAGTCACCCAAATTCTCTGGGGGCTCACCAGGCAGCTCTGTAACCCAGCAGTGGTGGCCCCTCACTAGATCAGCTTGGGAGCTCCATGCTTACAGCTGAGGGTGCAGTGAGAGCCGCCTGTGGGCACAAGCAGCCCCTCACAATGTATCCTGCCCATACTCCCTACCTGCTTCTGCAGCCCACTGCTCAGCACCCCAGGCCTGCTTCAGGGCCTGAGGATTTGGGGGGACAGAAGAAGCCCTGACTTCCCAAGGGGATGCCAGCTACATGGCTGATAACTGGGTACCTTAGAGATGGGTGGGAGCTGGCACTGGGATGAAGAGTCCCAGGCACAACCCATGGAGGAGAGAGTGGGAAACGGACCTGGTGGGTGGGGCCAGGCCCGGACAGTGAGGAGAAGCTGCCCTGGAGGTTGAGAGTACGGCTGCAGGCCTTGTGGGGTGAGTGCCTCCGGGTCGCATGGAGGGTTCTGCAGCAAGGGGCTGCCCCTTGCCAGTCTGTCTGGCCCCAGCTCCAGCTAGCCTGACTGGCTGGCATTAAATGTGCTAGTGGCAGTCTGACCCAATGACAGCACCAGAGCCTTCCTCAGACCCCCAGAGTACTGCTCCAGCTGCACTGGCAGGGGAGAGACCCAGCCCACAGTCCTGAGGGATGGCAGGTCTGTGCAAAATGATATAGTTAACATCAAGTACTCAAGGACTATTAGGATTAACTATTCAAGATGAAGGGGAATGCGAAACCCTCTGAGCTGCAGAAGAGGCATCTCATTAGAAGTGGCCTCTCTTCTATTTTCTCAAAGCTGACTTCCCTGGCTAGGAGAGGGGAAGATGGGCTGCAGCACCCCCATACCCCCTCCTATCAAGCACAACCTGCTTTGTGTACCTCCAGGGCTTAAGGAGCAAGGCCTGGCCTCCAGGTCTCCTTTGTACCCAATAACCCCTAGTTATTTGGGGTGCCGCAGCTTACAAAGCCCACTCACATGCATCATCATCTCATTGGATCCCCACAGCAACCTTGGAGACAGGAAGAGGATGTCTTCCACTTCACAAACAGGGAAACTGAGGCCCAGAGAGAGAAAGTTTCTTGTCAGGGCCACCATTGATAATTGGCAGAGATGAGATGAGATCCCAACTGGTGACCCTTCTACCCCTCCAAGGACTTCAGCTTCCTTCTCCTTGCCTGGATCTAGGCGCAGAAGTGACCGAGCCTCCAGCACAGCTGTCTGGAGCCCACCTTGGGCTGGAGAAAAATCATGAAGATTTCCATCCCATCCTGGAACTCTGTACCATCAAGAGAAAAAAAACTCTTGGGATTTGCAAGTGGGTGGCCTTCCTGGAGTAGGCAGCCTGGGCACCAGTCCCAGGGCCCTGGGGGAAGCAGGCACCAGGAGCCGAGGAGGTGAACACTGCCTCCTCCTATTCCTTGAGTTACAGGCAAGACTTGTCAACTCTGTAATAGCAGCAGGAGTTTTGTTTGTGGCTGCATCCCCAGTGCTTGGAACAGTGCTTGGCATTAATACAAGCTCAATAAGTATTTGTGGAATGAGAAAGCCCCTAGACCGTGTCCTGGGGGGTGCTTGTTCAGAGAGAGGTTGAGACAGACTCCCCCTCTCCCTGGAATCAGGATGCTCTCGGGGGGGGGGGGGGGGGGGGGGGCGGGGGGGGGGTACTGTCAGGCTCAGGGTGGGAAGGTCCATGTCCTGCAGAGTTAGCGTTTGCCTAACCGTCGGAGAAGCAGCCAGAAACCTTGGGCTGAGCAGATGGGAAGGGACGGGACAGGGACAGAGAAAGAGCGCCTGGGTGAGAAGGGGTGGGTGACAGGGCAGAAAGCGAAACTGAGGAACTGGGAGCAACAGACGGAGTCGGTCCACCAGACAAATAGCTGAAGCTGGTCCGGGGCCCGGGAACCTGAGCGCAGCCACGCGCCGAGTGGGGGCCGAGTGGCCTCAAGGTGGCGCTGCGGAGCCGGGCAGCCGCGCGTCTCCACTCCCCATTAACCCGGGAGGGAGGGGGGCCTCGGGAAATGTGTGCATTTATTCAGTAGCAGGAGTGCAAACCTCATACATTGAGGGAGAAAGACAGCGGGAGACGGCCGCCGAGATTCTCCCATCTCTTTGAATATAATTTTAGATTGAGATTCAGATTAAATCCAAGGGGAAAACACTTTATGAGGCTGAAAGCTGTGTCGTTGCCAGAGCCAGGGTTATGAGCTATCAAATGCAATTACATTAAGACAGATTATATTGGGCAAATTGAGCCATTTAGAAGGTGAGAATCAAAGAAACGGCTCTGATCCTCTCCCTCTCTCTCTCTCTCTAAATTGCAGTTCGTAGTTCCTTGCAATTCTGAGGCACAAAAGTAGGTGAGACTGCTTTTGTAGCTGAGAAGTGCTTCACTCCTGAATGTAATTCTAGCTGAGTGCAATCTAGGTTAAGAGCCGGACAAGCGGGTAATTAGAGCCCGCTTGCTGCCGGAGGACCGGCCGCCCCGCCGAAGCGCGCCCGGAGTCGGCGCCCTTCTCCCGGCCGAGCCGAGCTGCGGCTGGACACGGAGCTCCCGAGATGATGGTACTGGACAAGGAGGACGGTAGGTGGCGGGCGGGGGTCCTGACGCTCCTGCCCCCCCTCCCCAGCCCTCGCCGCGGCACGCTGAAACACACACCCGGGACACAGGCGCACACATGTCGGGCAGTGCCCAGATGGCCCGGCGGGCGCGCAGTGGGTTGGGATCGGGGGACCCGGCGGCGCCGGAGGAGGGGGCGGTGGGAGCGAGCCCAGGGCTGCGCGACCCCCCGGCGTCCGGCCGCGAGCGGGCGAGGTGTGCGCCGGCCCGCGTGATGCTCCGCGGGGCCGCGTGGAGGCTTCCGGCTCCCCTCGGATCTCTGCGCGGTAGTGCTTTGCGTCGAGCTGTTAGTCTTTGCGGCGGCTGCTCTCACCGCAGCCATCACCCTCGCGCCGGCCGCATAACCCAAGAGGCGCTGAGCGCCTAGCAAATCAGCGGCTTCGGGGAGACTCCGACTTCCGAGCTTGGGGTCAGCGGGCACGCGAGAGGACGGCGCTCGTCCCAGGATGCCCGGGAGGCGAGGCCAAGGCCCGCTGGGCCCTCCGGCGGACCGCTGCCCATGAGCGTGACTCGGTGAGGAGAGACCCCCCCCTCCCCCTTCCTGGACCGCTGCCTCTGTCTCCCTGAGCGTGGAGGCAGGAGTTTGGTCCAGACAAGGAAAGTGTCCCGCCACCGGCCCGCGGGAGTGGCCTGGACCTTACTTGGTCAATAGCCTCAGGGGTCTCAGAGGACTGTGGGCCTCTGGCTGCTGGAAGCCACTAGCAAGTGGTCCCACAGTCCCCAATGCCTTCGTGGTTGGGGGTGCCCTGCAGTGAGTGTCCTGGAACACTCAGGAGAGGTTGGGGATCCCAACCTTCTTAAAGGTTGAAGCCAAGTGAGTGCCCTGTGACCTAAGCACTGCCTCTAGGTCAGAAGAGTGGCCGTTCCCTGTTCCTTGGCCACTGCCCAGGCCTTCCTGCCCTGTAGGTGAGGGTTGCCTGGTTTTTGGTGTCCCAGGAAGTTCTGTATGTAATCGTTGGCACCTGCTGCCTGCGTTCTGCCACTGGTAAGGAACTGAAAAGGTGGGTTTCATGTGAGTCAGTCTGACCTTCTTCTTAAGAGTCCCCGCTGGGCCTGTGCCCTCTGTGCATGGGGGCAGTGGTGTTATTGAGGTAGTCACTTGGTGAAAACTGGAAGTTAAGTGACTCGCTCAAGGTCACAGGATGTTCCCTTTGCTGCTACAGAGTAGCCTCCCCACCACCTTCTGAGGCATCCAGCAGGGAGGGGGCATTTACAGTGTCTGGGCTGGTGGTGGATGTGGGGGAGCCCTGTGGCTCATAAGCCCGTGAAGGCCATTTCTCAGCATGTGTGTAGGAAGAGAGGAGAGGGGAGCTAGAAGCTTGATACTTCTAGCCAAAAGAATCCATTTGCGTGAGACTGGTCGGGGTGTGACGACCATCTTCAGTGTGTTCTCTATTTGAGGACCTCCCCTGGAGCCCGGCAGCTCTGCCTCCCAGGTGGGGGTGGGCCATCAGAGGATGGAGCTGGTATAAATTTTTATAGACTAAAAAAGGGAAAAGGGGGTCTGGGGACAGGACAGGCAGGGAGGAAGGAGGCGTTGGTTCAGTTCCTTTTCATCACCAACCCCCTGTGTTATCTCGAACCAGTCAGAGCCATATCAGGGCTTCACTTTCCTTCTTGATAAAATGAGGGGCTTGCAGAAGTCGGTGCAGAGGGTCCTTTCTTGGCATCTGGGGATCCTGTCACTGTGGGGAGCATGTGGAAATCAGGCTATGTCATTAGCCGGGGTTATTCCTCATGCTTAGCAACCCAGGCCCAAACCGGGAATGCACAAGACCTGGACCCTTTCCATGGGTGGTCTCAAGCAGTCAGATTCATCTCATGCCAACAAGATGACATCCCTTCCCAGGGTCTTGGCGCTAGCTGCTTGTCCAGGCACCCCAGGGTGCCGCAGGCTCTGTGAAGCCAAAGGTTTTCAGATGGTCCCTGAGTGGGAATGGATTTCTGGAGGTCATTTTAGCCAGTCTCCTGCCTCCAGACTGCAGTGCACCTCAACTATGTTGAGTGTATGTCCAGCCTAAACAATAGGGTGCCCTCTACCATTGACCCCACTGAGCTCTGGCCCCCATTACAGCAGAAGGTGGCAGGCCGCCGTGGCCCTGAGCAGCTACCTGATTCCTGTCTTGGACAGCCTAGAGTGTCTTTCAAAAGCAGCCTTTCTGCTCAGAAATTCACTCTCCACTTCCTTTTAGAGTCTGGTCTCTCCAGGCTCCAGGACACCTTGAAGTGGCACTTCCAGTGGGGGGAGGAAGAGAGGCTCTTGGTCCCCATCACCTATCCCTCCAAACCCACTGCCTAACTTCTTCCTGAGCACTTATGTTCTCCTAGCAGGTGGCCACCCCAGGCTGGGTGGCAGCATTGGCCCCCAGGGCCCCCAAGGGGTGGGTACCTCAGGGCTGTGACAGTGCCCTTTGTCTGGTCTCCTATTAACCACCCCCAACACCTTTTCTCCACCTGACAGCATCTTGTCAGAAGAGGCCGGGGCTCCTCTGGTTGAAGTCAGGTCTGCCAGCTGCCGAGGACCAAAGCTCCCGCTCTGCTGGGCTGCAGGGCTTTCATGTTGCACTTCTGAAAGATAATAAAATATCAATCGTTTTGCCGTGGCAACGGGTTTAAGAGACTTTCTGAAGTATTGAATCGTCAGAATTTTTTTTTTTTTATGCTTTTAAGCACAGTGCATTATTAATAAAGTAATCCATTAGGTCGAGCAGTGAAGGGTCACCACAGAGACGGAAAGATCTGTTTCACAAACGGTTAAACTTTGGGTTTTGAGATTAATTGCTTTCCTTTGGATGCTTGCTCTTGGCCTAGCCAGCTCCATTTTACTGGAACTTGGGGTCCAGGCTTTCTAAATGCTGTCAAGCCTGCCTGTCAGTGAGAAGGAGCCCAGCTCCAACTTTCCCAAAGAAATGGCCTTTCTTCCCCTGGCACTTGCAGCTGGGGCTGGGTGGGGCCCACCAGACTGGAGCAAGCTGAGGGCTGTCTGGGGGAGGCTTGAAGTCCCAGGTGAGCAAAGGGAGCTACTGTCCCCAACCCTGAGAGTCAAAATTGTCCATCTGGCTGCTTGAGAAGAAGCCTGTGAGTAGGAACAGATTGCAGAGGCTGCCTGTGACCAGTTGAACAGTGAGGAGCTGGGGCCGTGGCGGTCTGGGCAGGAGAGGAGGCTGAGGGCACCCAACTGGGGGTCCAGATTTGTCCCCAGGTACACACCGGAGAAGGGCAGGTCTGTGTGTAAACCTCCTCCTCAAAGGCCCAGCAGGAAGACTGGGATGGCCATGGGAAACAGCAGGCGGGTTGTGGCCCTAATCGCCAGGCATGACTTCTAGAGCATGGCACTTATTCAAAATGCCTAAGGAAGTGGAGCTGGCCCAAGGAGGACCAGGCAGCAGAGTTCTCAGTTGTTAATGACCACTGTGACTCCGCAAGGGCAGGCACTTGGCTATGCTCAGGCACTGACCAGCTCTTGCTTGGTCCCCAGCAGGACCTCTGGGATATCCCATCATACTCTGGACCATGGAGAGTTCTAGAGGCTTCTGGCAGAGCATGGCCAGGACCTCCCCAGCCCTGGAGATGTAGGCAGTGGGTGGGCCCTGATGCTGTCCCACATCAGAGACCCTAGCCCGTCACCAGGAAGGCAGAGCCCAGAGGGTCTTGGGAGGCCAGCAGGGTATGAACCAGGCCTGGCACTCACTCAGTGCCTGGAAGGGGAGTCTCCATCATAGTTTGGTCCCAACTACACCTACACCCTGCACCGGCAACCTCCTCATTGCTGGGAATGAGACGTCACAAATCTTTAGCAGCATGTACAACAGCTTCCTCTTCCTGCCCAAACTCAGCCAGGCAGAGTCTGTTAAAAATGAGTCTCCCCCACCCCCTCTCTGAGCCTTGGGTAAAGAAGCAGGTGCTTCTCTCTGCTCCCTGCTCTTCCATTCATTTGCCCACCCAGAGCACTAAGGGGGGACAGGGAAACAACATAAATTGGTCTGTCGTCCGGAATCCATGTCTCACTAATGTACCCAGATTAACTCAACTGTAAATTGTCTCCTTGGATGGCGGTGTCTTGCTAAAAGTTTCCCATATGATTCATGATTTGGATTGCTTTTAACGGCTATTGGCCAAGCAAGCCGGTGACTGTACAAGGTGATGCAATTGGCATTAGCGAGGGGAGGCACGGGAGCGTGTAATGCAGTCAATACTGCATTAACTACTGATGCCCAATTACAGGGAGCAGGAGAGAGCCTTTCAGGAGCATTAGGACGGGGGGGGGAGCTGAGATCACTGGCCGCTGCTCTCCTAAAAGCTTCACCCTTTACATGCCGGGGCTCAGCACTGATGTGGCTACTCGCTTGGCCCCTGTGGCTGCAGGAGCTGCCCTTCTCTCTTGCTCTCTTTCTCTCTCTCTCAACGTGTCTCACCAAGATGCTTTTAACACATGGAAATGTGCATTTTCATAGAGCTGGGACCTGCCTCTCATCCCTTCTGAGAATTGATTCCCCGCCCCAGGTCCTGGAGTCAGGCCAGGCGACTGCCCCCACTGGTTTCCATTTAAGGAGCCCCTCAGCAGGCCCCATTTGCAAGCAGGACCAAGAGGAGGTCTATCTTGGTCTCTCACCCTTGGAATAGATGGATGATTCCCAGCAAGCCTGCAGTGGTCGTGGGCGAAGGAGACATGAGGTTCAGCCGCAGGGGCTGCCGGTACAAGCCTGCTGGAAGTGGGAAGTGGCCATGGTTAGAGGGGCTGGGCCTTCTTAAAGCAAAAAGACAGCTGTGGTGGTACAGCTAGGGCAGGCTAATGGGGGGCTACCCAAACTATGCTGGGGTCCTGAGCAGATGAGACCCGATGGAGTTAGGGGCTCCCTCCAGAGCTCCATCACCCACAGGGCAGAGCTGCTCCCACGTAGCAGGGAGGCCAAGGCTGTTATTTAGATCCATCTCCAGGGGCCAAAGGGCCTCCCCCAAACCCCTGATCAGGGGTTTTAGAAAAATTGGAAGGAGTTAGGGCAGAAAGTGGAGAAAAGGACATGGGCGCCTGGCAGGACATTTGACCAGCTGCCACCTCCACTGTCATGCTAAGCAATACAGCTCCAACATGTCCACTCTGGTTTTGTGTTCCATGCTCACCCAGTATTGAGGCTGCTTTGCCTCTCCATACCTTCTCCATGTCTCTATAGTGACAACAACCACATCTAGCTGGCAGGATTATGTTCATGTATACACCAGACCTGCCAGGAGAACTTGTCTAGCAGCACCAAGAGGAGCGTGGGTGGGTGGGTGGGGGGATATCCATGTACACACTTGATAAACCAGGAATCATATGCCTGTGTGAAGTGACTCTCTGCACAGTTAACATTATGATCTGAAATAGTCCTGTGCCAAGTCCTTGGTATATCCCAGTGCCTTGTTCACTGCTGGACTGTGGGCCCTCACCTCCCTCTTCCAGTTTATCCCTCCTGGCTTTTTTTCACTTCTGCCTACAGAGGCAGGTGGCCACACTGCTCTCCACTGGCCAGAGCCCCTAGGTAGGTAGCATCATGGGAAGAAGCCTCCAAAATTACTCTTTGAATGTACTTCCATTTATAGGGGGAAAGTCCACACTCAAAATGGGCAAGAGAGTTGTACAGGGTTATGTGAGGAGTTAGAGCCCAGAACTTCAGCATCTTTCTGGGAACCACTCCCAGCTGCCTTGGGCACTGACTCCATGGCATGATGAGGCTGAGTTGAGGAGGAACATCAGGAGTACTGGGGCCACCTGCCTGAGCTTCCCAGTCATGGCTCTCGCCAGCCTGCTGACAGCCCGCTGACAGCCCAGGGGATGTGGTTCTGTCCTCAAATACAGGTTCTCCTGGAAGGTGCTGATGGGCACTAAGCTGGCCTGGGTTCTCAAGGATGGGAGAAGCCCAGAGGTTCATATAGTGTGTAGCCCATTCTACCTATCCACCCTGCCTGGAGTTGAAAGGTATTGAGTCATGCAGGACATTGGTACTGCTAGACAAGTTCTCCTGGCACGCCTGGGACTACATCAGCTGAGTACAGGAGTCAACTTGTACTGGCTTATAAGAGCTAATTTTGCACATCTCTTCCCCACTCCAATTCAGTGACATCACATTGGTAGCCATTCAGCTCCAGGGGCATATTTACACCATGGAAATTGGCAGACACAATAAATCAGGGTTTCACCCTAAGAAATGCTTGTGAAGCATTTATCAGCATTTCACTACATTGAACTACCTGGGACTCTGGACCCACCTCTTACTGTTCTGCCACCATCAATCTCCCCTCCCACCTGCCATCTTGCTCCTGATATACATTACCACCACACTGACCCTACCTTGGCTGCCCTGGCATTCTGCCTGAGATCTGCTGCCACCTCTGCCATTATGCTAAGCTATGCAGGTCCAGTATATCCACCCAATGTCAAGGTCACCTTTGCCTCTATACCTTTGCTCCTTTGTCCCTTCCCTGACATGCCCTCTCCCCTTCCATTAGCCTTGCAGGAACCTACAGGTGGTGGAGGCCTCTCCCAGACCATTCCAGATCATGCTCAGAGTCATGCTCACCCAACTTAGCAGGAAGCTCATCTCTTATTGGTGGGAATGTGTTTGTTTTGTGTTCTGCCTAAGGGTGGGAGCCCCCAGCTGCTGAAACAGCTGGGGGTAAATTGGAAGCAGGTAGTGTGAGACGACTGTGCAGGCTGGTCCAGGCTGCAGGGGCACATGTCTCGGTGTGAAGGTATACAGGCAGGTTGTGTGGGCCACGGGCCACCATAGCCCATGCCTCCCACTTCCTTTCCTGAAGGTCAAACTGGGCCTTCTTGAGTGGCCTACGATCTTCAGGTACAGCTCACTGGCATGATTCAGGAGACCTGGGTTCTAGTCCCAGCTGACTGTCATGTGATCTCAGACAGCTTCCTGGGAGCAGTGACACACAACTGGGACCTAACATCCATGAACCTGCTTGATGAACCAGGAAGCCTCAGGCCTGTGTGAAGTGACTGCTCTCTGCATAGTTACAGTACAATCTCTCCGGCTTCAGGCTCTCAGTCTTTAGAGGTCATAATAAACATAATAGCTATCGTTTTACTGAACACTTACTTAAAAGTGTTCAGTAGAAGCACAAAAGAGCATGATGCTATGCATCTGAATCTATTAGCCTTCGCCGTAAACAAACCACCCCAAAACCCAGCGGCTCAAAACAATAGGCATTTACTTAGCTCATGAATCTGGGAGTCAGTGATTTAGGCTGGACTTGGCTGAGGAGTTACTGGGCCACATGTCATCCAGCAGGCTCGCCCAGCTTGTTCTCAGGAGGGGTGACAGGTCCAGGAGAGAGAGTGGGGCGCACAAGGCTTCTTGAGGCCTGGGCTTGGCACTGGGATGCCATCACTTCCATTGCATTCTATTGACCAGAACAGATCACCAGGCCAGCCCAGTTTCAGAGGTAGGGAAACAGAATGGGGGCCATTTTCCCAATCAATCTACCAAAGCATTTTACATATAGGGTTTAATTTAACACTCAACAACCTTGTCAAGAAGCTACTATTTCTATCCTTATACAGATGAGAAAATGGTTGTACAAAGAGGTCGAGTAATTAGCGCCAGGCCCCACAGCTTGCCAGAGCCAGAGGTGGGCAGTGAACCCAGACAGTCTGACTGCAGAGCCGTGCTCTCATTCTCTTACTCTCTGCTGGCTCCCTTTTCCACCTGTCCAGATTTGGGGATGGGGGAGAAGGACAGTTGGGGAGAGTTCACGGAAGAGAAGAGGGGATAGAGCCAGGTAGAGGATGATCTGGGGACCAGGAGGGCCCCCTGTGCTGCCAGTTTCTCTGGGGCTGCCATTGGAGCCCTGCTCCTTTCCTCCATAACAAGGTCAGCCCCCACTGCCTCCCCCAGCTTTTCCTTTCCTTCCTGCAAGGCTCCTGGACAGTTGGAGAGGGTTTGAAGCTCAGTTGTCACCAGAGCCGACTTAAACCAGGGCATTTATGCAGATGCAGTCGGGCAGGAATCAATTCATTGGTTAGCCCCTCGCCTCAAAACGGGGTGGTAAGTGGGCTGGTGAGAGGCCTGTGTACATTCATAAACCAGCTGATTGAAAAGCAATATTTCAGATAAATACAAGCCAGCGATCTATCAGTGGTTGTAATAAAACCCAGGCTTCAGGCTGTGATTTTATTTTGAAATAATAAGAATTGCTTGATTCTTTTTACTTGAGTTACCATGGTAATTCCAGCGTGGAGCAGTGTTATATTGATTTAGAAAGTGGACAGTAATATTTCTTTTGTGTTATTCTGTTTCTAGGCCTTGATTTCTAATTTCCACTTGGAGATTACTTTTATAAATTTCTTAAGTCCTTCCACTTTTTTCCCTCTCACGGTATAATTTTCCTCTCATACACCGCTATGTTCTGAGCTTATTGGTTTGCTCTTATTTTAAATTAAACTTGCTGGTTTCAAATATTGAAATGACATCTTTGTCTGTGTCTGTACTTTGGTTTAGCAAAATATTACAGTCTGATGCTTTCTGCTTAATAATTTAAGGGAGGCATTCTGTCGGCCCTCACTGGGTGCTGATAACTTATGACTCAACCAACGCAGGCCTTAAACTCCTGACATTTTAATATTGTGTGGCGGGAGCGGCCACCCCTCTGCTCTGAGTCTCAGTGGAGAAAAATCTGTGTGGTAACTCAGAGCAGGATTTTAATAATTCACCTTTGGCACGATGACTTAATGGAGAGGCAGAGGAAGACCCGTTCTTCCCAGATAAGTGGGAGCAGCTCTGGCCTGGGCTCCTGTGGCCCACAGCCTGCCTTGCTCCATCCTGCATTTCCTCTTCCCTGCATCTTTAAAAACCCTAGTTCCTGATCTCTGGGGAGAAATGGGCCAGGAAGGATGGTGTGGGGCTGCCTGTGGGTGCCATGAGAATGTCTGAACTCTCTGATTCTCGGTTTCCCCATTTGTAAAACAAGTGGACTAGCTTGGGCTTTGAGTCAGACAGACTGGGTTCAAATCCTGCCCCTGCCTCCTCCTCCTAGTAGTTCTGTGTAAAATGGAGATGATCTGTTGAGACTTCAATAGGTAAAGCTCCCAACAGTCTTACAGATGATCAGTGCAATTTTCTTAACCTTGTGAAGGTTTTGGTGAGGAGCAGGGGAGCGTGGAAGTAGATGTGCTTTGGAGAGTTTCCTCTGCTTGACATGCCTGTGGTTCTTAGCCCTGGAAGGACTGCTTTGGGAAGAGGACCCTGGGCTTCAGCTCCATGAGGAGGTGGGTCAGCTCCACCCACTTTCCTGGTCTGCCCAGCTGAGAGCAGGCAGCCTGGTGGGAGGGTTGGGATGGGGTTGTGTTGAGGGCTCTGTCCTCTGGGCTTCTCTCCTCATCACATTCCACAAAAAAAGGGCTGGGTTCCAGAAAGGCACTCACAACAACATAGATTGTAGGGTGGAGATCTGTCTGCAGGGCCCCTGCTCTCTGGCCTATCTGCAGTGGTGTATCAGTTATCTATCTCTGCGTAACAAATGACTTCAAAACTTAGCAGCCTAAAACAGCACACATTTATTATCTCAGTTTCTGTGTGTCAGGGATCCAGGCATGGTTTCGCTAGGTCTTCTGTTTCAGGGTCTTTCACAAGCTGCAGTCAAGGTATCAGCCAGGGCTGGTGTCTTATCTCAAGATTCATCTGGAGAAGGAGCTACTTCAAGCTCACCTGCTTGGCTGTTGGCAGGATTCAGTTCCTTGTGGGCTCTGGGACTGAGGGTCTCAATTCCTTGCTGGCTTTTGGCCTGAGGCCACCCTCAGTTGTGTGCCACTTGGGCCTCTCCAGCATGACAGCTTACTTCCTCAAAGCTCCCCAGAGAGTGTGTCTGCTAACAAGAAGGAAGGCACAGCCTTTTATGATCTCATCACAAATGTGGCATTCCATCACTTTGGCTGTATATCTCTTGGGAGCAAGTCACTAGGTCCAGCCCACACCCAAGGGGAGGGGATTATGCAAGAGCATGAACACCAGAAGTTGGGAGACTAGTGGGAGCCATCTTAGAAGCCAGCCCATCATGAGAGGCCAACTCCTAGAATGCCTTCTCAGGCCCCAGGTGCCTGACAGTTAGCTGCCCCCAGAGAAAATGAATCACCAGCTCCACCCCCAGAGAGCCCAGTTCTCTGCCTCCTGGGTCACCTAACACCAAGGCCACAGATATCTCAAAGCCTGTTTTGTTTTTTTTTTAGGTACCAGGCTTGGGGGACTGAACCTGGGACCTCATATGTGGGAAGCCAGCACTCAACCACTGAGCCACATTGGCTTCCCCTGAGTTGGTTTTTACATCTATTTTTGCTAGTTGTTTGTTTCTGTTTTCCTTAGGAGGCCCTGGAAACCGAACCCAGGACCTCCCATTTGGAAAGCAGGCACTCAACTGCTTGAGCTATTCTTCACAACACCCTGAGAAAGTCAGGAGGGCAAATATTAGCCCCATTTTGCAGAGGAGTAGGTTGTGCCCAGAGAGGGAGAAATATCAGCCTGGTGCACAGCACATTGGCAGGTGGCAAGGTTCAGCAAAAAGAACCTAGCCCCGGGTAGGAATGCCTGCCACAAGCCTGAGAGGGTGCTGGTAAAGACCCCCCAGACCCTCCTGACCCTGCGGTGAGGTGGTGGTGGTGCTGATTGTAAACATACACGCATAGGGGTTGGGGAAGGGACCTCTGGATTCCTTTAACAGATGGTAAGTTTGCAGAGGCCACTAGGGGTCTGTAACCCCAGGAACTCTGTTCTCACTCAGTGGTGAGCATAACTCTTGGAGGAGGGGAGGGTGGTTCCCTCCTCAGCCAGGCTCCAG
The DNA here is from genome assembly GCA_026826555.1 of Tolypeutes matacus. Lineage (NCBI taxonomy): Eukaryota > Metazoa > Chordata > Mammalia > Cingulata > Chlamyphoridae > Tolypeutes > Tolypeutes matacus. Next base: position 41,487,211 of record JAKSZT010007815.1, read on the forward strand.
GCAGCTGTGGAACCAAGGGCCCCAGTTCCTGGCTAGCTGCTGCTGGGAGAAGTGGAGGCAGCATCCTAGAGGCAGCCTGGGCAGAGGCTGCTTCAGCAAATCTCACATGGGAGCACACTTACAGGCAGCAGCAGGGGGAGCACAGGGCTGGGAACCACAGCTCCTGCATCCACATCCAGGCCCTGCCGCCATCTCGCTGTGTGTCCTCGGGCAGGTCCCTCTCCCTCTCTGGGCCTAGGTTCCCCTGCTTGCACTTCAAGGGCCGCTGGCTGCTTGTGGCTCTGTTTGTGGAGGCAGGACTGTTGGTGGGAAGCTGGTGAGTCCACAGTCAGGAGAAAGGATCCCCACAGGTTTCTTTCACTGTCTGGGATCAGGAGAGACAGAGTTCTCAGAGTACAGCCTCTCTGCCCCTCTCCACACTTGAATCCAAGTGCATGGTCTCCTGCCTTTCAGGTCGAGCCTCAAGTAGAAGGCAGAGAGGATCCTGGTCAAGGTCCAAAACCTAGAGGCCAGTGAGCAGAAGTCACAGCCTCAGGCTTCAGAGTGCCCTGGGGGGATCACCAACATTTACGAATGGGGAAACTAAGGCCCAGAAAGCACCTGTTCTTCCTTAATCAGCCAAGTGTCTCTGAGTAGAAGAGTCTGGGGCCCAGCAGAGTCTGGCATCCAGCCGAGCATGGGACCTCAGGGCTGCACCCCATCTCTCTGTCTGTCTGTCAAAGGCTGTCTCTTCCAGGCAGCCACTCTCACCCCAGCCCCGAGCTGTTTTCCATCTGCTAGGCATCCTCTTGGTAGGGGCCTGGGTTCTGAGGGCAGTGGGAGGGCTCCCTCAGGTGCTGGCTTCCAAGCTGCTCCTCGGCCCAAGACCAGAGTAGCAAGTTTTGACCTGCCATTTTGCTCCAAAGGCATTTTACACTAGTTTTTGAACCTTCAGAATGCTTTGTCAGATCAGTGCCAAAATATGTTTTAAATGTGAGAATAACATCTCATTTGTAATATTGAAAAGTGCAAAAAAAAAAAAAGCTAGTAAGATCGGCTGAAATAATTAACAAAAGTAAAACTGGCAACAGCTAAGACTGCACCTGGTAAAATATGTTATTGACTAAAAATTGACAGAGGAATCAAATCTTCCTGACAAAATTTAGATCTGTGATGGTTGGCTCAGGAAACATTTTCTGGGAAAATAATTGCCATGAAAGAAATCTCAACAGCAGCAAAAACTCTAATTGGTAAGATTTGATAGGAGCCAAAATCTGATACTGAATCAAACAGTCCCTTAAAAATTTCAAAATAATTGATCCCAATGAAAATAACCCCAATGAGACTAAAATGGGAAAGGGAGAGAAATGGTTTAACATTTTTAAATAGAAAATTGATCAAGAAATTAAATTGACTTAAGGAAGTTCATTAGAAAATACTTTCATGATGAGAGAGCATCAGTGTCCATATAAATCCTTATCAAAATATAGGTGTTGGAGCAAGCCTTAGTAAATATTTGTTGGGTGAATAATGAATGGATGAAAGAATGAGTTAACAGGTGAAGGAGGTCGGAAGGGAGCAGAGAAAATCAGAAGTATGAGGGCCCTGAGAGAAGACAAGGAACCCCGAGTCTGTGGCCTGAGAGAAGGTCAGTGCTGACTGGAGCTTAGCACAGGGGGGATATGGGTGGACTGGTGTCTGAGGTTGGCAGGGCCTTGGTAGGCCGGAGTTAGGAGTTTGGAATTTATGCTAAGGTCTTTGAAGGGTTTAGGCACAGGCAAGACTCATGCTCATGTTTATATTTTATTAAGATCGTTTGGTCTCTGGAGAAGCAATTGGAAGGGATAAAACTAGAGGCAGGGAAAACGTGTGGTGTGTGTGGGGGGGCAGGAGCTCTTCCATTTGACCCTCACAGGTTGCCTGCTCCCCATCCCTCTATAGCCTGCTCTGGCCCCTGCTCCTCCCTCCCTCCTTCCTTCCCTCCTTCCTTCCCTCCTTCCTTCCCTCCTTCCTTCCTCCCTTCCTCCCTTCCTCCCTCCCTTCCTCCCTTCCTCCCTTCCTTCCTTCCTTCCTCCTTTCCTTCCTTCCTTCCTTCCTTCCTTCCTTCCTTCCTCCCTCCCTCCCTCCCTCCCTCCCTCCCTTCCTTCCATTTCCTTCATGGGTGCAGGCTGGGCCTGTGGAGGGCTCAGGAGAGGAGGTGGCTTGGTCAGAGAGGAGGCCGTTGAAGCCCAGGAGAGAAATGGTGGAGGCCTGGCCCGGAGCTGTGGCCGTGGGGAAGTAGAGGCTTAACTAGCAAGGCCTGAACTTCTGGCCACAGCTGGGTTAGAGCAGGAGCGAGGGCAGATCAAACCTGCCAGCCTGTCCTTACCCACCTTTATCCCTGAGGCCCCTGCTTGCCCAGCCCAGCTTTAGCCTGAAGGCTTCCACTTGACTGCCCAGGACCTAGAGACCTGCCTAGCCTTCTCCATCCTGTCTGAGGGGCACTCACTCTTCTCTCCATGGTCCACACTTACAGAAGCTCTGCCTTCCCTTCCAGGATATAGGCTTTGGATTCTCTTTCCCAAGGGGAGGGAACTCCAAATATCACCAGCTCAGATGCATGCAGATTTGAAATCCTTTAAAAAGAAACAATAGCTGCATGAAGGCATGACTATTTACTGCAGAAATAGCTTTCTTTTGGCTTGGAAGGTGATGAGCATGGATTTTGAATTCCTCGGCCATCCTCTGACTGGGCGATCTCAGGTGAGTCTCACTCTACTGCTCACTGCTGTGTGACAATGGGCAAACCACTTAACCTCTCTGAGCCTCAGTTTTTTCACACATAAATTGGAGCCCAGAGCACCCTCCCTGGCCCCTGCACTGAACTTAAATAGGAGGAAATGTGCTTTTCATGTGCTTTGTCAGCTGGGCAGCACTGTGCCCCTGGAAGAATAATTGATGAAAAAACAGTGGCAACATAAAGTAAGTGGCACCTCTAACCCACCCCCACACCAATCCTTATCCTTGAGAGGGCTTCTCAGCCCCAGGCCCCATAGAACTTTGGAAGACAAGTTTGGAGAAATTAGGGTATAGTTTCCTTAAGGAGCAGTTTCCCAAGACAGCATCCCATGATGAAACCATGAAGACTGCTAGAATCAGCCTCATGCCTCGAAAATGGGCATGTGGCCATTTTCCCCGAGGACCACAGACCCTCCTCAAGTGACCAGAGCAGTCCTGACCTCCCTGTGGGCCTCTTCCCACCATGGGTGCTGGTCCGTCTCTGCTGAGAGGTCCGAAACGCCATCACTGCCCTCAGCCTACCCCTGGGCATTCCCCCAGACCTGGGGCAGCTGGGTCCCCAGCCACAGTGGTTTCATGGTCTCAGCTCAGCCACAGAGGGCACTGGCCCCAGCCTGGGCCTAGCACTCTCTCTCCCTCCAGTGGTTTTCATTTGACCCAAAGCCAGCCTTATTGCCTCCTTTTGTGGCTGCCGTGGCCTGGATCTGATTTTGCACACCCCTGCCTGCCCTCCTGTGCCCCGGGAAAGGACAGCAGCTCCTTACTGAACCTGGGCTGGGGGCCAGGAAGGCCTCACCATGATCCTATCCATTATGTGCATACCATAACTTGTGATTCCCATCATAGGTCAAGCTCAAGGTCCTAAGAAACAGACCCCCTGGGGGAGGGCTCCCAGAGCTGCCAGAGGCACGTTCAGTTGGCGATAGGGCAGAGCCCTTGGGGAATGCAGAGCTGCCACAGCGTGAATGCAGTGGTGGAAGCAGTGGTTCAGACAAGCAGTGGGTCCAGGAAGGTCTGGGTTTCCTGGGGAGAAGGGCTGGAGAAGTAGATGGAGTCAGATTTCTGGATCACAGTGGAGGGGCTGGAGAGGGAGGCGAGGGGTGCTCTGGAGTCCCTTCTTCCCTCTGGAGCAGCTGATGGGAGATGGGTGAGCAGGCCTGGCTGCCCCGAGAGCGCTGGCTGCTGGGCCTCCCAGGCCGCCTCAGTCTGGCAGCTCCTGCAATGCCACACACCCACGCCCCACCCCCGCGATCCTAGCACTTAATTTTTTATGAACTTTCTCCTGTTCTCAAGGGATGTTTGTTTTGTTTTTATTGTTTGGTTGGATTTGTTTTGTGTGTGTAGGTTTCTTTTATAACAGCTTTATCAAGATCTAATTTATATACCACAAAAGTCACCCTTTAAAAATGTACAGCTCAGAGGTTTTTTAGTGTTTTCACAGACCTGTGCAACCATCACCATTATCTAAGTCAAGAATATTTTCATCATCTCCAAAAGAAACCCCATACCCCTTGGCAGTCACTCCCCATTCCCTCCTACCTCAGCCCCTGGAAACCACTAATCAGTTTTTATCTCTTATGAATGTGTGAATTCTGGGCATTTCAAATAAATGGAATTATACAATATGTGGCATTTTGTCTGGCTTCTTTAACTGAGCATAATGTTTTCAAGGTTCCTCCACATTGTAGCATGTGTCAGTGCTTTATTGCTTTTTATGGCCAAATAGTATTCCATTGTGTATATGTACCACATTTTGTTTATCCACTTATCAGTTGATGGACATTTGGGTGATTTCTACTTTTTGGCAACTGCTACAAGCATTCATGTACATGTTTTTATATGGATAGGTGTTTTCAGTTCTCTTGAGTATATACTTAGGAGTGGAATTGATGGGTCATATGTTTTTGGTATGCGTGTGTGTGTGTGTATATATATATATATATATTTTTTTTTTAATTCAAATAACCAGTGCAAGACTATTTAGGACAGAAATTATCCTTGGCTCTCTGAGCTTCCTGGAAGGGAGGTTTAACACAGCCTCGTCCCTGCTGAGCCCCTGAGCCTTGGGTAAGTCCTTTCCCCTGCTGGCTTCAGTTTTCTGATCTATGAAGTGCGTTAGTATTTGGTTTTGCCCACCTCAAGAGCTTTTGGGAACATTGATCATAATTAATACTTACAAAGCAAGTTGAAGATTGCAAAGCACTCCTGCTTATTTTAGCTGCCTTAGTTCTTTAGTTCTGTGAGTTGGGTGTTGCTATTCCAGTTTTGCTAACAAGGAAGCTGAAGTGCAGAGAGGCTGAGGACTTGACTGAGTTTACTTTGTGTGTCAATGGCAGAGCCTGAACTTGAACCCAGAATCCAGGTCCTGGCCTGAGCCCCTACCTCAGATGTGGCTCTGGGCAAAGCGGGGCTCTGTACTCCGGAGAGCCCTGCCCAAGCAGTCACAGTGTTTTATGTCCCATCCTGGGGGCTGGGCAATCAGGGGTGGCCAGATGTGGGCCCAGAGACAAGCAGTGCTACTTCTGGAGGGATAAGGACTTTGCAAAAGTCCACATTTTAGCTGTGTGACCTTGGACAAGTCATATCACCTCTCTGAGCCTCATTTTCCCCACCCAAATAATAATTACTACCTCACAACACTGGAATCAGGACTTGGCAAGCTGTTGTAGATGAAGTCCAGGCTTGATGCCAGCACCTAGAAGGTGTAAGGTGACAGAGCATGCGGGAGGGCTTGGAGGGGTGCGGGGTGCCGTGGGACATAGAGGAGCAGTGGTGTGCATCTGGGCTGGTCAGGGAAGGCTTTGTGGAGAAGGCATCACTTGGGTCAGCCAGGATGGGTGAACAGAAGGGGTAGGAGTTCTCCTGGGCTGTCTCAATGTTTTCCAGCCTGGCTACCAGAAACCAGAGAAGTTTCCAGGGGGCCTAACTAGAGATCTCCTGTTTTGGGGGACAGTTTGTCGACAGACTGTGTTGATGCCCTCAATCCTCACCCCAAGCCCGGCCTACAAATGCCTGGGGTGGGGGGCAGGGGAGGGGGCTCACACGACTGCCTTAGTTAGCCCAAGTGCTTGCAAAATACTTTAAATTTATTGTGACATTTGGATTTAATTTAAAAGTACACACTTAGGGAAGTGGAACATAATGGGGAAAGAGGCAGGGTGGCTTTTCCCCTCCTTTCTTCCCCAAACTAATTAGCGTTGTATTTTAAATTGTTTATGTGCTGCTAATCATCGTAATAAATCATTTATACTGAAAAAGACACACTCGGCTGTGCCCGCCGCGCAAATTCTGCTCGCCAGGCTCTATCGTGAACAAATTGATCTGGAAGTGAATTTATTAACCACTGGGGAAGAAATCATTAGTGCTTTCTCTAAACATTCCCCAGGTACACTTTATTGCTGCAGTTTATGCTGTAACTAAAAGGAGCATTACCCAGGCCCACGTTGTAATTTCCTTGCAAACTCAGCAGCCCACACCCAGGCTAGGGGGCAGGAGGAGATGGGGAGACCCTGCCGCCTCTCCCACATATGGTCCGGGTTCTCCAGTCACCTTCCCCAGTGTTCCCTGTTCCAGAAGGGGCTCCCTGTGAGGCTCTGCAGACCCAAGGCCTTGGCCCTTCTGTTTCCTTGTCTCCCAGCTGCAGAGTGGTTCCCAGTTGCTCATGTTTGTACTTTAGGTTGTAGCCTGGGGTTTGGAGAGCTGGGGGGCTAAGGCTGTGAGGTCTTTGGAGTCAGAGAGGCTTGTCAGATAGTAGCTTCCCCACCTAGAGATGGGGAAGGCTTCAGCTAGGGGCTGTTTGTAAATTGGAGAAACAAATGTGGGAGAGTAGGGACCCAGGCAGGAGCAGGGGGGCCAAAGGTGGGTTTGCAAGGAACATCCTCTGTTGGTCCAAGCCCCTGCAGGCCGTCTTTCCGCAAGCCCTGGGACCTTCTCCAAGGTTTGGCAGGAGCAGGCTGGCCTGGTGAAGCCCACTGCCCTGTTTCTCCCTGTCCATCCCCTAACGCAGCACCCAGAGCAGTACTCGGGCCTCCAGACAAGGTCTCCCAGATAACGGACAGCATGACTGTCAGCTCCCTGTCTGCAGACACCACGTCTCGGATACGGCGGTGGCAGCGAGGCCACGCCAGCTTTCCCCCAGCCAGGCTGCCGTGCTGACTCACCTGCAGGATGAAACTTTCTCTCCCTTTTCACCTGGGGGCTTCAGGCTGCTCTCACCGCACAGGGCTGGGACCTTGCTTCTCCAGGAGAGGGAATGAAATGTCCCCCAAGCCGTCTGGCCTGCACTCCTACACACTCACGGCAGGCTTTCTCCCACCAGGTTTCTGGAAGAGAAGTTCACTTCTGAACCAGGAGCTTCCCCCGGGGAGCTCATTGCTGGCCCAGATGCAGATCCCTGACTCTGTGCCTCCAAAGCCCATTTCCTAAATGACTTCATCCTCTGGTGCCCCGTGAGCCTCCTTAGCCAGGTTGGGGGGTGGGGAGGGGAGGAATGAGAGCCTCCTTTCCCAATGGGCTCTGCCTTCATCTCCTCTCTGAAGAAGACCCCACGGCCTCCACTAGAAGCCCCGGGACAGTGCCTCAGACTGGCAGCCCAGAGGTAATGTGGTCTTAGTAAGAGCTGAAGGGTCCCCTCTCCCTGCTGCTCCTGGGGGCGTGGCACGGGAGTTTCTCCCAGTCCCAGACCTTCCTCCCCTAGTCAGCCCAGTGGCAAGCAGATGGGCTGAGGCTGCTTCAAGAAAGAAGCAGGACCCAGCAGCTGGCTAGGCTTAGTCTGCCTGGAGGGTCCCCTCTTGGCGTCTGGAGAACACATTTAAAAGTTTGAATTCAAAATTGATTTTGAAGGGCCCTAATCTCCGATCCCCTGGCGCTCACGGTGTGTCTGCAGCTCCTGCCAGACTCTCGTTTTCTGGTTCAGCGCGTTGGTGCTCGCGTCTCTGATGCTGTGAAATTGAGACTCGTCTGAGAGTCCGTGTCCTCCTCCTCCTATGCAGAGATTGCAGGCCTCTTGGGAGCCCTGTTTCATTAGATGGGTGACGCGGGCTTTGCAGGTGCCCAGGGAGCAGCTGAGTTGCTGTCTGGGGAATACAGCTTCCAGACACTTCCCTGCTGGTCCCCACAGCTGTGTAGCTGCCAGCAGCATCCTGCCAAGGGACCCTGGGGGCTGGTTCCAGCAGCCCAGGATGGAACGGGGGTGGGGGTGGGGAGTAGAGGCCACAGATAGAGAAAGGCTTGGGCCCTGGCGTGGGGAGTTGTTCTGTAGCCAGTACCAGGGCCTCTACCCTCCCACTGGCCTCCAGAGTCTCAGCCTAGGCTGGGAGGGAAGAGTGGACCTTCAGGTTGGAGAGTTGGGGAGGCTAGGGCTGTGCTAGGGGAGAAAAGGAGCCCAGGCCAGAGCTGCAAAGAAGAGGACGAGCTGCTAAGGTTACACATAGGGCTGAGTGGGCTTTGTCCCAAATCTGGAGCTCCTCCCTCCCTTCCCTGAGGGATGGGGGTGTTTCTGTGTAAAGGGGGCAAGGAGCTTTCATTTCTCATGGGTCTGTGAGGACCGACCCCAGCCCGAAGGATAGACTTCTGCTGCCCCTTTATCTAAGGGATAATGGGTTTACATTTGCACAAGAGCTGTCATTTCTCAGCTGGAGCCCTGGGATAGGCCTCTCAGAAATCCCTATTGTGGCCGGCAGGACCCACGTGCTGCCACAGTTGGCTGGGCTTTGTTTGTCAGGGCCTCGTAGCTACAGGTGCTTCGGGCTGTGTGGCTGGTGGGATTCTGTGCTGACAGTGTGGTGAGAGATCACAGTGGCTCTGGAAATGGAAAGAGACAAGTAGGGTTGGAAAGAGGAATTGGCAGCTGGTATGGGGTGAGGACAATGGAGGACAATGAGTTCCTGGCCTGAGCATATGATGGCAGTGGTAGTACCATGAGGGGAAGCTGTGGTAGGGGTGCAGGGGCCAGGTTTTGGGGAGGAAATATAGAGCTTTATTTTGGACCTGTTGCTTTTGGGATGTGTCATGACTTTATAGAGGCAACCAAAGAGGGTAGAGAAGGAAAGCAGCCTGTAGATAACTATACAATTAAGTTAAGTATCACTCTGCAGGACAAACTCCAAAATAGCACATGCAGCTTCTAATGTTTCTAAGTCCTCCACACTAAAGAACCGCAGAAAACTGCCTGTGGCTGGGGGAGAGTCTCTCTCTACTTCATTCTGAAAGTTCTCGGCTGGCTGCCCTGTTGCTGCTACCCCACATCAGAGGGTGCAGGGTTTGGCTTCCCTCAATAATGAAGGTTGTAAGGTGTATGTGGAAGTTCCACAGCCTCTTCATATCTGAATACAAGAAGTTCACTGTAGGCTCAGGCTTTAGGATACAACATTCCTGATGACGTTTGCCTCCACCAAAACATGCTGCAGAAACACCTGCCGCTTCTTACTCTTGCACAGGAATGGCTCCACGGGGGCCTCTGACCTGCCCCCAGGCTTTGTGAGCACACAGGGCGCCAGGGAGCCCTGGTCGCTGCAAGGGCTCTTTCAGAGCCTTCTCCTTTTGGCAGGATCCAGGTTGGGTCCAAGCTGAAGCTCACCTTCTCCATTATTCAGGACAAAGATGCTGAGATGCTGCCTCTGGCTGCAGACGTACAGCAGGAGGGGACAGGGTGCTTCCCAGCCAGTAGTCTGGGGTCTGAAGCCCGCTTGGCTACTCACAGGTTTGCCTTTAGGCAAATTACGTGATTTCCCTGACCTCACGGTTGTTGTGACAATGAGGGTTAACCTGTTCAAAGCGCCTGGCACACAGTAGATGCTCAGTAAGGAGCAGTGTGGTTTATGATATGCTGGTTAAACGTGACTCCATGCCATCCATGCTCAGGTCCCTGCCTGGACAATCCTCCCCTCCACTGATGGATTATGGAGACAGGAGGCTCTTGACATTTTAGACCAGACAGGCATTGCCTGAGCTGCTTTAAATTTCTTACCACAAGCCAGGCCCTCTCCAGGATCCCTCTGTTCCTCCCACCCCCACATTCACACTCAAGGCCCTGCCGCCATTGGCTGAGGCTCCACCTCTTATTGTGGCCCGGGGCTGAAGCCCCCAATCTCCCTTCTCAGCTCCACCCTCCTCCCTGGTGACATGTGCCATCTCAAAGCTGCAATGTCAGTGTCCCAGCTCTGCCTTTCCATGGCCCTCCTGCTCCTTCCTCAGGCCCTGTGCCCTCTTTGTCCTTAGTTTCTGGCACATGCCCCTTTCTGGCTCCACCCAGAAAGACTTTCAAGATCCTGCAGCAGCCATGGCTTTTGAAGGACCAACAGGTGGGACTCTGTCCCAGAGTGCAGGAACAGTGCCCTTCCTGGGCAGTTGCTCCCCCTCATCTTACCCAGGCCTTGCTCTAAGCACACCCCCTCCCCACCCAGTGTCGTCCGGCACCCAGGCTGCAGGAGAATCAGCTGCTGCCCCAGCAAGCCCTCCTCACACAGGGCAGTGTGCTGGGTGAGACTCCACTCAGGAGCCTGACAGCCTGGCATAAGGGCCTGAAGCTCCCTGGGCCTCAGCCTCCTCATCTGTTAAATGGGAGTGATCGTTTAATACCTCAGTTAAGGTGAGGATTTGCTGAGATAATACGTGAGGGCTTAGCTCAGTGCCTTCCCCACAGTGAGTGCTGAGGAAATAGTGGATTTTGTTAAGAGGCATGCAGAGTCCTGCCTGGGGAGTCTCCATCTTAGCCCCCTTCCCTGTTTTTTAAATTGTGGTGTAACACGCACAGTAACATGCACAAGGCTCAAATGTTCAGATCATGAATTTTTATATATATGCATAAACACTACTACAATGTAGATAGCAGGCATTTCCAGTTCCCCAGTAGGCTTCCTGATGCCTCCTCCCAGAGCGGTTTGGCCTCCTTGGGAGCTATATGTAAGTAGAATTGTGCAGTATGTACCCTTTTCTGTCTGGCTTCTTTCATTCAGTGTTGTGCCTAGTGATTCATCTGTGTGGTTGTGTATTTGTAATTCATTCTTCTTCATTGCTGTGTACTGCTCCTTCTGTGACTATACTGTCATTTGTTTATCTGTTTTGCTGTTGGCGGGCATTTGTGTTGTTTCCAGTTGGGGGCTATTATGAAGAAAGCATCTATGAACATTCTTCTTCATGTCTTTTGGTGGACATTAAGCTCTCATATCCTTTGGGTATACACCCAGGAGTAGAATTGTTGGGTCATAAGATACACATATGTTTATTAGCTGATTTTTTTAAGCTACTGTTTAGTAAGTGCCTATGTGTCAAACACTGTTAAAAGGACTTCCTATCCGTTAGCTAATTTAATCCTCAAAATAGTCCTTGAAAGTAGGCTCCATCAATTCATTTAACAGGTGAGAACATGAGGTATGCCTGCTAAGTGATGGAGCTAGGAGTCAAGTTAGGCCGTCTGCCTGCAGGGCCCACAGCCTTTGCATCAGCACGACACCCCTCCTCTCTCGGACTCCCATCAGAGGCCCTCCACCAAGCTGACCACCACCCAGTGAGCTGAGCCCAAGCTCCCAGCCTCCCTTTCCCTTCCCTGGGGTGGGGGGTGGGGTTGGAGGCCACAGACACCTCCTTCCCTCATCTCACCCAGTAAACACACTGCCTGCGAATGGGTGCGCAAAGCGGGTGGTAATGGTGGCTGTAGCTGCGCGTTTCAACAGTTGTTCTCATTGGCTTTTGATTCCAAATGAGTAGGAAATGCTATTAGTTCAGGCCTCGCCTGCCGCGTGGCAAGGCCCTGGGATAGGAGTGCAGTGAGACGAGAAATTGTGGAGATAAAACTGGTGTGAAATGGAGGCCTTCTCACAAGGCTGGATGTGTCCGTGTGAAATGAAGTTACTTCTGAGAAAACGAGATTTAAAGAGATTCTGCAGAATTAGATTATGCTTTCAAATTTCCTTATTAAACGGGCTCGAGGCCTAGGAGGGGCGGCTGGCTCTGTTTGGGATCCCACACTACAGGTCCAGGCCTGGGTGTGGGCCCAGGTGGGTACCAGGGCCTTGCAGATGGCAGGGACCCAGACCCCCGAAGTCCACAGGCTGCCACCACCACCCCCGCCTCCCCACTCCCTACCCCCTTCCAGCAGCTGAGGTGAGGTTGAGCATCTTGGGACTGACTTTGGGTAATTTGCAAAGCTCCACATGACCCATTGGGGAAAACTGAGGGGGCTCACGCGCTCCCATTTCCTCAGGGCAGTGATATTGGGACCAGAGCACCAGGCCTCTTAGCTCCTGGGTTTCGTACAAACCAGAGCTTGATTTTGAACTAAGCTCCCCTTTTGGAATTGCGTTTTTTATAAAAGAAAGTAAAAATGCTTGGAACTGCCCATGCATATGTGTGTACCTGTGTGTGAGTACGTGTTGACGTGAGCATACCAAACAGATGCACACACGTGCACATGTGTGCTTGGATGCGTAGTGGGTATGTATTTTCATGCAACTTCTTGAGCACATACTATGTGCCAGCACTGTGCAGGGTACGGCAATAAAACTCACCAGGGGACTAAAACAGGCACGGTCCTCCTCCCACGGACCTCGTGTACCAGTGCATGGTTGCACGTGTCCTAAACCTGCGTTCCCTGAATGTACGTATCCTCTCTGTGTCTCCTAAGCTCTGAATGGTTCCTGCCTGGGTCTGTCAGCACTTTCCAGATTAGCGGCACACAGCCTGCAGCTTAGCAGATGAGCCTAGTGCTGGGGCCTTGGAGCCAGACTGTCCGGTTCAAATCCCAGCTCAGTCCCAAACTAACTGTATGGCCGGGGCCTCAGTTTCCCCTATGTTAAAACAGGAATAATAATGGTACTTATCTCATAAGGCCATTGTGAATCACTTAGAAGTTGAGTGTGGGTGAGTGCTCGGTCAACCTTATTGCCCAGTCCATGCTCCCTGCCTGCCCTAGGAGAGGTGCTGCCATGGGCAGGCAGCGAAGCCCTTGGGTGGCTCTGCTGCACTGGCTGGTCCCTGGCTTTGCAGTCTCCCAGCACAGGTCCTGGCCCCGGTCAAAGGATGTTTGGGCAGCAGATGGAAGGTTTGGAACCAGCACTGAGACACTTTGACAGAGGACGAGGAGCATTTGGGCTACCCCTGCCTGGGCCCCCAGGACTCTCCCCAGAGCAGCCAGAGGGACCTGGCCCTAGGCTGTCACCCTCTGAGCTGCCACAGCCATCCCTTCCCACTTGAATGGTCCCTGTCTGCCAGGTGGGACTGGCTTCCTTCTGCACACGTTTCCATCACCCACTGGACCATCTGCTGGGCAACATTGGTCTCTGGCCAGGGCCCGTGTGACTTGAGCCACTCTGGTGCACTCATATCAGTTTATTGCACCTCAAACTAAATGTCCAACACTATTCTAGAAGCCCCAGACAGAGCTAGGACTAAGGTCGTCCTTTCACATGTGCTGAGGTGGGGTGGCACTAATTAGTAATAATAAGAGCTAACTTTTAACTGCTATGCCTAGTTAGTTCTAAGCGCTGCATGTATATTAACTCCTTTATTCTTCACAGTAACTCTTTGAGTCGAATACTATTTTTAGCCCCTTTTTAGGAAAAAAAAGAAAACTAAGGCACAGAAGAGCTAATTAAGATCATGCAGCCAAAAAGTGTCAGACAAAACCAATTTAAGTGATATTCTACAAAATAACTGGCCTCTACTCTTCAGAAATGCTAGTGTCTTGAAATACAAAGAAAGACTTAGCAATGCTTCTAGATTTAAACAGACTATAAAGAATCATGACAACCAAATGCAAAGCATGATCTGGGATTTCATTTTGCCATAAAAGATATTGGGAGAAATTGATGAAAACTGAATAAGGCCCATAGATTAGATAATAGTATTTTATCAATGATAATTTCCTGATTTTGATCATTGTACTATAGTGATGTAAAAGAATTCTTGTTTTCAAGAATACATGCCAAAACATTTAGGGATAAAAGGGCTTCATGTCTGAAACAAATTCAAATGATTCAGGGAAAAAAATCAGATAGATACAAACAAACAAATGTGGTAAAGTGTTTATATTTAGAAAATCTGAGTAATGAGACAGGCATTCTTTCTACTTTAAAAAAAAACAGCTTTATTGAGATATAATTCACAAACCATGCAAGTCACCCATTTAAAATGTATAATTCAAATCCAGTATAATCTAAGTATCTTTAAAAAAAATAAAGTATATTAAAAAATAAAATATATAATTCAATGGATTTTTAGTATATTCACAGATATGTGCAACCATCACTATAGTCTATTAGTGAGCATTTTCAGCACCTCATAAGGAAATCCTGTACCCTTTAGCTATTGTCCCCCTTCTTCCCTGCTCCCCAGCCCTAGGCAGCCCTAATATATTTCGGTCTCTGCAGGTTTGTCTGTTTGGGATATTCCATAGAAATGGAATCCTATAGTATGTGATCTTTGGTGACTGGCTTTCTTCACTTAGCGTAATGTTTTCAAGGTTCGCCATGTCGAGGCCTTTCTACTATTCCCACAGCATTCCTGAAAGTTTGAAATTATGTCAAAATAAACATTTAAGGAGAAAGAAAATAGAAGTGTCTGAGCAGGGAAGGCAGCCCGAGATGGGTGTTCACAGCACTGACGGTTCTGTTCGTGGGGCCCAGGGACGCAGGCCCTGTGCTGCGGCTTCTGTGGCCCGCCTGGCCCTCGCCTCCCCATGGTATGCCTCGCAGATGCCAGTCCAAAAGATAGAGGGGTTTGCTCCAGGGCCCCCGGCTGCTTGGGGCAGTTCCCAGACTGGGCACGAGGCACTCTGCCTCCAGGGCCTGTGCTCTCAGCCTCAACCCCCTTGAGGACTCAGATCTTTGGGGGAGAGTTCAGACGGGCAGGAGAAGGGCATTCCTGGAGCAAGAGGTCTGAAGACCCCAGGACAGAAGCAAACAAGCCAATTCCCAGGGTAGAAAGGGGGGTTGTGCTGGGCTTCTGCAGGGGGCAGATCCAGCAGTGCTGAGCAGGACACCTGGCACGTGAGAGGGCACCTCACATGCCAGGCTGAAGTGGCCAGGGTGGCTCCCGTGGCTTCCGGCAGGGGAGCCCAGGGCATGAGCCTGGAGTGCCTAGGGAAGGGGGATATGCTTTCCTAGAGGACTGGCCCCGGAGGGGCTCGCTGGGAGGCAGTGGGTGTGCTCCAAAGCCTGACATGGGTCACCGTCCAAGCTGGAGGTGCTGGTGGGACTGGGAGCCTGCAGGCTTCGAGGTTTGGAGGAGTCTGTGGGCCGGATCGGAGGGGCATCCTGGCTTGGGATGTGTCGGCAGGGGGCGCTACAAACGTGGGCCTGGCCTGGCACATGGCTCTCGGGGGTCCATGGGAAGAGGAGGGTTCTCTCCCATCTGGACGGAGGGTACAGGAGAGTCAGGATGACCTCTGGCAGTCCCTTCCCATTGCCTGGACTGTCTGGCTTCTCCCCAGATTAAAGGACTGAGGGTAAGTGTCTGGCAGCCGCGTGAGTCAGACGGGGGAGCTTCTCTCGGCAGCCTGGCTGCCTCCTGGCACCACCAACCCCCATGGGCAGTAGAGGTGGGGTAGGAGTGTGGCTTGTCTCCCCTCAATTGTCACCCTCCACACATACATCCTGGAGTTTGGGGGTGACACGGGTTCATTTTGCCGGGCCCTGGTGTGTGCGGCTGAGTATGTGCCTGCGCGTGCGTGAATGTAGCTGTCGCCAACATCATCCATTGTAAAATATCAGTGTTTTCATGGGTGAGTAGTAATTACTGGGTAATGCTTTAAAACCTTTCCTGAAGGAGGGCAAAGCTGTTTTTTTCTAAAGTCAGGAGTACATTAAAAGGATTACCATGTAGATTTGATTTTTAGATAACACTAAAATGGATCCCAAATGGACTTCGGCAAAGGGATGCTATCTCCTTAATGGAAAGTGCATGGCCCGCGGCTCAGCTCCCAGAGCAAGGCAGGGGAGGGAGGGAGGGAAGAGGTGTCTGCAGGGGGCAGACAGGCCGGTTGGCTGGGGGCTGGGGAGGCAGGGAGGGAGGACCTGGACCCTCCAGAGAGCATCTCCCTTGGTTTGGGGAGCAGGAAACTGCAGGTGCCCCCCTTAAAGCGCTTTACCTGAGTGTTTCCCAATCTATTGGAGGAGCCGCGTGAGAGCCAACACACAGCTGAAAAGAAGAGGTGACTCTGTTGCCCCATTTGACCCCCAGAGCTCTTCCACCCTCCTGTAAGAAACAAGGCATTGTTTGTATTTTCTTTGCTTGGCAGATGGGGGAACAAGGCTCAGAGAGACCAGATCTGCTTTTGTGTACACAGCCAGAGGGTGGAGGATGGGGCTTGTGCGTTGGGCCCTGGTGAAGAAAGCTAGGAGCTCTGGGATCTCCTTACCAGGCTAGCCCTGGTGTGCAGTGCCTCGGGGGACAGCAGACACTGGTTGGCAGAAGCCATGCAGCTTCTAAGAGTTCTCCAGAGCCCAGGGGTCAGAGCTCAGCACCCTGGAGCCAGGGCACCCAGGCCTTTGCAGAATGCCTGCTGTTTGCCAGGTCCAGCCTAGGCACAGGCATGGGGCAGGGGCACTGGCAACTTGCAGCTCCACCCCTCAGGGCCTCCACAGGGTCCTCTAAGTGCCAGGTCCTCCTGGTGATGGGATTTCCAGGCCAGTGCTGTAGTTCATTGCCCTGTAGCCTCTTGGAAGTCCAGCCCATCCAGGAGCCAAACCAGGATGGAAGAGGGAGCAGGGAAGATGTTCCTGGTGCTGGGATGTCCCACTGACCCCTTTCATTTTAGGGTATAATTCAATGGGCCCAGTGTAGCCCCTGAGTGTTGGTGTTCCAGTGACTCACCCACCTGCCAGAAATAGCACCAGTGTAGAGCCCCAGGACGGCTGGGAAGGGAGCCAGGCCAGCTGCAGGCCCAGTGGGTAGAGGGAGAAGTCATACTGGGGGGTGGTTATACCAGAGGCCAGACCTGAGGTTTACCCAGTTGGTATACATATGCTTAGCTATGCTGGCTGGTAAAATATCGCCACATTTCTGAATAGGTTGGTAAGCAGCCAGTGCCTGAGCCAACCCCTACATCCTTCTTGGGTGCTCCCTCCACAGACCCCAGCCACGATGGTCCTGTCCCTGGATCTTCCCATGATCCAGATGTTTTGAACCTCCCTTCTCCCTCCAGTTGTCCACACCTGGTTCCCTGTGCCTTCTGTTGGCCAGGCTTGGAAGGAGTCTCCCAGGTCCCCTCGGCTCTCAGGGGTGCCTGCTCCCTAGTTGGTCTCCACGGGCTCCTTGAAGCTCTGTGTCCAGGCTGGGCCCTGCCGGCAGGAGGCACAGGCAGGCCTGAGGACATCATCATTCTGAGCCCCATCACTCTCTCAGACCAATTAACCTTTAGAGCTGCATTAAGAAAATTAGGCAGCACACTTCCCAGCTAACAGACAGACCCTGCAGGGACTGGAGGAGGGAGAAGGAAAAGCCCCTACTGCCACTCAGACCTCTGCAGCCTGCCCATGCCTCCTCCAACTGCCCTCAGCTGTCCCATTCGGCCTGGGACACTGAGGGCCACTACTCTTCTCCAAGAGAAGTCTGAGGAGGCATCTGGGCAGAGGAAGAGCAAGAAGAGGGGAAGGGCCTCTGGGGCCAGCTTGATTGGCAGCTTATGTTGATCCCTTTGCCTGCCTGGGCCTCAGTTTCACCATCTGTAAAATGAGAATATTTGACTGGAAGATCTCGGAGAGCCCTTCTGAACTGACATCTGTGGATTCTGAGACCAGGCCCCTGGGTGGCTGGTTCTGTTCTGAAGCCAAGGAGGAGTCACGCCTGGAAGGAAGGAAGAGAAAGGAAGGGAGCGGGCAGGTGGGAACTGAACTTCAGAGCCCTGGGAGAGCAGGGGTCCTTTGCAGAGGGTGGGGTCAGTAGGAGGCAGCCTGCAGGGGCTTTTTGGAAAGCTGGGGAAGGTGGGAGGGTGTGAGTGGTTTCCTCCAGAGACGACCCCTCCCTCCACCTGCACCTTGGCCATGAGGGGTTCTCAGGCAACCCACCTTCTAGGGCTGGGGGCTTCTGAGACTCCCAGCACTTCTCTCCACACTTAAAGTTCACCACAGTCAAGCCTCAGGGCTCCACATGGACCTCCAGGATCCTCGATGACATCTGTCCTTTCCTCCTCCTCAACTGTCCCTCCCTTTGGTCACCCCTCATGGCCCCAGGGGAAGAGGCTGGGAGCCCATGCCTCTGTGCACATCTACATATATGTGGGCACATCGTGCCTGTGGGGATAGGGGGCAAGAGTGCCCCTTCAGCCACCACCACATCAAGATTCCTGCCCTTCACACTTAGTGCTTTCTAGAATGTTGGAAAGCTTCTATAGGCCCCTCCTATGGGAGGGGGGCAGTGGCTCCAGGATTCTTAGCCTGGTGGGATGAGTGATGATCCAGAGGCTCAGAACTTCCCCTGAGGCCAGGGCAGATGGGAGGCTTGAATCTAGCTAGAAGCATTCCTTAGTAGAGCCCCAACCAGGCCAGACCCAGCTGCCTCCTCACAAGTTCCTGCTCCCTCCTGAGGGTGCCAGGGGACATCTCATTTTCTTCTTGGCAGTTCATAATGAACAGACCAAGTGGCTGTAGCCTATTTAGTTTAAAATGGTCAAATGTGCAAGCACTATGAGGAAGACTTAAGTTGAGAAAAAGATCTGGAGTTTCTCGTAGACTCCAAGCTCATTATAAGACTGTTTTTGTTTTTTGGTTTTTTTTGGGGGGGGCTGCTAAAAGAGCCAGTGGGATTGTGGTTACATGAGGAGGGCTTGGGGCCAATTCTGGATAAGACAACACAGGAAGCAATGGCTGGGAAGGAGAGGAACAGCTCAAGAAGGCCAGGGCCTGGGGCTTTGTATTCAGACTCAGAGCTCCTGTTGCTACCTTCAGCTCTAGATGATCCTTCACAGGGCCAGGGGGGCAGACTGTGCCGTGTAGCCCACAGGACAGGATCCAGGGCAGGGGGAAGAGGTCACTGGGGAGAAAGTGAGGACTCCTGGGAACCCCAACCCTAGAGGGGGCAGCAGAGAGAAACCGTGAGCTCCCCATTCCTAGATGGTGGTGCCCTGAAGTTCTCACGACCAGGTCCCTGAGGCTGGAGCCACAGTGCCCATTCTGTGTCCATCTGTCTATCTGCAGGTGTACCGATGCTCTCCGTCCAGCCCAAAGGGAAACAGAAGGGCTGCGCAGGCTGTAACCGCAAGATCAAGGACCGCTACCTGCTGAAAGCGCTGGACAAGTACTGGCACGAAGACTGCCTCAAGTGTGCCTGCTGTGACTGTCGCCTGGGCGAGGTGGGCTCCACCCTGTACACCAAGGCCAATCTCATCCTGTGCCGACGCGACTACCTGAGGTGGGTTGCCAGTGCCCTCCCTACCCTTCTCTTCCAGGGCCCAGCTGACATGTCTTTAACTCCTTGTTCTCAATGCCTAGCCCAGGTCCAAAGCAGACATTTATAACTGTTTGGCAAATGAGACAAGCCTCCCAAGGGGCCAGCCTGGCTCTGCCCCTGCCTTTGTCAGGTGCGCTGATCCACCCTGTTCCCCAAATCCAGGAGCGGACGTCTCAGAGGGGCTGCGAGGAGCAGGTGGGGAGGCTCTGACTCCCCTGAGCCCATCCTCCCTGATGGAGCCCTCCTTTCCACCTCTTCCCCAGTGCCCAGCTCCCTCCCCGTCCAGGCAGGCCCTGGGATTGGGCATCCCATAGGCCTAGGGAGCCTAGCAGGTGACCACACCCTAGGAAAAGGACCACTGCTGTCAGTGCTTAGAGGCTTGGGTTTGAGTTTGTTCTGAGCCTTTTGGCTTCCAGCCTTCTCCTGTCCTCCATTAACTCCTCTGTGAAATGGTGGAAAGAATGTCTCCCTGCTTTGCCCTCCTCAGAGCTCTAGCTTGCCCTCCCCCACAACCTGGATCCCCATTCCCTGGGGCTGCCTCCCCCAATTAACCCTCCTCTAGGCCATTTATGACACCATCAAGGCTGGAAGAAGGCCACAAAGCAGGGCTTTGGCTCAGACCCAGCATCTGCATTTGGCTTGGTCTCTGGCTGCTGGATGGTAGCCGGGTATTGTGGGAAAGGAAGGCCCATTGCATTAATTAACAGGTGTGGGCAAGGGCTTCGGAGGGCTCCCTCTGCTCAGGTCTGGGATTATTGGGAGGGGAGTTATCAGGGAGGTCCCCAATCCCCAGAAGAGCCTGAGATTTACCTACCTGTACCTTTGTTTTAACTTCTGCTTTTGGCAAGAGTTTTCAAAAGTGATGTAATAAAACAGAATTGGTGACTCAATGCTTCTGGCAGGGGCTGGAGGGGAGAGGAGGAGGCCAGGAAGGATGCTCCTGGGGACTCCTCCCTTGAGAACCTGGAAGGGCCTCCCAGCCTGGAGGTTTAGGGTGTCACCTAGAGGTTAGAGGAAGGTGAGAGACCATCCCTACACAGGGATTGGTGCAGGATTGGCTTGTCAGCAGAGCCAAAGCACCCAAGCATCTGGGGACCTGCCAGCTACTGGGGCCTGAAGGTATTTTTCCTGGGCTCTGGCCAGAGGCAGATGCATGACTTTCGGGCCAGGTAGGCCAATGGGCTGGGTCAGAGAGGGGCACTTTCTTGAGCTGCTCAGCCCCAAAGAAGGGCTGCCCAGAGCCCACCCCCTCTGCAGCAACTGCTCATTGGACAATGGCAAGAAAGTCCCCCTTGGCAGGCAGATGCCACGGACCAGCCTTTGTCTGCCTGAATCTGAGCCACCAGCCAGCTCGGGCTGATGAATAATGTAGCCAAGTTTTGTCTGCAAACGCTTGAGCTTGAGCTGGACAAATCGGGGATTAGAGGGGCCTCATGTACACCTTTTAACCCCCTTGCCTTGCTTGTGGCTTGCTCCACCAGTGTGCAGAAAAAAAATGAGGTGCCTGATTAACTCAGACCATTGGCCTAAATGGGGAGGCAGGGAGCTCCTTGTCCCTAGAGGGGTGCAACCAGCAGCTAAGAGGAAGTGTGCCTGCCTCATGTCCTTGCAGCTTCCCTTTGGCATCAGTTCTGTTACAGAAGGCTCTTTGAATAAAATCACTTAGCCTATCACTTCCATTTTACAAAGGGATAAACTGAGGTTCAGAGAAAGGAAGGGACTTAGGCAAGTCATACGATTAGTTGGTAGCAGACAAAGATTATAAAATATACTGTAATTTTAGAGGTGGGAGGCAGCTTTGTACAGTGGTCAAGATCATACTCTCTGGGGCCAGACTGTGTGACCTTGGGCAAGCTGCTTACCTCTCTGTGCCTCTTTTTCCTTATTTTTAAAATGGGGGTAATAATAATAGCCCCCGCATGCATCAGGATTAAATGAATTCATTTTTAAGCTCTTAGAACAGAGTCTGACACATAGTAAACACTATATAGATATTTCATAATGAGTGTGACTAAGAGTTTGCAATAGTTTTCACCACTGTCCCATTTTACAGTTGAATAAATGAGGCTCAGAAAGACTCAATGACTTGCCTGACGACACACAGCAGACTGCCTCTAAAATTCAGGCCTATGTGAATCCGGATGCCCCAGTTGCTTGAGGGAACCTGGTGGGAGCCTGGAAGGGGGCCTTGTCAACCTGTGGATAGGTAGTGTCAGCTGACCTCTGGCCCCTGACCCCTACACTCCCTGTCTAGGTGGATGTATTGATTTCTCTGAAGTCAGATCTCTTGGCCTAATCTAGATGCTACCACCTACGCTTCTGTCCCTGCACCGAGGGCCAACTGTGTAGCCCACATGGGTGGGGGATGGGGGAGTTCCTGAGTGGAGGCAAGCCCCCTCCATCCCCCCCACCCCTGGCAGGACCCTGAGCCCTCTGTGCCTTCCCTGGCAGGCTCTTTGGCACCACAGGAAACTGTGCAGCTTGCAGCAAGCTGATCCCAGCCTTCGAGATGGTGATGAGGGCCCGGGACAACGTGTACCACCTCGACTGCTTTGCCTGCCAGCTCTGCAACCAGAGGTGAGTGCTGGCCTGGCGGCAGACCCAACACACCCAGCAGAGCCCAGCCTGAGGCCTGCTGGCACGGGCCAGGAGCTCCATGGAGGCATGCATGCCACTGTGGGTTCTGTGTGCATGTGTGTGTGTGTGCATGGCTGCATGTGCACATTGTCGTGAGCACACATGCATATGTATGTTTTTGTGAGCCCAAGTCCTGTAGCTAAATGTTTGCTTATATGATGTGCATGCACATTTGTGTGGCATTTCTGTGTGAATGTCATTGGATGGGAGTGCGCATGAGTTTACTATGGGTGTACAGTCTAAGCGTGCATGTGTAGTTATGTGTTTTCAAACGTCCATGTGTCGGGTTATGTGTGCACAATGCATTAATGTACCTGGGCACATGAGTTTTTAAGTGTTGGTATAGAAGGGGGTATGTGTATGTGTGCTGTGTCTTGGCATGTGTATGATGGGGTGAGTATGCAAGTGTACATGTGTTTTAAATGTGTGTGTATCTGGGGACATGTCTGTGTGCACTGTGTGTGCACATGTGTTTGTGCATGTGTATGCGTGTATGTTCTGTGTGAGAAGGGTTCCTAGACCTAGAGGGCAAAACTACGGGGAATGGCCCCTCCCTCCTGCCCCCACGCCTCTGATTCTGGTGGCAGTCCAGCCTCCTTTCAAAGGGTCGTTTGGCCCCTGCTCAGTACCCCTTTCAGCCCTCCTGGGAGCCTAGCACCAGAAAGCAGACCCTTTTCCCAGGAACCTCCAGCTCAGGTAGGAGTCATGCAGGTGTTTCCTAGAGGGTGAGGTCCGGAGAGATGTGCAGGGAGCGCTGGTATGACCTGGGGCGCTGGCCAGACGCCTTGCTCGTGAGCTCAGTGAAGTTGCAGTGCCACCTAGTGGTCTGACTGGGATTCTACTGGAACTGGGCTGAAGACTAAAGGCCTCAGCCACCCCGGGGGACATCTTTGGGGACGGACTGGAATCCCCCAACATTTGAGGAGCACTGGGGGTCAAAGCAGAGCCTTCTTCAGGCTGGGTATGAGATTGGGGGAAGGGTCACGTCCTCCTGGAAAGATGCCCCTGGAAACCCACAGATTCTCTTGGGAGGAAGAGCGTCTTACTGAGCCGTCCTTTAAGTTGGGCAAGTGAGGGGCAGAGGGATGTGAAAACCCACCCTTTCATCCCTCCCTCCTGCCCCATCTCTACCTGTCTGTCTCTCTTCTTGCTCAGGCTCCTTGCATTTGTCCTTTCTCTTTCTCCCTCCCTGGGCCTGGGGTATGTTACTTCCCCCTCCCCCATCTCCTGACTGTGGAAGGCCTGTGGCCCAGGCTTGATTGTCCATCTGTCCTACTACCCAGGCTCCAGGTTGGCTGAGGGCTCGACTGACCCAGGGTAATCGACCAGGTATGCAGTGGACTTTTGCCAGTTGCCTCTGACAATTTCGGGCGCAGACTCCTCAGCATCACCACCTCCCACAAATCCCATCTCCTGGGCCAGGCTGGGTCCTGTCTAGGGCCCCCACTGCCCACTGGAATCCCTCCCATGTCCTCTCTCTCTCTCTCTTGCTTGGATTTTCCAGGTTTTGTGTGGGAGACAAATTCTTCCTGAAGAACAACATGATCTTGTGTCAGATGGACTATGAGGAGGGGCAGCTCAATGGCACCTTTGAATCCCAGGTGCAGTAATGCCCGACGCCTGGCTCCCGGGCCCATCTGTCTGTCTGCCCGCCTGCCCACCCAGCCGGCCAGCCAGCCCCTCTGCCAGCGCGGGCTGGCTGCCGCACTCCTTGCCGCATTAGAACTTCTCCGTCCTCCACGGGAAGGATGTCCCTTCCTCCCCCCACCATCGCCCGTCTGTGTGTGACCCCTCCTGGGGCCAGGCTGGGCCTGTACAGTCTGTCTTCTGTATATAAATGGGAACATTTATTTTATGAGAAATGTAATGCGATTTTATTACTGGCGTGGATTAAACTTATGAATGTTTCCGGGGAGGTTGCCCTGCGTGCTTCAGATGACTGATTCAGACCTGTGGCCCCCTCCCCTCTGCTTGGGAGAGGAACAAGGCCCTCCCCACTGCCTGTCCTTCTTCGGGTGGGGCGTGGAGCTGGAGCATGGGGCTCCGGCATGTGCTGTTGCCAGGCAGGGGAGCTCTGGGTTGGCTTTAGGGGAAGCAGTTGGAGGAAGGGGGGCAACTTAGAGACTACCCATGCTAAAGGTGATAAATGGGGTGTCCTCCTCACTGCCCTGGAAGGGCACATGCCCTGGCCCTACACAAGCCCCCAAGAAGAGGAGCAAGAAGTCTTCCCTACCCTGCGTTCCTAACCATCGCCCATTGAGCCCCCAGGCTGACTGCCCATACAGGGAGCAAGCTTTGACCTCCTCCACAGTAGGACCCCAAATCTTGGGCCCCCCACCTCCACCATACTCAAACTCTCCTTCCCTTTCTGGGTAACAGACGGTGTTTGCCATGTCTGCCCAACAGCTTGGGCCCAGCCTGTAGCCCAGCTTTCTGCTCTTCTGGTCGAGCGAGAACAATTCTGCTTCCCTTTAACTCAGCCCATGCAGGCCGGAGGCTTTCATTCATTCAGTTAGCAAATTTTAATCCACTCTGTCTTAATGCTGTGCTGCAAGCTGCTGTGACCCAGAGCAAATCAGACACGAGGATGAATCATGGATCAGACACAGTCCCTGCCCTTGAGGAGCTTGCTGGAGGTGGGGAAGCGGGGGGGTGGTGGAGGCGGCGGGGAGGTAGAAACCAGGGAGGGAGGAAGCCAGGAAAACAAAGCACGCTGTGCTGAGAACAGACACTGTGGGGAGACTGGGACAGGCCAGTTCCCTCCAGCAGAAACAGAGCCACTGAGAAGATTCCAGAAAGTCAGAGACAGACAAGCCAATGGACACATAGTCAGACAGATGCACATGCTGGCAGGCAGAAGAGACAATCACACAAGCAGACAATGTGTCATCACAGACAGACAACCGGGCATTTTCCATAGGCCAGGGTGAGGATGCTGTATTGGTTGGCTGCAGCCACGGTACCTAGCACAGAGTCTGGCCCTGAAATGGCATCGCTGACTGGTATTCAAAAGACAGACTCCTCGGGTCCAAAGCCTAGACAGGGAAGGCTGTATAGACAGGCTCCCCCAACATTGGGCCACTGACTCCTTCCCCAGGGATTGTTTTACCCTCCAGAAAACAGCCACTGACCCTGAGAAAAGAAATGGCTGGGCCAGGCTGGGGCCAGGCAGCCTCAGGTTACCCTGCCCTCGGCCTGCTCCTTCACGTGGAGTATAGTGGGGGGTGGCTGGGCTCTTATGTGTGCTTGGGAGTGAGGGGACTACCTCTCAAGTTGTGGTCTTGTGGCCAGTGGCCTGGCCCCAGGGAGGGGATTGTTAGGCCCGAGGACTTTGGGATAGGAGCACTCCACGTTGGGCTGGCTGCGGTGGCTATTTTTGGGTGGCGTGGATCTGATGTGAGGCTAAAACTGGGGAAGTGTCCATACATGACTCGTGAGATTGCAAATGAATTTGAGTGGGGAGGCAGAGACACAGAAGGCTGGAGTCTGCACTGGGAAATTTTCTCCCTCAACTTGAAAAAGCAAATTATTTTCCTGGATTCTAGTAGTGCCTCCAATGCCAGATCTTCTCTGGGTCCTTAGGTCAACAATGACTGGGCCCACCGCAGGGCCCAAACTCCTAACTTCAGAGTTTGCAGCAAAGTTGTAATGGCAAGTTAATTACATGGTTATCGAGAGATAACGGAGCCACTCGAATGCAGTTTCTGGGCAATTACAATAGTTTCCAACAGAGTTACCATATTGCAGCCATGAAATAACATGTCATTTTGTAGTAATTATGTAATTAACTTGTCTCACCACTCTAGGTTGCACAACAATTAATTCACTCACAATGAGATAGACTCAAAGTCAGGCAACCAGGCTTTGAAAGCCCCCAAGAGAAAAGCTGGCCTCCTAAGAAGGCCCCGGCCCCCTTCTGCTCACCTTGCCGGGGGGCTTCCCCCAGCTTGCCATGACATGGAACACCTTGCTGTCTCACCTATCAAATGTGGGTGATCTGATTCCCCACAGGGCAGCCAGGAGGCTCAGATCTTTACTGTGAAGTGATGTGCTTATGTGAAGAGCTGGGGTCAACATCCTAGATGTTGTGGCCCTGAGAAGGAGCCCCCTCACCTGGGGAGTCTCATATCAGTACATAGCTGCCCCCAAGAAGAAGCCACATGGGCCTCACCTCAGCAAGTGGGGCAGGCAAGGAGGGAGGCAGAAAAGAGACCAGGCTCTGTAACAGGCCAACTGAGGCAGGATCCATGGCTTCTGGGGATCCTAGCATGATTGTTCTAAACACTTGCAATTACTACAACCCACTGGGGGTGCATTAAGAAAGGAGTTTCTCTGCAGAGTCTGCATGACCAGTTTTCTGGGGGAAAAATAGGATTCTCTGTAAATGCAAGAATTGGCAATGCCCAGAGGGCTATGGGGACAATGAGGGCTGGTCTTTTCCTTTTCTCCGACTGATGGGGGAGGAACTCTGAATTCTGAAATGAGGCTCAGACTCAGTGCTCCTCTTTGGGCATTCCTGAATCCTGAGGACCAGAGGTGAGAGGAGGCAGATGGGTTTCTCCTGGCTGTACATCACAGGGCCAAAGTAAAGGGGCTCCTATCTGCTGCCAATGGCATGCTCCATCAGGCACCCCCCAAAGGAAGGGTTGTTGCAATCGGACATTTTGTCTCACTCCTGTGGACATGTCTCCATGCCTCACATGGGCTTTCATGCAGCATTTCCAAAAATCTGGCCAAAGTGACACTAGGGCCCCTCACTGCTGGACTGGGGACACCAGGCCCCCTTCCACCCCCTGCCTCTCTCTCAGTCTAGTCAGTGGAGACAGGAGGGTGATTTCCCACAAAGAAGGGGTTAGGTGGGGGGTTAGGTAGGCACCGGTTCCGTGAGACCCAGGAGAACTCAGAGGCCCCTTCTCCAACTTCCCATGGGTTGGTTGTCCCTCAGCTCAGGACCCAGATGTTTCAAACCTGACATTCACCTCCTCCCCTGCACCTGCTTTCTTATTTAGGGCCTATCTAGA
>JAKSZT010007815.1:41521179-41680992 GCA_026826555.1 Tolypeutes matacus
CTCCTGGCTCCGCAGCGGCCCGGGTCTTATCCCTGGGTGGCTAGGGAAATCAGCTGCGTTCCCCGACCAAAATCCCCCCTCCAGTTCACCGGGTGCTGACTAGCTTGTTTGCTCTGTTCACACAAGGTCCAAGGGGCGCCAGGCAGCCAGCTCCCCAGAAAATAAAACTTTTTCGCCCCCGCCCGCGGCTCCAAATGGCCGTTTTATTTTTTATTTCCGTAACCGCGGGGCTCAGCCGCCTGTGCCAACCTCCACCGGCAGCCTCAAAACTCACGAATCTCCACCGTTCGGTTCCCGCCGCCGATCCGCGCAGATAGATGTCCCAAGCTTCTCACTCCACGCGTGCACAGCACAGACCCCCGGGCAGGACCCCGTCCCCAATCCGCCTTGCTCTGGGAGCTTGCAGTGTGCGCCCTCCTACACCAACGCCATCTTGCCGCCTATCCAACTAAGAGTTCTATATAATATAATATATATTTAGGCAGAGGAGATCCAACATGTGCATTATTGGTGTATCTGATAAAAAGAGCAGAACAAATGGGCAGAAATATTTCATATATATACTTCAGGAAAACACCTTCAGAAGAAGGAAATTATGCAGATCAAAAAGGCAATCAGTTCTAGGAAAAACCAAAACAGGATGATTGTTACCAAGAAAGCATATAATTGTAAAGTTACTGTACTTCAAGGTTAAAAAGGAATATTATAGGCATCCAGGCAGAAAAAAACAAGTCACCCAAAAGGCAGAAAAATCAGACTGACCTCAGATGTCATGGTAATAGCCAAATCCAGGAGGCAGTGTCTCTGGAGCTTTGGTGGGGTATGTATGGGCAGGGAACAGTGTGATCCACAGATTTTATACTGTAGTTAACGTATTGTTTATGTATAAAGGTAACAAATGATATTCTCAGACATTCAAGGCCTGAAAAACTGCCTCATGAATAAAATTTGTCATCTAAGCTATGAATAAAGATAAAGAATTTGGGACTGGAGAAACAGAGGTATGAAAGGATTGGCAGGGCTTATGGAATCCATTTAAATATAAACTAAACCTAAGGAACTGTAGAAAACAAGAAAATGGAAAGGTTAAAACATTAATTATGAAAAAAGGAATAATACCAACCT
The DNA here is from genome assembly GCA_026826555.1 of Tolypeutes matacus. Classification (NCBI taxonomy): domain Eukaryota; kingdom Metazoa; phylum Chordata; class Mammalia; order Cingulata; family Chlamyphoridae; genus Tolypeutes; species Tolypeutes matacus. The sequence continues at coordinate 41,522,305 of JAKSZT010007815.1, forward strand.
AGACAAGGTCAGGGGAAATGCTGTTGCTAATGTTTGTGCATTCTGCTGCGCCATTTTGTTGGCTCTGTGCTTTGGTTAGCATAGTAATAGCTGCTGAAGGTGTTGAGAATGTGTGAAGGTTTGTTAATAATAATTCTGCTGATTATAGGAAAAGATACAGTACTACTGAGCAAAAACTAGATTTGATCAAATGCTGTATTTACCAGTGATATTTAGATTTTATTTCACTATATACTTATTTCTGTGAAGGCAATGATTTTGTGAAGATGATTATACTTTCATGGAGCCATGCATACCCTACCATTTTCTGAATTTGGCCACATGATTTATAAAAATCTATTTAGAAATTGTGACTTTTTTCTGTTAGTGAGTCTATGGTTTTTCAAAATCTTAGGATTCCATTGGGCTGAAAACTTTTGAGCAGTGGGAAGTGATTGCAGTCTCCAGTGGTATTAGCGGTTTGAATCTCAATATCCATATGCCAGTTCTGTTAATAATGCTTGTTTTGAAAACTGGAAATTATTACAATGTGATTTGATATATTAGGATACCATTTGAGCATAAATGAATTTTGTCTTTGCTTATGTACAATTGTGTTAGCAAGAAACACTAAGTGAACTCAGAAAACTGCACCTGGCTGAACTGACAACCCATGTAGGAATACACAAAACACACGCATGCACACACTTCAAAAATCTTCCAGGTACCTCTTTCCACCTTGTGTTCTATGACCCACACCCATCTGTATCTGGTGTACAACTTTCTCCCTCATTACAGATAGCCTTCCTTCCACCACTTCATAATCCTTTCCAAACTGCAACGTTCCAAATGCTCACATCCACAAGCAAGCTTCAGATCTTTTTCAAGGTAAAGTGCCATATTTATTTTAGTATTTATGTATTCTCTAACCATTTAATATGTATAAAACTGTGTGGCTATTTCTATTAGGGTATTGTCTTTTGTGTATGTGTCACTGATTCAGTTTTTGAGTGTTGTTACCCTAAGACCATTTTCCCCATAAATCCTATGGTTTTTATGTGATTTTTACATAGCATGGTGACTTAAGGAACAATGATGTCTCCTTATAGCAATACTGACTCTACCTCCCTGAGCAAATCTATGATGGTTTTTTTCCCTTTTTTATTTAAGTTTATATAGTGCATCTGATTTGTAAAACTCAGTTGCACAAATACACCAAGATGATATTGCAGATGTTCCATTGTACCAAGTTACCTAGACATTTTCAAGGTTTAAACTAATTTCTCTAGTCCTATTGGCAGTTAGTTAGGTCTTTCTAGCTCATAATGTACTAGTGAATTAGGTAAAAATCACCCTAATTTAAAATTTTATGGAGAGTTGCATCTTTGATAACATACCACATTTTGAAATTTTGATTTCTCTAGATCTCGATGACTTAAGGCTCATTACATTGCTAATCTTCTCTAAGTTTTTTTATTATATGAAGAAAACTTTGGACCAAGTTTGTGATGTAGAGTACACAGGTACAAGTAGTATGGGATTGAGGTCTAAGTATTTATTATTTGGAAATGAATTATTTGTGAAGGAGCTTAGTCTTCTTTCTTTGAGGGTTTTTCCCTACTCCAGTGATGATTTGGTTGAAGTAAAATCTTTCTTGTTGAATGTTGAAGTTCTTGTTGAGGTTCTAACATAATATGCATGGATCAAGGAGACACAACAAGTGTATAATTGCCTTCTTTACATCTGAGTTGTAGGATTTACCCTGAACTCAGATTCTATTTCTTATTCCAGTTTAATTGCATTATGAATTATTTCTGTAAAAATATGAGAAATAGAAATGTATATTTCGGCTTGAATATTTGATTTAATAGGCTTCCTTTGTGGTGGTCCAGACTCTTATTCTAATTTTAGCACATTAGAATTTGTTCTTAAGTTGAAATTTAAGATTTCTTTTAATTTTCTTTCTGAAAAAGTAGCTTATAGTATTTTTAGGAAATAAAGGCATTAGAGTGGTGACCTTAAAATCTGTTCTTCTCTTTTTCATTCATTCTTCATAGAACAAATATTTGGTGAGTACCTACTCTATCTTGCACCATTTTAGGCTCTGGGGTATGTAATGATGAACAAAAATAGTACAGTCCTTCCCCTCATAATTAAGGGGAATTAAGACAGACTTTAATCAATTCATGACCCAAATGTATAATTATAAATTGTGATAAGAGCTATGAAGAAAAAGTACAAATTGCTTTGAAAGAGAGTAACAGGGGAACTTAATTTGGATAAGTGATTTTAAAAGGACCTTTCTGAGGAAGTGACATTTAAACTGAGACCTACAGGATTAGGAGTTTACAAGAAGGGAAAGGGGGTGGAATGATTTCCAGGCAGAGGCAAGAGGTTTTGTGATATCATTTTATAGTACTTATGACCTTTTTAGACGCTTATATAATTAGGTTCTAGTATGAGCAAGAAGTTTATAGAGCTGTGTTACTGAAAAGATGCATATAATTTATAATTTTATAAATGAATTCCTATATTCCTGCAGGCTTGCATTATATTCACTGAGCTATATCATCTGCATTTGACTGATGTTCAGTTACTTCAATTATGGCTAGATTGATCTTTCTAAAGAACAACTTAGATAATATTTTTTCCTGCTCAGAAATCTTTACCAGTTCCTCAATTACCCAGTAAAGTCCAGACTTCTCAGCCTTATGGTCAAGCCCTCCTAAATTGGCCCTAGTTTTAATTTTGTACTTCATATTTAATGATTCCTCATTCTGAAGTACTCTCTTTTAGTCAGCAGAACTTCTGGATGAACATGGATGCTTTCTCACATGCCCACCTTTGCTTGCATTGCTTTTCTTCCCTTACAATCCATTTACCTTCTTCTAAGACTGTAAAAATCCCATCTATATGTACAGGCTTATCTCAAGTGTCACCATCCAACTTGAATGTCTTCTCTGATCACCTCAGCTGGAACTTGCTTCTTTTTCTTCTGATCTCTTATGGAGTTTTATTTTCGCTGCCCTTTAGGCACTTATTCCTTCATGTTTTCTTTTCAGGTTATTTCTAGGTATGTCTTCTCTTCCCAATTAGACTTTTAAGCTTCTTGAGGCCAAAGCCTCAAAGCTTATATAGTCCCCTGTGCTTGGTAGGTCCTCAATAAATATTTATGGAAAGAATTTATAATTTAAGTGTTGATAGCTAGATTGCCTTTATTTTTTGAAGTATTAGGGTTTGGTTTTGAACCTGGGGCCTCGTATATGGGAAGCCAGTGCTCAACCACTGAGCCACATCTGTTCCCCTGAGTTGCTTTTCTCGTTTGTTTGTTTGTTAGTTTGTTTTTTTGTTTTTAGGAGGCACCGGGAACTAAACCTGGGACCTCCAATGTGGGAAGCAGGCACTCAGCCACTTGAGCCACATCTGCTCCCCTAGATTGCTTTTAAAAAATAGTGATCTCTAAACAAATGCATCAGGGAACTGATATGTACATAAATTCTTTGTAATCTGAGTAATCCTAAATTCAGATCTTCTTACAAAGGCTACTACTCGATTGGGATATTTACATGCTTTTTTGCCCATTTCAATGAAACTGATTCACAGAGATTATTTTAGATTCATAAATTGTGCTGTCATCTCCATTTTTGTCTCTCTTTTGAAGCTTTGCATGCTCATTTAGCCATAAAAAAGAATGGAAAGAACAAATCAACATCCTTTCTGGTTGTTGTACCCAGCGGGGAGAAATAGATTTGAAAGCATGTCTAGGTAATGTACTTATTTTGATTGTTTTGGGTTTTCCAAGTGCGTGTGGCTTCAAATAAGCTTGGAATAATCCTATATAGAAATTCCTTATTCATTGGTTCATTTGGACCAATACCTCTGGTAGAAAACGTCCTATTTATAAGTTTTTTATTAAAAACCATTTTCCTTTGAGAAGTTGTGCCCTTCACTTCTGTCAGAATAAACATTTGAACAGGTTTTAGATTGCTCTTCATTCTATGACTGTAGGGCCATGTCATAGCTTTAGTTGATGCAATTCTTAGGATGTTTCTTATTGGAATAACATTATCTCAGGGCAATATTTAAATACACAGGACAATGATATATTTCCCATAGCAACATTTATCTCCAAGGACAACTAAGACAAAGTACAGTAACAGAATAATGTGTGAAAGTTTATGATTGATTTAGTATTTGTAATTCATTTAATGTTATTGTTTTGGCTAGAAGCATTTCTTTATAAGTCTCTTTCAGTTATATTCACTTTTCCCCCATATATAAGAGGTGGATTCTTTAAAGAGAGATAATTTAGAAATTCCCTGTTTTTCTGATTAGCTTTATTGTTCTTAAAATTTAACCCTGGAATAATATATGGTTCTATAGAAATTAATGAATATATGTGGATTATCAGGGGCTCTTTTTTCTTTGAATATATCATTTACTTTTCTTACAAAATTATTATATATGGAGTGAAAAAATAGGAAAATTCAAAAAAGTTATAAAGAAAAAATTATTCATAACTTTTCCTTTTGGAGACAATCACCATTAGATGCATTCGGTAATAAAAACCAATCTCTAGTTAGATAAAAGTTAAGGATACATATAAATCTAGATAAAAAGATGTAAAAATCAGAGTTTCACTCTAGGAACAATTTTTATATTAGATTAAATTGGGGATGCCAGAGTTTTTAAAACTAAGATTCCTTTAAGATTGTTGTGATGGTTAGGTTCATTTGTCAACTTGACCGGGTAATGGTGCCCAGTTGTTTGGTTAAGCAACCACTTGCCTGATTGTTACTGTGAGGACATTTCATGGACTTAAATCATCAGTGAGTTGATTGCATTTATGGCTCATTACATCTACAATCAACTGAGAAGATTGCCTTCAACAATGAGAGAAGTCTCATCCAATCAGTTGAAGGCTTTAAAAGGAGAAGTGATGATTTGCAGCCTGCCCTATGGAATTTGGACTTGCGCATCCCCAGAGTTGCATGAGACAGTTTTCTAAAATCCCATAATACTTGCACATATCTCCTTTCAGTTCTGTTTCCCTAGAGAACCCTGACTAATACAATTGTTTTGAACTAGAAATTAGGAATTATTCTTTAGGAAGATCATGTGGGCCTTTTAATCTTTTCTAACATTGTTTACATGGTGAATATTTTCTAAAGAGTATTTCAGTTTTAGTTATTTGGTCTTGACTTATAAATTTGAAATTCCTTGGTTTATTAACACATGGGGCCAGAAAGAATAATAGAGTTCTAATTTCTGTAGCTAAAAATATATATTTTTGAGTTCTTAATATACCCGTGGCATTGGAAAATGTTTTCACCTGCTAATGGCCAATATAATGTCCCTCTTTTGGAGACTTGGAATGGTATCATAGGGCAAGGTCCTTGGAGAGTTTCATCTATTTGGTCACATTTGGCACCATAGAAGGATCTGGTGAATGAGTGGATAAAGATCTTGAGAAGAGAAATCAAATCTGTATTAGGTATCATCAAATTGACGGAGGAAATAAGCTATAAAAGTGGAAACTAAATCTTTTCATTTATTAAGATTCATTCATTCATTGAGCAAAATTTTTTCATTATACATTTATTCAAGCACATTTGATCATGTGCTCGGTATTGAAACAGGATTTCTCATCCTTGAAACTATTGACATTTGAGGCTGGATAAATTCTTTGTTGTGGGTGCTGTCCTATACATTGTAGGATGTTTAGCATCATCCTTGGCCTCTACCCTCTGGATGCCGGTAGTACCCCCTCCCCCGAATTTTGACAACCAAAAACGTCCCCAGACATTGCAAAACTGTTTTAGATGAATGTTTGAAAAGAACTTTTTGGAAATACATTTTGTATGGTCTTCCTATTTCAAATGTTATATATGTTCTATGTGATTTTGTCTGTCAATATTTCATGTGTAGTGCTGAATCTAAAAAAGTGACTTGAATTTTATAATGTGATATGGAACTAGCCATATTTACTATAGAAATACTGAAATAAAAACCTTACATTTTAAAATTAACAATTGATTTAATCATGATTCTGTAACATTTATGACATCTTGGATCAAAGGACCTACTATTTCTCAATCTTTGGAAAAGTACTTTATACCTAACAACAAATTCTTACAAAGAACACCTAATATTTATTTTTCTTCCTCTGAGAATGATCCCATTCATCTTTTGTTTAAAGGCTCTCTAATTTATTGGTACTGCATAAAAATTCTGTTATTGTAGAGACGGTTCTTTTTATTTCTCTGCTGTATCCTTTTCTGAAGTTATGAGAGATGTGAAACATATTCTGAAAATTCATTCAAAGCTTTAAAACTTATTATATCCAGGAGAGACAGATTTAAGATTGCTGAGGTTTCTGGTTGAAGTATTTCAAGCAGAAATCCATATTCCATTAGGCTCTCAAACATTATGTGACCTTAATTTTCCAGATATTTTGTCCTTTAAATTAAAAGTAGTATTTTAATACTTTTTAAGTCTTCTGAAGGGGCTTGTAATGTCACAGACTTAAGTCATGAAACATTTGAAACAAATGAAAAGTAAAACAGCAGCTGACTTAGGACTGTATAATTTTATATATATTTATTTCAAAATATACAGTGATATAAAGATATGTATGTAGCATTCTTAATACAAAAGCTATTTGGTAAGGAGTTGTTCACACTGTACTCAAGCAGAATTTCTTTCATAAGATTCTTTCTTGGTACTGCCTAAAGAGTTTCTGAACAGGAGTAGTTGTTAAGCTCTATGAAGTTAGGAGATTTACTTTGTATAAAACGATGGTCTGTCTAAATGAAAGTCTATGTGTACAATAGCAACTGAGTTATCTCGCCTTAGCAGATAAAGCAGGAAATGTAAAACTGTATTATAGTACGAGAAACTGAGAACTATTTTAAAAACCCTCTATGGGAAAGGAGAGATAAAAAGCCTCTTGTGCTTTCATTAGTAAATTAGGTCAGATTTTAAATAATATGCTCATTGAAAAATGTACATATTTCTCAAGTAATTGATATAATTTAATCCAATTCATATCTTAAATTATAATAACTGAACTGAATTCTTGAGGGGTTCTCAATAGCTTCATCTGTTTTCCATTGTAAAATTTGGTTGTTGACCTAAATTGCTCATACAATCTTTTCTTTAGTTTGTGTCTCACTAAAGGATGATACATCAAATGCCCTATTAATTTATAGAAGCTTAAATTTATATTAGCCCTTATTTGTGTATTACTTTAGTTATGTGTTAGCTATGAAGATCATACTATAATCTCACTGAGTTCTTTTACACATATTCATTAGTTAAATGCCAAATAAATCAAATGACTATGTTAATGCTAAATGATTTTTGCACTGTGTTGCTGGGTGGTATCCTTTACTATTATTATTTTTTATTTTTTTCCTAGTAACATATACAACCTAAAATTTCCCCCTTTTTTAAAAAAAGATTTTATTTATTTATTCATTTATCCCCCCCCTGCTGCTTGTGCTCGCTGGGTCAGCCAACCACGCCGTGCGGGCAGGCCCGCCCTCACCAGGAGGCCCCGGGAACCGAACCCGGGGCCTCCCATATGGTAAACGGGAGCCCTACTGATTGAGCCACAACCGCCTCCCTAAAATTTCCCCTTTTAACCACATTCAAGTATATAATTCATTGGAGTTAATTACATCCATAATGTTGTGCCACTATCAACACCACCCATTACCAAAACTCTTCCATCACCCCAACCAGAAATTCTATACCAATGAAGTATTAACTCCCATTCCCTACCCACATCCTGGCCCCTCGTAACTTGTAGTCTAGTTTCTGAGTCTATGAATTTGCTTATTCTAATTATTTCTTATCAGTGGGATCATTCAATATTTGTCCTTCTGTGCCTGGCTTATTTCACTCAACATGATGTCGTCAAGATTCATCCATGTGTAGCATGTTATGGAACTTCCCCCCTCCCCTCCCCTGAGATAGCTCCCTCTTGTTTGCTTGTTGTTTGTGCTTGTTGTCTGCTTGCTGTTTTTTGCTTGTTGTCTGCTTGTTATCTGTTTGTTTTTTCTTTAGGAGGCACTAGGAACCGAACCTGGGACCTCCCATGTGGGAGGTGGGTGCTCAACTGCTTGAGCCACATCTGCTCCCTGCTCATTTGTTTTTTTTAAACGATTTGTTTTGTTTATCTATTTCTCCTCCTCTCCCCTTGTTGTTTGCTCTCTGTGTCTGTTTTGTTGTGTATTCTCTGTGTCTGCTCATCTTCTTTTTAGGAGGCACCGGGAACTGAACCCAGGACCTTCCATGTGGGAGGGAGGTGCCCAATCACTTGAGCCACCTCCATTCCCTGCTTGTTGCTTCTCTCATTGTGGTTTTCCTTGTTGTGTCTCCTTGTTGCATTATCTAGTTGAGGCACCTGGTTGAGTCAGCTTGCTGTGCCAGCCCATCACGTCGACTTGCTGTCTTGCTCATCTTCTTTAGGAGGCACCAGGAACCGAACCTGGATCCTCCCATGTAGGAGGCAGGTATTCAGCTGCTTGAGCCACATCTGCTCCCTGGAGCTTCATTCCTTTTTACAGCTAAAATAATATTCTGTTGTATGTATATACCACATTTTGTTAATCCATTCATCTGTTAGTGGACACTTGGGTTGCTTCCATCTTTTGGTAGTTATGAATAATGCTGCTGTGAATATAGGTGTGCAAATATCTATTGGAGTCCCTGCTTTTAATTCTTTGGGGGTATATACCTAGAAATGGGATTGCCAGGTCATACTTTCTGAGAAACCACCAACTGTTTTACATTCCCACCAACAATGAACAAGTGTTCCTATTTCTCCAAATCCTCTCCAACACTTGTTATTTTGTGTGTTTGTTTCTAATAATAGCCATTCTAGTGGTTGTGAAATGTTATCTCATGGTGGTTTTTATTTCATTTTCCTAATGGCTAATGATGCTAATTATCTCTTCATGTGCTTATTGACCATTTGTATATCTTCTTTGGAGAAATGTCTCTTCAGGTCTTTTGCCCATTTTTAAACTGAGTTGTCTTTTTGTTGTTGAATTGTTTATATATTCTGGATATTAAACCCTTATCAGATAGGTGGTTTCCAAATATTTTCTCCCATTCTCTAGGTTGTCGCTCATCTTTTAAATGAAATTTCTTCTCCTACTCTTCCTCTCTCTCAGCCCCTTCAGATAGGAACACAGATAGGTTTCTGTTCATCCAGCTTCAGTCATGCAAATGAGGGTGACTAGAGAATGGTGAAACAACTTAGAATGTGGTTTCTTCAACAATCTCATGGAGCAGAGTCACCTACCTGCATTGTACTACCTGCTTACCTCTTTGTACTATTACCTGAGAAAGAAATACACTTCTGTTTTTTATGCCCCTTTCTTTTTGGTCTTTTTGTTGTTATTTCAGCAGTTGAGCCCATACTCTAATATACAAAAAGCAGAGCTTTATTTGCCCACTGTGCTGAGACGGTATTCCTAAGCACCCATGAAAGTTGTTGTACCCTTGGCTTCAGCCCTTTCTATGTTAATGCCAAATAATTACTGCACTGCATTGCTAGGGGGCATCCTTTAAGATAAAGAAGCAACTACTTTCAAATCATTTCCAGTCAATTTAGCTGTCTATTTTCTCTTTACCAATTAATCTGGTTAGCTTTTGGGACATCCATAAAATCTTCGATTCATTCACAAGTTTCTTGGGGAAAAGGAGGTGACTCTTGACAAGAGATTCTATTATTTTTTAATTTTCTTTTATTTTTTAGGAGGTACCAGAGATTGAACCTGGGACCTCGTACATGTGAAGCAGGCGCTTAACCACTAAGCTATACCCGCTCTGTGATTCTTCACATCTTTTGCTGTCAGAGTAAACCTAGTCCTGTTGCAGTTCAGAGCTATTGGGTAATTTTCCATTATTGGTATTGATGTTTTGGGGTACTTCATTGCTTTAGGTTAAAGGTGAAAATAAATGTTCTTGTCTCTTTGCAAGTTGAAATCTGCTCTTCCTGAGAGTTTAGTTGCAATGAGTCTCCAGGTCAGTTTTTAATCCCCATGTTGGCCAGCTGGCTTATTCCCTCCCCTTATTCACTATACACTGTTTCCCAAATGATGATGCATGGCCTCACCAAATCAGGGCAAGAAAGAATGGATGAACTACTGCAGATCTGTCATATTTTTCTGTAGAGATATGCATGCAAGTATGTGTTCATCAGCAAGCATTCAATGAACACTACTAGTACAGGAGAGAAAATATTTTGTCTGGTTGGGTCACTCTGCAAAATTCATGGAAAATTTCCTATCTTCCTAAGCCGTGTCAACTAGTGAAGGTGAGTCAGTATTTGTGTGCTTTAGTTAGAGATCTCCAGGGAAACAGAACCGACAAGATATGTGCATATATATGTGTGTGTGTATATATGTATATATATATGTGTACATATATATTGCTTATATATATGTGTGTACATATATGTGCATATATATGTGTATATATGTGTAAATATGAGACTTATAGGAATTGGCTTGTACAGTTGTGGGGATTGGCAAATCCAAATTCTGTAGGGCAGGCCACAAGTTGGGAACTATGCTGATGACTTCAGTGAATACCCCAGAAGAAGCTGGCTGCTGAAGTAGAGATAGAAATTCTTTCAGACTGCAGAAATCATCAGTTCTTCCTTTAAGGCCATCAACTGATTGGATGGAACTTTTTTCTTTGCTGAAGGCAATCTTCTTTGATGATTGTAGATGTAATTAGCCATAGATGCAATCAATTGACTAATGATTTAAATCCACTAAATATTCTCACAGTATCAAATAGGCCAGTGCTTACTTGACCAAACAACTGGACACCGTAACCTAGCCAAGCTGACACATGAACTTAACTCTCACACTGCATCTTTTTTTCTTGGGTCAGGCAGTTTCTCCAGTGAGAAAACTTCCAGTGTCCTGCCTGGCAGATATTCTGGGAGTCAACATTCTGGCTGCTATCATTCTGGGACCCAAGCAGGGGAAAAGAGATGGGGACTTTCAGTATGGTGTGTCAGTTCTGATCTCAGATATAGTTGAACCCCAAGCTGAGCCTGCCTGAGAGGGTAAGCTTCTAGTCTTTTGAAAGTTGGGGTACAGTAATGGTCTGGCTAACCAGAACCTAGTGATACTTTTGAAAGTTTTGCATTGATTGAGAAAATTCAAATATGTAAAGTGCTTCAGTGATATTCTAGACAATAAACCCAATAACTTAATACCTGGACTATTTATGTTTCTTGTTCTGAGGCTTAGAAGAGAATAGAGGACAGTACCAGACACTGTGGTAATTGGTACTTGAGTGACATTCCCACACCCCAGCAGTCATGCTCTTCTGTCTTATTGTGTAAAGGAAACAATAATTTTTCTCAAACTCATTGTTCTACTTAGCTTAGGGATGAGTTCCCATACTCTCTCCTGATATCTCTTTAAGATGCATAGAGGACTCCATTATCCCAAGGAAATGTTTGTTCAGTGCTCATTCCTAAACATTTACTCAGTATTTTACATTTTCCTAAAGATACCTAAATAGTATGCAGGGTCTTTCCAGTGACAACCTCTTTGTAGTCCCTAGTCTCCTTAAGATCAACAGGACCCTGTAGAGATAAATGGAATATACTTCCATTTGTGAGTATTGCAATTCTTTAATAGTAGCGATTTCATTTGGTGAGTCATATGCCACTCAAAACAGTTTCATACCCACTGGAACAACAACAGATCACCTAATTGTTTTTAATGGATGATGATTTAATATGTTGCACAGTTGATATCTTGGCAACCCTCTCTCTCTCTTTCTCTCTCTCTCTCTCTTTATATATATATATATTTTTTTTACTGGGAGGTCCCGGGGATCGAACCCAGGTCCCTCCATATGGGAGACGGATGCCCAACCAGTTGAGCCACATCCGCCCCCCTCTGTATATTTTTATGACTTAATACAGTGGCTTTCTAACTTTTTGAGCCAGTCCTCAAAAAATCAAGTATGAAAATATTTATCTTGCAACACACACACACACACACACACAAACTGAGGCAGGTTTGAAGAAATAATATTCTTATGACAAATGTAATACTCTCATATTTTCTATACTATTTAATTTAAAAATATGCTTCACAAATGACATACAGTTTGAAAAATGCTCCCTTAAAGTTCTTAATATCATTTGGGGGATGAGGGTGGGATATTGTGAACACTCTTGGGACTGTGATGAAAGTACTGGAATCTCTTCTCAGAAAAATGCACATACACACATTTTTGCATACAGTTCAGGAGATCCTTAGTCCTTAGGCCTAAATACATTCTTCCTAGATCTAAAAGCTTCTCTGCTGTATGGAATGTTGAGTTATCTTGCTTTGCGGATACATTTCATCCACATGGCTAGACAAATGTTATCAATTGCACATCAGCATATTCTCCTCCTCCTTTACTCTTGCTAAATGTTATTAATACAGGTCTCAGGTGGTCCAGAGAAACCCCATAATAAATAAAACTTCATCTTACATATCAAGCCTAAAAATGTCACAAGCTCCCTATTTCTCCTGGGTGTGTAGTTGTCTTTGTAATATTTAGTCAATGCACAAGAAACTGGGAGAGACAGATACTTGCTTCTGATATGTCAGGAGCCATTGTGCCCTTTGTAGAGCTGCTCCAGTCCTTAGGAAGTTAATCCCTTCCCAGCACTCTTCATTTCTAATGGAGAAGCTTGTTTATTACCAGTCACCTTCCCCAATGTTGTGCACACCTCTGTCTTATAATTAGAATGGAGCCCCAGATTTTTTGGAATGGTTTAAAAAACTGGCTTTTTGGTGTGAAGAGAAGAATTAACTGACTTTCTGCCTTCCCTCCCTTTCTCCTTTCATGCTTTCTGTCTTTCCTTCCAAAAATATTTATTGAGTTCTTTCTATGACCAGGCTTTTTACATGCAGGGAATACAATGGTGATAAAATCTCCAGGTTTGGGTAAGCCTGGCAGAGTCTTGCCTCATTCTTCTACGACTTTTATTCTGTGGTTTATTCTTCTGTGGCATCATCAGTGCTGTCAGTGGCTTCCCCACTGCTCACTTCCTGCTTTACTTGGTTTTGGTATTTAACTCTTTTTGCCCACATTGGCAATTCTCATCTGTAGTTTTTCTTTTACCTAGAACAACCACCACATTTTTCTTCTTTTACATAATTATGTAAGTATGCAAATCATAAAACATCATCTGTTATGAGCCACTGTTTTGGAAATAACATCATGGAAAAATGGTGTTTAATTTTAAAAAATCACATCCAAAGTTTAGAGTAAGGATTTTTGAATGCTGTCTTAATAATAGGGATATTTTCATCTGATAAAATATAAGGTCATTGTGTTTGAAATATTATTAGTATTCTTTCAAGAGCAGACATCAATCTTAGAAATCTTGTGTACAAACATGACAGAATTGGTCTGTATTACACTCTGATAAAAATCACAAAATATTTTATTTTCTCCACTTTTTTATGAATGTGGAAAATTTACATATTATTACAATAGCTTTTACTTCAGTTGGAATAGAATCTAATACATTGTTAATGGCTCAATTGAAAATATGTGCATCCATGTTTTTCTGCAATTATCCAGTGGTTTTTTTCTTAAACTTTCTATGTTTTACAACCACGCTCAACAAATACACTGTATGCTTGCTAGAAGTTATCCCTTTCAAGGCCCATGGTAGACATCTCTTAATTGATTACAGCATCCTTTCCTGCTGAGCTTGGGCAGTCTCACATGCTCTCAATTTAGTAATCTAGGTCATTGTTAAATGAGTGCAGATAACAAGTGAGGTGAGAGCTATTTGCCATATTAGTTTTGCACCCTAACCATTAGAATGAATATTTCAGCAGAAGGGCCAAAAAGTCTGCTGAAGTTTGGAAAAGGGAAAATATAAGGAGGCATAATAATGTAGCGATTTAGGCAGGGATTGGCAGACTTTTTCAATAAAGGACCAAATAGTATTTTAGGCTTTATGGACCACGCGGTCTCTGTCATATCTACTCAACTCTGCCATTATAGTGCGAAAGTAGGTATCAACAATACATAAATTAATGAGCATGGTTGTGTTTCAATAAAACGTTATTTATGAAAACAGGTAACACGCCGGATTTGGCCTGTGTGTCATAGTTTGCTAACTCCTGGTTAAATCACTGCTCCTCAAAGTGTATTCTGATGACAACCAGTATTGGCATTACCTGAATGTTTGTTAGTAATGCAGATCCTAGTGCTACACTGGATCAGAATCTCTGGTGGTAGGGCCCAGGAATATGCATGTTTACTAGCTGACAAGGTGATTCTGACACTAATGTTTGAGAACCCCAGGTTTAAATAATACTGGACCTCTCTTTTTAAAAATGTAGGTAGGGAGCAGATGTGGCTTAAGCAGTTGAGCACCCACCTCCCACATGGGAGGTCCCGGGTTCAGTTCCTGGTGCCTCCTAAAGAAGATAAACAAACGAGCAGACAATAAGCAGACATCAAGCAAAGACAACGAGCAGACAATGAGGAAAAACACTGAGCAGACAATGAGTGCAAACAATGAGCAAAAAAAAAAAGAACAAAAAATAACAAGCAAAACAGATGAGGGAGCCATCTTGCAGGGGGTGTGTGTGAAATGTATGTAATACTCAGTTATGGAACTATCTGATGGATTTATTTAATGGCTGATCTTTAATTACTTTTCCTGTCTCTTCTATGGCATTTAATCCATTCAAGTTTTCTACTTCTTTGGTCACTTTGGGCAATTTACACTTTGCTAGAAAATTATCTGTTTCCTTTGGGCTTTCAAATTTGTTGATGTGTTTTTAATATATGTCTGCAAAATTTTTGACACTCCACCTGTCAAGAGGTAAGTTTATGTTCTCTCCCCTTGGATCTAGGCAGGCTTATGATTGCTTTAATCAATAGAGTATGGTGGAAGTGATGTGGTGTAACTTCCAAGGCCAGAAAAGGCCATACAACTTTTACCCAGTTCTCAGGGATGTTCGCTCTGAGGGGATGTCTGCTCCCATGTAAGAAGTTTGATTTTTATGAGTCTGCCATGCTGGAGAGGCCATGTATAAGCATTCCTGTTGATAGCCCCACCTGAGCTTCCAGCTATCGGCCAGCATCTCCTGTCAGCCATGTGAGCGAGCCGTCTTGGGACACTCAGTCTGGTTGAACTTTCAGATCCCTGCAACCCAGCTCACCCTCTTAACGTACTCATGCCAAAGTCCCTCTGCAAAGTCCCTCTAGCTGAGCCCTTCCTGAATTCTTGACCCATAAAATCTATGAGCATAATAAAATGGTTGTTGTTTTAAACCCAAGTTTGTGTAGTTTGTTAACCGGGACAGTTACCCTAGATTCTAGTTACCTTAGAGTTGCAAGTACTATTGTTTTATAATTATCTGTGCTTATCTATACTTATGATTCCTTTCAAACTCCTCATCTTATATATATTTTTTGCTCTCAGTTTTCTTTCATCAGAATTGAGGGAGAGTATTTATTTTATTAATCATTTCAGAATGTCAGTTTTTAGATTATTCATTCTATCTACTATTTGAGAAATTCTGTTTCATTAATTAAAACTTTACCTTTATTCATTTGTTTTCTTCCTACTTTTCATTAATTGACCTTTTCCTAGTTGCTAAAGGCGAGCATTAGGTTAATTTCCTTTTTTCCTCTATAAACAATACATTCAAAGCTAGAAGATTTCCTGTGAGCCCTGCTTTCTCTGTATCCCATAACTTTGGTATGAAACATTTTTCTCTTCATTGTTTTCTGGAGTGGCTGTAATTTCAGTTTTATTTTCCATTTGGTCAAAGGATTTTGGAAAGTGTTTCTAAATTTTCAAATAGTTAAATTTTTCTTTTTTCCTTGGGAATGGTGATCTTCCTTTTTTTTCAATATGTATAATTCATGTTTTTCCACTATTCCACGGAAATAAAATTACAACTATTTTCTCCACCAAGACCCTTTCTTCTTCCCTTACCAGAAAGTTAGCTTTTACTTTAGAGTGCTTTTACTTCCTTATTCCCCACCATGAGACCTGTGCATTTGCTTCCACTGTCTTCCCATGCTGGTCTTCCCTAACACCCAAGATTTTTTTTTTTTTTTTTTTTTTTTTTTAAATGCCAGTCTTCCCTAACACCCAAGATTTTTTTTTTTTTTTTTAATAGTTTAGTAATTTTTGTTTCAGACTATTAGGGTTTTTTTTCCCCACAGGTTTTTTTTCTTTTCTTTAATTTTAAAGAAGCTTTAGATTATATAAATGTTACATTGAAAATACAGGGGATTCCATATACCCCACTCCGTCCCTCTCCCACACTTTCCCCTGTTAACAACATCTTTCATTAATGTGTATCATACCCATATGTTGGCACTACTAGTTATAAATCCTGTGATGTGCTCTCACCATTTCTATTCATTTCCAAACATTTACAAACAACATTTTACCAATTCTGCACAGATTAAACCTCAGCTTTCCATTTTCTAACCGGATTGTTTTTCCTGGTGGCTTATATTCTAGCTATTAACTCCATGAGTTTGCTCGTCATATTTGGTTCATAATAGCAAAATAATACAATATTTATCCTTTTGTGCCTGGTTTGCTTCTCTCAACATAATGTCCTCTAGGTTCATCCATGTTGTCATATGCTTCACGACTTCCTTTCATCTTACAGCTGCATAATATATCATCATATGTATATTCCAAATATGATATTATCCATTCATCAGTTGAGGGACACCTGGGTTGTTTCCATCTTTTAACAATCGTGAATAATGTTGCTGTGAACATCGGTGTGCAGATGTCTGTTCGTGTCACTGCTCTCAGTTATTCTGGGTATATACCCAGTAGTGGTACTGCCGGGTCACATGGTAGATCTATATTTAAGTTCCTTAGGAACAGCCAAACAGACTTCCACAGTGGCTGCACCATTCTACATTCCCACCAACAGTGAATAAACGTTCCTATCTCTCTACACCCTCTCCAACACTTGTAGTTTTCTGCTTTGTTAATAGTGGCCATTCTAGTAGGTGTGAAATGATGTCTCATTGTAGCTTTGATCTGCATTTCCCTAATAACCGTGATGTTGAACATTTTTTCATGTTTTTTTTTGTTCTTTTGTTCTTCATGTGTTTTTTCACCATTTGTATTTGTCTATTCAGATCTTTTGCTCATTTTTCAATCAGGTCATTTGTCTTTTTATTGTTTAGTTGTAGGTCCTCTTTATATATCATGGATATTAGTTCCTTGTTGGATGTATAATTTCTAAATATTTTCTTCCATTATGTAGGCGCCATTATACCCTCTTCACAAAGTCCTTTGAGGTGTAGAAGTGCTAATTTTGAGAAAGTCCTGTTTATCTATTTTTTTTTTTTTTTTGCTCATGCTTTGGGTATAAGGTTTAAGAGACCCCCACCTTCCACAAGGTCTTTTAGATGTTTCCCTACATTATCTTCTAGATGTTTTATGGTCCTGGCTTTTATGTTTAGGTCTTTGATCCATTTTGAGTTGATTCTTACATAGAGATTGAGATAGGAGCCCTCTTTCATTCTTTTGGTTATGGATATCTAGTTCTCCCAGCACCATTTGTTAAAGAGACTATTCTGTCCCAGAAAACTGGACTTGGTAGGCTTATCAAATATCAGTTGACCATAGAAGTGAGGTCTGTTTATGAACTCTTAATATGATTCCATTGATCAATGTATCTATGTTTATGCCAATACCACTGCTGCTTATGCAGTTTTACTCATGGGATTTTTCAGCCAGCAGAGGCTCCCTTCCTTTGCCCCTTTCTCTTCTGGATCATGTGTTGCCTTCCCCTGGTGTCTGAGTCCCCAGAGCAGCCCTCCAGACAGTACCCACTTGTCCTCTAGCTATTTTTCCTGGGATAGAAGTTAGCCCTCTGCCTCTACAATCCTCCCATCTTCTGGGAAGTTCTATATTATTTTGAGCCAATAAGATTTGTGGGGTTTTTGCCCTTTATGTTTTTGGATATATTGTGTCTGCTTGGAATGATGTGTAGTTTGCTGTTTTAAGGTATTGTGTTCTACAGAAGGACATGAGATCAATTTGCTAGTCAGTTGTTCAAAAATTCTGCATCGTTACCATTTTTTATTTTTGTTTCTGTTTTTTGGCCAATTTGGTTTTTATTGTTTACTTAGAGAAGTATGTTAAATTCTACCACTATGAAGAATTTGTGATTTCTTCTTGCAGTTCAGTCAATTTTTGTTTTATATAGTTTGAAACCCTGTATTTATGTACATACAAATTTAGAATTGTTATATTTTCTGGTTAATTAAACTTTCTATCATTACGATATATCCTGTTTTATTTTATTTTGCCTTAAAGTCTATTTTTTTGGTCTGATATCAGTATAGCTATATCAGTTCCCTTTTAGTTAGTATTTATTTTATGTATCTTTTCCATCCTTTTCACATTTTTCCTGTTGTTGTTTTTATTGATTTCTTTCTTTTTTTAACTTTTTATTTTGAAATAATTTTAAACTTATAAGACAATTGCAAAATTAATACAAAACCAATAAAGATAATTCCAATATTCCTCCTACACAGATACCCAGATTTACCAACTTTTAACATTTTACCACATTTGTTATATCATGTTTCCTGTCTGTCTGCCTGTCTGTCTATCTATCTATCTATCATCTACTTTTGAAACATTTGAGAGTAGGTTGCATACATTGTGCTCCTTGAACAATTATAACTTCCATATATATTTCCTAAGAACAAGGATATTCATTTATGTGAATATAGACTGTATGCCTTATATGAATGTTAAATTTCTTACTAAATGCTTTGATATTATATCTCCCTGTTCTATTTTTCTTTCTTTCCTTTCTTTCATCTTCTGAATTTTATGTGTATTTTTAAAATTATTATTATTCCCTTCTCTTCTCTGTTGATTCAGAAGTTAGGCATTCCTTTCTTTTGCAGTTCTTTTAATGGTTATCTTAGAGTTTCCAACATGTACCCATAACTTATCAAAGTATGATATTAATTGATATTTTTATCCTCTCCCTGGTCAGTGTAAGACTTTAAGTTTTATTACCCTCTTGACTTGTTTTCATAAATTTTACAAAAAGTAAAGTATTATTTTTATATGTCAATATTAATTTTGATTTACCTACCTACTTAGAATTCATTGCTCTTTTTTCCTTTCTGCATCCCTGATCTTCCTTCTGATTGAAGCATATTCCTTAATAAATCTTTTAGTTCAGTCTGTTGGCAATGAATTATTTTAGTTTTTTCTTTGTCTGAAAATATTATTTCTTCATTCTAGAAATATATATTATAAGTTTTGTTGAGAAGTAAGCTGACAGTCTAATTGTTATTCTTTTGAAGGTAATCTATCTTTTATTCTCTGACTTCTTTTAAGATTTTTCTCTTTGGTGTTTTGAAAACAGTTTTACTTTAGTGTGCCTAGATGTAAAATTTGCTTTTATTTATATGGCTTGGGGTTTATTGAATTTCTTGAATCTGTGGTTTGATGATATTCATCAGTCTTGGAAAAAACAAATACAGACTTGTTTGTAGAAATAATCTGTGTTCCAGGATGATGTTATCTTCCTCCAGAAAAGGATTGTATTTCTTTCTGCTAGTGTCTCAGGCACAACCAATCCAGGATCATGTAATCCAGTTTTAGGGACTGAGAGGATTTGATGCCTATTGTATACTGCTATAGCTTGCAAGTCCTTCAGAGTTTACCCCAAAGTAATGAGGCTTCCTGAGGGACTCATCCTTGGTGGGCTTTAAACTTCAATGCTTATCCCCATAATCTCATAATGGTACCAGAGACATCCCACTCAGCCTATAGTTGTTTCCTCAGGCATTGGTGAACACTCACCTCCCTTGATTGCCATCATTCTCCCTGTTCTCACCTTCCTGAATTGCCATAATTTTCCCTCCTTCCTTGTAGGTAGTATTATTAGGTAGAATCGTCTCTGTTGTGAGATGAAGGAAGAGTCAATGATGGGTGGGCAGGGGTGAAGCCACCAGGTTGATTCCCCTGATGGGAAGAAACTGTAAAGTGGTTAATTCCACTGGCTCCCTCTGAGGGCGGAGGCTTCTTCCCTCACTTCGGTAAGTAGTCTTGGGTAAGTGGCAAAAGATTGAAATAGTGTACATTAGCAACCTGTGTGTATCATTACTCATAGGGCTACTACTTTAAAACTAAAGGATTTGTTATTTAAAGAATGAAAATATATATAAGTTATGGATGTCAATCATTTGTATAATTTTATTTTTCCCCAATTTGGGCTAAAAAACAGGTCTTTGAGAAATCTGATGTGAAAAGTAACAGTTCTAAACTTTGGGACACTGAATATAGTAAATAAAATGAGAAGTTATGAGGCATAGTAAGAAGAAAGAAAACTAGTGAATAGATGGTCCTGTATCTGAGGCAGGCCAAGGTCAAAATTGTGGTAGTGTGATCACAGGCCGACAGTGGTTTAGTACTTACCTGGCAAAGTACAGAGGTAATACAGGGAACAGGGAACAAGCGTATGTAGAGGAAGAGATCTGAATTAGCAGGATGTAGGCAAGAACCTAAGAATGACAGTAAGGTCAGGTGTAGTATTTAGACTAAAATTTTTTTTGGTATTTTATGTGTTAGATTTAAAGTTGTAAATTAAGAATCTGTAAGCTCGAGCTCATGAGAAGTGAGCCTTCAACAAAATTCTGAACTTTTGGCCTACTACCTCGCCACATACACTTGCCTTAGGATCCTAAGGACTGTTTCAGGAGTATTTTCCCCTCCAGCCTCTGCCAATGAAAATCATACCACTCTTCACGATTTAGGTCAACTGCTGCTTCTCCTTGTGAACACTTCACTTTTCACCCTGCTGGAAATCATCTCTGCCTTCTATGAGTGCCAGTTCTACATTGTATATGTTGTATATTTATTACATTTTACCTTACATTGCATTTATTAGGGAACACCGTTAGATATTTTTGTTTCTCTCCTTCCACAGGGGCAAGCACAGGGTTTTATATGAATTAGATGCTCAATAAATATGAACTATGAAGAAACAAAATTAATATATGACTATGTGAATTTCTGTCAGCTATAGAGAAAAGCATAAATACCAAAGAAAACTTGAGTGTCATCACTAGATATGAAAGATATTTAGTCCATAGATTGTTGGACTGGCAGAAGATGACTTTATTGTAAAATTCATTAGTCTGTTTTATCTATGAGCATCATCTACTTTTTAAAGATCTACACTTTAATCTGGAATCTTATTTGTAATAACAGTTGGTACGGAAGGAACTTGTGCACTTTTAATTATTTATAAATGGCTTTCTTTGATCATTTTGTAGAATTTCCATTTTTATATCTTTGAGTTATTAACATTTATGTTGAGGGCAGTTATTAAAATATTGTTGTTTTATAATAATTGAAAGTTATAGGATCATTAAAACTCATTTATTATTAACCTCTGGATCTACTGGAAAATGCTTAATAAATATGTTTATTCTGGCTCCATCCTTTTTCATTTGGGTATATTTTCAGGCCTAAAGATTTTGTTTGATATGTTGATTTCATTGGAAATTTGGAAAAGAAACATTGCTATAGACACGTAAACTTATGGAATGGAAATCAACTTCAGTTACAAAGGTTTTCATCTTAAAAATGTCTTTCTCCATATATTTTCCAAGAAAGATAAGAGTTAATAACAACCCTTATCCTTTAAATGAGAAATATACTTAACATAGCTTTAAGCAGATTATGACATTTAATGTCGGAATATGTTGTAGTGACTGGCTTTTAGAGTTGACTTGAAATCCATTTTCCACATTTCCCAATCTCCTGTGGAGTTTCTTTCCTGCTCCCTTGGGCTAAAAATACTTTCCCAAGTCTTAAATATTTTTGCTTAACTGCTCTGTTGAGGAATTTTAATTTCTCATTTCAAAGGTATAGCAACTATTTGTTATCAGTTAAACACAATCATAACCAAAGTTTTTGGATTGATAAATTAGAGCTTTTTGATCACCCAAGATGGAAAAACTTACTCTTTTCATCATGCGCTTTATACCTTTGTTTTCTACTTCACAACTGAAATTATTTGTGTATATGACCATATGATTTCCTTTTAGATGGAAATTTCCTTGAGATCAAGGATCTTACTATTTTGTTTCCTCCATAAGGCCGTAGTTCCTTGCACATAGTAGGAACTTGACACACATTACTATATAAATGATTGAATAAAGTGATGAAACTGCCATTGTGATAATAGTAAAGTGATTTTAGTAATGGCCCTACTAATTTACTATGGTAACTTTTTTGGGATTATATGTAATATTCTGTTAGAGCAAAATTATTTTCTGCATATAATCTAAATATAGTACACAGTATATATAGTAACATAGAAGGCTAAATTCTAAAAAGCCTATTTACCCATGGATTTCAAAATCTTTAGACACTTGATAGTTCTCTCAATATCTGGGTATGACAAGATCAATGAGCAGTAATTTACCTGTTCAGTGCAGATGAAACCAGCATATGTGATACAATGCTACCTTCCCTTTCATCTCTCCAAAGCTTTTAAAGGAGATTTTGGCCATGTTTTGATAATGCCAGATAGTGTTGGAGAAGTGAGGACATTGTGTATCAGTCTCAGAACTGAGGACTGAGAGCACCTGGGCCCCTTGGGAATCTGAGCAAAGGGTAGAGGTAGACATTCTGGACAGTGAGTGGATTAGTGACTGGGCATTGGGGAAACTATGGAGTTGCATCTTCTGTCATGTGGATATTGGCTGCTGATCCCAGAGGGATATAACAAATGAGAATTAGAGAAAAAACAGTATCTAAGCAATAAATCAGATAACAACACCAATTTGTGTCTAAACCTTTTTGGCAAGGATCTATTTCTTGGTATAGCAAATATTTTAGCAGGTTATCTTCCACCCAGGCTGGGCTAGTAGTAAAAAAAGAAGACCAATTACCATTCATCCTTAATTTTTACTTGTTGAATTTCCATTCATGACCCCATAGTTGTATGTAGTGGATCCTGGATGCCCCCATCAAGTTAATTCACTTGTTCTCTGTTCCCATAGTGTCAACCTCTATTTAGCACTTAATTTATTCTCCCTTGTGTTAAAGTTAGTTGGTCACATGTCCAGATTAGTAATTTTCAAACTTTGGGTCATGACCATTACTGAGTAGTAAAATCAGTTTGGAATGAGGGAGGTGCAACATCTGACAAGAATTTTTTGAAGGGGGTTAAAATAGATAAGAGTAGAAAGTAGAGTTGTATCACAAGTACTAAGGATATTTTTCTTGAAACATTTATTTTAATATATATGTATATATATATATATTAGATTATAATGTAAAAATGTTTGTTTATATGGATCAAGTAAAAAACGTGAGCAAACTGAACTAGACTCTATATTCCTTATGTTAAGAATCTGATCTTTGTATTTGTTAAGTACTTTCATATTATAGATGCTCAAGGAATGATTACTATATTTGTCTCAATAGTCATTGTGCATATTAAAAAGAGGGGCATCCTTGGCCATTCAATTCCTATTTGACTTATGTGGATGTGGAGATTTTTCATCAGGCATGCCTTTAAGTGTATCCCATCCATTATTTAGTCTTTAGTTAAATTGGTTTGGTATGGTTATACGCAATCTTCCTTCTTTCTTCCTTTGTGTTTGCTACAGGGCTTATCAAGGAATCTTTGCTGGGAGATAATGTGAGAAGATTGGTCATGATTTAGACTCATTACGCTCCTCCCCTGCAATATGTATTGAGTGCTTCCAACTTATCAAGCACTAGTATAAATATTTTGCTTGTATTAATTCATTTACTCCTCATAATAATCCAATGGAATGTTCTTTGTCATCCTCATTTATGGATGAGAGAATTGAGGCACAGGAATTAAGTAGATTAAGATCACAGAGTTAGTAAGTGGTCTGTATTTGAACCTAAGCAGTCTGTGGGTGTAATGGAAAGAACATAGCACTGTTCAAGGGCAGATAGCTAGCCTTGAAGGCTGATTGGCTTAGAGAGTTTTCCTCAGTCAAGGCTCTTTCTTGGGAGAAGGCTTCTGACCACAAGGCCTCCTCATTGTCTTTTGTATGACTGAGCTCTGAAATTAGGTAAAGCTGGAACTGAATTCTCATTCTTCACTGAATGTTTTGGTGCTGTATGGACATAGCTTTAGACAGATAGCCAGAGGCCTTGCCTTCTTTTAGACAAATTTGTATTTGGCCAGAAAAGCAATGACCAGAATTGGACATCTGAAATATATAGTCTACTCTATAGGCTATCCCGTGGCTAGTATAGGAATGATGAGCTGAAATAGTTCAAGCAGAATAAACAGAGAAGAGAAGGATAATTTGTATACACACACACACACATGTATACATATATGTTATACATATATGTGTGTGTGTGTATCAACTTAAAAAGGAAAAATTAAGGATATTGTTAAATCATGTTGACAAGTGTAAGAGGGAAAATGAAGGTCATAAAGGTCATGAAGGAGCTTGTGGTAGGCAGAATGAGGCCTCTCCACAGATGTCCATGCTTAAATTCTTGGAGCCTGAGAGTATGTTGCCTTACATGGCAAAACAGACTTTGCAGATATAGTTAATGACCTTGAGACAGTAGAGATTTTCCTAGATTATCTCAGTGGACCAAATATACCCTAATCACATGAGTCCTTAAAATTAGAAAACTTTTAACTGTGAAGAATTTGGCAAGGAAACATTCTCCCTTAGAATTCCCAGAAAGGAGCATATTCTTGCCCATACCTTGATTTTAGCCTGGTAATGCCTCTGTTGGGCTTCTGACCTGCAGAACTGTAAGATAATACATTCGTGTTATTTAAGCCACTAAATTTGTGGTAATTTGTACAGCAGCAAAAGAAAACTAATACAGAGCTGTTTAGCACATCTAAAGTTATCAAGAAGAGAGTTTCTTAGAAGGTAAGGGGTCTTTCCAAATGAGAATGGTTGAAGAAGTTGAAGCTATTTAGCCTTGAGAAGACAAAATTAATGAGGGTACTTGAGATCTAGCATTCAGTATTTGAAAGGCTGCCATGTGGTAAAAGGATTAGATTATTTTGTTGAGTTGGAAGATTTTAGGTCAAGAGTTGAAGTTATGGAGTGTGTAACAATTATAGCTATCAAAAATCAGACATGAACTGCATTATAAAATATGAGCTCCCCTTCTCTGGAGGTGCCCAGAAATAGCAATACATGGCATTTGTAAAAACATTTTGCAGTTTGCAAAAAAGCTTTGCATTCATAAATCATCTCATTTAATCCTCAACAATTCTGTAAGTTAGTGTTTTCTCATTTTACATGTAAGTAAATGAATGCTCAGAGGGTTTATGTAGCTTAACCAAGGGTCCATAGTAAAGAGCAGAGTTGAGAATTGTGCTTTGTTTTAGGAATTGAAGGCCAGTGTTTTTCTTAATAAAGCATCTCTTCTTTCTTTCATTCATGTGTTCATTTTTATAGAGATAAGAGCAACTAGATTATCATCTCTCCCAGGATATTGTAGGAGAGAGGCCTGGCATTAATTAAGAGATTGGATAGATGCCTTATAAGGTCCCTTCCAACTTGAAAATTCAGTATTTTATGAAACAATTTTTTAATAGGCAACAATCTGCATAGTTTCATTGGTGAATTTTTGTCATCAGCCTATATTATGTATCAGGCATACATAGGTACAAATCAGGATGCTAAGCCCTGAACAATATAGTTTTGAGGTAGAACCAATAGACTATTCCAGGAGTAAACAAGAGACTACAGCTTACAGCTACCCTGTGGTATTTAGGTAAATGTCTAACAGTCAGAATCTCTGGATAAATAAGCCCTGATTTGTAGTATTTGCTGATTCCCGTGGTATAAATACTCCCACCTTGGCCAGTTTCACTTCCCAGTGTGGAGTTGGGAAGAGATAGTGTTTCTCCCATACAAATGAAAATAGACATAAATAAAACCAAGAGCATAGCATATAATGTAAAATATTTAGGAACTGATGAATTGTATTACCTTTGTTTTTATTATAATTTATTTATTTGTAAGTTTATATAATTTAATTTTTAATAATGGTTATGTTTAACAGTCAAATTTCAAAATTCCTGAAAATTTAACAGTCAGCTCTTGAAGTTGATATAGGCTAGCTGTAGCATACCACTGCAGCTGCCCTCAGAAATGCTGCTTAAGAGCCTTTGTATGGTGAGAACTGACCAAGCTGTCAAAGGGGTTTGTGTGCTTCTTCACGAAGCCTCCATGGTCTCATACCCAGTATAAATCCTGATATATGGGTCCACAAGAGCAGTTGTCTACCTCATGGGAGTGGAGTGAAAAAGCACCTGTCTACCTCTTCCCCTTTTTTCCAGTTATGTCGGGCTTATGTCTGGTTAAAATAGTCTACTGCACTTATTTTGTTTGTTGCTATGTAAAGGAGATGAAACTTGTGAATGGGGAAAATTTTCCTATTTTTTTTGACTTCTTGGCAGAGCAGACTAATGACTAGAACTGGAGGAGTATAGTTTTAAAGCCTGTTGTGAAACAATCTCTATGTAATTCTGTTTAAAGCTATTGTGTTTCATTTGAGGCTTTATAATTGTTAAAGAGGAAAGAGGTACCCAGCCCATTTAAGACACAGCGGTCTTGTTCAAGTTCAGGAGAAATGTTAGGGAAGAGAGGGGGAGCCCCCTTTATTCCATGGACAAGGAGCGTTCTGACAAGTCAAAAAAGAAGAGGTTGAGGGGGCTGAATCATTAGGGTAAGAGTCTGGAAGACCCAGAATGGGAGAAGTTAAGAAGAGCTTTTCCATCCAAGGAAGAAAGAACAGTTGTAAGTGGAACTGAATAAAAGACTGGTCAAAGACATAGACCCTCTGAGTGGGGAAAAAATTTTAAGGTTAATAGATTTAAGATGGGGATTATGCTTTCTTTATTGCTATAGCCTTAGCACCCAGAGCAGAGGCTGATACACAGTCCACAGTAATACAAGCATAGGGAGTTAAATTGACCCTCTTATTTTTTAACCTTTAAAGTATAACTAATACATGAACACTTTCTCATTGTAAAAGTTATAAATAATAAGTGAAAGAGTAAAAGAATCAAAGTCCTCCTTCTCATATTCCATAGCCCAAAATCCATTCCCCTCACTAGAAGTAACCATTATTAACAGTTTGGTGTGTGTCTTATTAGACATTTTTTGACACTTCTACAAGCATAAATGTTCATATATAAACTATAAATAGCACACTCCATTTTTTTTTTCGTTTTCATTTTTTAAATTAATCTGTCCTGGAGATCTTTTGGTACAATCATCTTTAAAAAAATTTTTTTTTATATTTAAAAAAAATTTTAATTTTTAAAAAAGAAGCTTTAGGTTACATAAATGTTACATAAAAATTATAGGGGATTCCCATATGCCCCTCCCCCACCTTCCCACAGTAACAACATCCTTCGTTAGTGTGGTACATATGTTACAGTTGATGAACACATATTGAAGCATTGCCACCAACCTTGGAGTATAGTTTACATTATAGTTTACACTATGTCCTGCACAATTTTGTAGGTTATGACAAAATATATAATGGCCTGTATCTGTCACTGCAATGTCATGCAGGACAATTCCAATGTCCCCTAAATGCCCCCATATTATATCCATTCTGTCCTCTCCCTCCCCCCAGAACCTCTGGTGGCCACCACCTTTATATCATTGACAAAAGTTCCTCCATTGCGAGAATAATAATAAGTCTATAATTGAATAATAATAAGTCTACTTTAGTCCATTGTTCATTCCCCAATCTTGAGGATTTGGGGATGGTAATGCCCACTCTCTTTCCAATTGAGAGGGAGCTTAGATCCCATGGGACAGATGGATGGAACTGTTTTGCTTGTAGTTGCACACACTCTCTGTTCCTTGGGATGGATGTTGTCCATCGTCATCTCCTTGTTTGTTTTCCTGGGTGAGATCATTGAACTGGAGAGTAGGTGTTGCAAGTCCGCTGCCATTCAAGGCTCAACTGGCACATGAAAGGACCAAAGATTTAAGTCTCTGGCACATGTATTTAACAAGTATAGTGCTAATTATAGGTTCAAATAAAAGGGGCAGGAGAGCCATGTGTAGGGAAACTAAAAATGAATCTAACTCTGTTACACTGGGGAACGTAAATTCCAAAGTAAGGCCCACTGACAGGGTGCTGAATTCCTGAGCTGTCTACCCTGCTTATAGTTTCTGGATGTCTTTAGAGCCCTCAGGAACCTTGCTATTTGAGGCATCGTCTACTTTGGCAGTCAATGAGATCCTGCTGAGATACACATAAGCTTAACCTCTGGAATGACCTCCAGAGTCACTTTAAAATCTCTTAGCCATAAAAACTCATTTGTATTTACCATTTCCCCTTTTGGTCAAGGTCTCTTTCCAGATGCATTGCTAGTTGGTGCTTGGTAATAATCTCTTGGTGACAGAGAGGCTTATCCCCAGGGAGTCATGCCTCATGCCAGCGGGAAGGTATCACTTTTTTTTTTTTTCATTTAAAAAAAATTTATTGAAGTATGTCGCTCATACATGAACATACATGAACAATAAGTGTATAGTAATAGTTGTGAACTTACAAAACAAACATACATAACATCATACAGGGCTCTCATACCTCACCCTGCCACCAATACCTTGCATTGTTGTGAAACATTTTTAACTAATGATTAAAGTGCTTCCTCAAAATATTACTACTAACCAAAGTATTTTCCCCCAACCCACCCTATTATTATTGTTTTTTATATCATTTATACATGAACATACATAAACAATAAGTGTATAGTAAAAGTTGTAAACTTACAAAGCAGACATTCATAACATCATACAGGGGTCCATACATCAACCCTCCACCAACCTTGCATTATTGTGAGACATTTATTACAAATTATGAAAAAATATTGTCAAAATCTTACTACTAATTATAGTCCTTATCTTACATTTGGTGTAGTTTTCCCCCAATCCATCCTATTATTAATTTTTAAATATATTTTTATGACAGAAGTTGTAAACTTACAAAACAATCATGCACATGTACAGAATTCCCAAACAACACCCCTCCATCAACACACCACACCCCGGTGGAATATTTGTTACAGATTATGAGATATATCATCCGATCATCACCAGGTGCATAGTGTACATTTGGCACACATTCTGCATACTCCCCCATTATCAACACAGTACATCTTTGGCATAGATGCAAGAATATTACATTATTACTGTTAACCAGTCCATAGATCATTCCAGTTGTATTTTTCCCATGCTTCTCCACATTCCTACCACCCTGCAATAGTGATGTACATCTGCTCTAGCTCACAAAGGATACTTTTGCATCTGTACCATCAACCACTATTCTCATCCACCTCTGGGTTTACTGTGCTATTCAGTCCCTAGATTATTCTCTAACTTTCTGTCAACTGGCATTTACATCCCTAGACTACCATTTTCAGCCACATCCCTGTTTATAAACCAGCTGTTACTCACTATAATGTATTACCATCAATTTCCACACTTTTACAGTAAAGCTAATTAAAACTTCTACATACATTAAATATCATTAGTCCATCTCAGTCCTCCTCTTATCTCCTTTAAGAATCCACTACCTACTACCAGGTCTTGAAGATATTTTCCTACATTTTCTTCTAGAAGCTTTATGTTTCTTGCTTTTATATTTAGGTATTTGATTCATTTTGAGTTAATTTTTGTATAGGGTGTGAAATAGGGGTCCTCTTTCCTTCTTGTTATGGATATCCAATTTTCTCAGCATCATTTGTTGAATGGACTGTTCTGCCCAACCTGGGTAGGTTTGACAGGCTAGTCAAAAATCACTTGACCATATATGTGAGGGTCTGTTTTAACCATCGGTTCAGTTCCATTGGTCTGTGTGTCTGTCTTTATGCCAGTACCATGCTGTTTTTATCACTGTAGCTAGGTAAAACGACTTAAAGTCTGGAAATGAGAGTTTTCCAACTTTGCTTTTCCTTTTTAAGATGTTTCTGACTATTCAAGACCCCTTACCCTTCCAAATAAATTTAATAATCATGTTTTCCATTTATTTAAAAAATGCTGGTGGAATTTTTATTGGGATTGCATTGAATCTGTATATCAATTTGAGTAGAATTGACATCTTAATGATACTTAGTCTTTCAATCCATGAACATGGAATGTTCTTCCAATTATTTAGGTCTTTTTAAAAAAATTTGTTTTAACAATGAGTTGTAGTTTTCTGAATATAAGTGCTTTAAATAGTTGGTTAAGTTTATTCCTGAATATTTGGGTTTTATCTGTCATACTTTATTTTCACCACTCTTTTGACACTTTTAGTTACTTTTGTTGATATAATCTTCATTTCTAGACTGTCTTCTAGGCCTCTCTCTCCTGTCTTTTCTTTTCAGGCTGTAGCACATCCTTTAGTATTTCCTGCAAAGCAGATCTCTTGGTTACAAACTCTCTCAGTTTCTGTTTAAATGTGAATATTCTAAACTCGCCCTCATTTTTGAAAGACAGTCTTGCTGGATATAAGATTCTTGGAATTCTTATAAATTCTGGAAGTTTTTCTCTTGTGGTATCTTAAATATATCATACCACTCTCTTCCTGCTTCCATGGTTTCTGCTGAGAAATCAGCACTTAATCTTATTGGGTATCTCTTATACATTATACATTGCTTTTCTCTTGCTGCTATCAGAATTCTCTTTTTGTCTTTGGCATTTGACGTTCTGATTAGTGTGTGTCTTGGAGCTGGTCTATTTGGATTTTTTTGGATGGGAGTATGTCATGCTTCTTGGACATGGATATCTATCTCCTTCAATAGGGTTGGGGAATTTTCCACCATTATTTCTTCAGATATTCCTTCTGCCCCTTTTCCTTTCTCTTCTCCTTCTGGGACACCCATGACACGTATGTTTGCATGTCTCTTGCTGTCGTTTAGTTCTCTGAGACCTTGTTGAAGTTTTTCCAATCTTTTCTTCATCTGTTCTTTTGTATGTTCAATTTCAGAGGCCATATCTTCAAGCTCACCAATCCTTTCTTCGGCCTCCTCAAATCTGCTCTTATATGATTCCAGTGTGTTTTTTATTTCATTTATTGCACCTTTCATTCCCATAAGATCAGCCATTTTTCTGTGTATCCTTCAAATTCTTCTTTGTGCTCATCCAATGTCTTCTCAATATCCTTAATTTCTTTAGCCATCTCATTGAATTTATTAAGGAGATTTGTTTGAACATCTATGATTAGTTGTCTCAACTCCTTTATGTCTTCTGGAGACTTATCTTGTTCCTTTAACTGGGCCATATCTTACTGTTTCTTGGTGTGGATTGTAATTTTTTGTTGGTGTCTTGGCATTTTGCTTACTAGAGTATTCTGGGTGCAGTTTTTCTCTTTAGTTTTGGGCTTTCTGCCCTTCTCCCTTGCTGGTTGTGTAGAAGGAGCCAAGGATGTAGTTGGTGCTATAAGCTGTGGAGACTCAAGCTACCATCATTGCCCCAAGGACCAATGAAGCTTCTCCCAACTTTCTCCTTTGCCAGGGATAGGGACAGAGCCACAGCTGTGTGGAATACTACAACTCATGCAGGCCTAGACTGTAGTTGCTCAGAGAGACTGATGAAGCTTCTTGCCCCTTTCTCCTCTGCCTAGGGCAGGGATGGAGCTGCAGGTGTGGGCAGCAATCTATGCAATGGAGGTCCGAGATGACCACAGTTGCCCTGGCAGACTTCCGATTATTCAGTCTGAGCCAGCTAAATGTACCTTCAGTTACCTGGAGAGGCTGGTGCAGGGCCCTTCAGCTTCCTCCCTGCTAGAGGTGGGGCTGAAGCCTAGGCTAGGGCTGCAGGTCAATCTGGGTGAAAGAAACCAGTCTCCACCATCACTATGATTTTCAGTCAGCCCGGCTTCCCCTCATGCTGGGGTTGGAGTCAAAATGGCATCTACTGGCCTCCTCCTGACTTGGACAGGTTCAAACTTTAGCTGTTCTTGGGGTTATACTTCAGCCAGCCTAATTTACTAATCAGCCGCTGGAATTGGTGGCCAGTTGTCTCTTCCTCCTCTGTTTTTCGGAAATGGAACTTCCAATTCCTGCCACAGAGTAACTCCTGGGGCAGCTTGCGCTGCCAAAGTAGGATGATCACCAGCCTCTGTGGTGTGGCCTGTAATTTCCCGGAGAGGCTGGCCCAGCTCCCCCCAGCTTCCTCACTGCCCAAGGTGGGCCTGGGGTTTAGGATAGAGTGGCAATCTGATCTAGATGTAAAGAAGCAGGTGCCTACCAGCACTGTGATTTTCAGTCAGCCCCGCTTCCCCTCGTGTCAGGCACGGAGTTAAGATGGCGGCTACCAGCCTCATTCTGACTTGGACAGGTTCAAACTTCAGCTGTTCTTAGGATTATACTTTAGCTCGCCGAATTTACTAATCAGTAGCTGAAGTTGGTGCCCAACTGTCTCTTCCTTCCCCATTTTGGGAAGTGGAGCTTCCAATTCCAGCCACGGAACAGCTCCTGAGGCGGCTTGTGCCTCCAGTGGAGGATGGGCACTGGCCTCCGTGGCATGGGGTGCTCTACTTACGAATCTTCTCTGCAGATGGGCAGTTACCTCCTTCCTTTCTTTCAAGAATGTTACAGGATGCACTTCTGGTCTCCTGGAGCCCCCAAAGAAGTCCTCTAGATAGCTCTGGGTGATCACCAACTGCCCTGTAGCAGGAGCTGATTCTCAGAGCTATTTACTCTGCTGCCATCTTGCTGGTTGTCCCAAGGTAGCACTTTTATATGCTGAGTTTGGCTTAGAGAGAGGCCACATTTGAGCAACAAGGAGGCTTTCAGGAGGTAACTCTTAGGCAATATAAAATACTAGACTAAGTTTAAATTTCACAAGAAGAGGTTCATAAGTACAATCATGAATATTAAGGGCCTGGCATAATGGTCTGTCTTTCTTCACTAGGCATTGCCTTGTACTCAGAGTTCTTGCCTTCCTATTAGAGAATGTAGCAGTACTCCCCAGGGTGGGTGTTCTTTATTCTTTTGGTTGTAGCCTCTTTTATGTCCTCACATATGGTTAGCCTGGAGAATGTTCCATGTGCACATGAAAAGAATATATATTCTGCTGTTGTTGGGTGGAGTGTTCTACAGATGTCTGTTAGGTCTTGTTGGTTTATAGTGTTGTTTAAGTCTTCTGTTTCATTGCTGATCTTCTGTCTGGTTGTTCTATCCATTATTGAAAGTGAGGTATTGAAATATCCAACTATTATTATTGAATTGTATTATTCTCCCTTCAGTTTGGTCAGTTTTTGCTTCATAAATTTTGGGATACTGTTTTTATATGTATACATGCTTATTGTGATATCTTATTGATAGATTGTCCCTTTTATCATTATAAAATGTCTTTCTTTGTCTCTTGTAGCAATTTTTTTATTAAGGTCTATTTTGTCTGATATTAGTACAGCAACTCCAGCTTTACTTAATTACTGTTTACATAGTATATCTTCTTCTGTCCTTTTACTTCAGGCCATCTGTGTCTAAGAATTTAGTGTATGTCTCTTGTGGGCAGCATATAGTTAGATTATGCTTTTCATTTCTTAAAAAAAAAAAAACATTCTGGGAAGCTGATGTGGCTCAGTGGTTGAGCGCTGGCTTCCCACATACGAGATTCTGGGGTCAATCCCCGGCACCTGGTACTTCAAACAAACAAACAAAGAAAACAAAACTATTCTGCCAATGTATGCCTTTTAATTGGAATGTTTAATTTATTTATATTTAATATAATTACTGAAACGTAGGAGTTATGTCTGTTGTTTTGCTGTTTGCTTTCTATATTCTTAGATCTCTTTTGTTCTTTTCCTTCTTTTGTGCTAAATAGGTATTTTCTAATGTACCATTTTAGTTCTCTTGTTTCTTTTTCTGTATATTTTTGTATTGTAAGTGGTTTCTGTGGGGACTGTAACTAGCACTTTAATTTTTTTTTTTTTTTTAAGATTTTATTTATTTATTCATTTAACGCCCCCCTTGCTGCCTGTGCTCGCTGGGTCAGCCAACCACGCCGTGTGGGCGGGCCTGCCCTCACCAGGAGGCCGCGGGAACCGAACCTGGGGCCTCCCATATGGTAAACGGGAGCCCCACTGATTGAGCCACAGCTGCTTCCCAGCACTTTAATTTATAACAATCAGTTTGGAGTAGTACCAACTTAATTTCAAGAATATACAAAAACTTTGCTTCTGTATAGCTCTGACACTCTCTCCTTTATGCTGGCATCATTACAAATGACATCTTTATACATTGTGTGCCCATAACGTAGATTTATAATTATAGCTTTATGCAGTTGTTTTTTAGATCAGATAGGAAAAATAAAAGTTACAAACAAAAATAAATTTATATTGTCCATTATATTTACCTTTGTAGTTACTTTTACTTCTGCTCTTTTTCTTTGATATAGGTTCAAGTTACTGTCTAGTGTCCTTTCATTACAGCCTGAAGGAGTGCCTTTAGAATTTCTTTTTAGGGAAGGTCTGTTAGTGATGAATTTGCTCAATTTCTCTTTATCTGGGAAACGGATGTGGCTCAAGAGGTTCGGCGTCCGTCTACCATATGGAGAGACCGGGGTTCGATCCCCGGTACCTCCGGTAAAAAATAAATAAATAAATAAAATAAAATAAAAAAAAATTTTTTTTCTCTTTATCTGGTGGTATCTTAGTTTCGCCTTCATTTTTTTTTTTTAAGATTTATTTTTTTTATTTATTTCTCCCCACCCCTTCGTTGTTTGCATTTGCTGTGTCTGTTTGCTGTGTGCTGGTCTTCATTTTTTTTTTAGGAGGCACCGGGAACCGAACCAAGGACCTCCCATGTGAGAGGGAGGAGCCTAATCGCTTGAGCCATCTCTACTCCCCGCTTTGTTGTGTCTCTTATTGTTTTCGTCCTTGTGTCTCTTGTTGCGTCATCTTGTTGCATCAGCTTGCAGCACCAGCCTATCACGTCAGCTCGTTGTCTTGCTGGTCTTCTTTAGGTGGCACTGAGAACCAAACCCAGGACCTCCTGTGTGGTAGACAGGAGCTCATTCGCTTGAACCACATCTGCTTCCCTCCCCATTTTTTGAAGGATGGCATGCTTGGTATAGAATCCTTGATTGGCAGGGTTTTTTTAATTCCCAGTAGTTTGAATATGTCATCCCACTGCTATTTGGCCTTCATGGTTTCTGATGAGAAATCAGCTGTTAATCCTATGGGGAATTCCTTGTGTGTGATGAGTTGCTTCTCCCTTGCTGCTTTCAACATTATTACTTTGTAATTGTCTTTTCATAGTTTGATTATGATGTGTGTAGGTATAGTTCTCTTTGCATTTATCCTACTTGGAGTTTGTTGAGTTTCTTGGATGTGTAGATAACTGTTTTTCATCAAATTTGTAAGTTTCTGGCCATTATTTCTTCTTCTTCTTCTTCTTCTTTTTTCTTTTTTTTTTGTTAGATGAGTTGTATGCTTACAGAAATATGCATAAAATCAGAGTTCCTGTATACCACCATATTATTAACACCAGCATTAGTGTGGTACGTTTGTTATAATTCATGAAAAAACTTTTTAATTCTTGTACTATTACGTATAGGCCATCATTTACAATATGGTTCACTGTGTTGGACAGTCCTATGTTTTATCTTTTAATTTTTATTTGAATAACATATATATGACCGAAAATTTCATCTTTTGATCACATTCACCTATTTAATTCAGTGCTGTTAATTACACTCACAAATGTGCTACCATCATCACCATCCATTTCCAAAACTTTAGAATCAACCCAAATAGAAACTCTGTACAATTTAAATGTTAACTCCCCATTCCCTACCCCTATCCTAGTCTGGAAGCTTATATTCTTGATTTTGACTCTATGACTGCTTTTTCTTATGTCATATCAGTGATATCATACAATATTTGTCCTTTTGTGTCTGGCATGTTTCACTCAACATGATGTCTTCAAGGTTCATTCATGTTGTTGCATGAATCAGAACTTCATTCCTTTTGCATGCTGAATAATATTCCATTGGATACATATACCACATTTTGTTTATGCATTCATCACTTGATGGACACTTGAGTTGCTTCTATCTTTTGGCAATTGTGAATAATGCCACTATGAACATTGGTGTGCAAATATCTGAGTCCCTGTTTTCAGTTCTTTTGGGTATATACCTAGTGAGGTTCCTGGCCATATGGTAATGCTATACTTTGCTTTCTGAGGAACTGCCAAACTGTGTTCCATAGCAGCTGCACATTTTATATTGCCACCAGCAAGGAATAAGTGTTCCTATTTCTCCAAACCCTCTCCCACACTTGTAATTAAAAAAAAAAAATAGTAGCCATTCTAGTGGGTGTGAAATGGTATCTCATTTTGGTTTTGATTTGCATTTCCCTAATAGCTAATGATATGCTAATAGCACATCTTTTTATATGTTTTTTAGCCATTTGTATACCCTCATTGGAGAAATGTCTATTCACGTCTTTTGCCCAATTTTTAATTGTTGTTTGTCTTTTTATTGTTGAGTTGTAGGATTTCTTATATCTTCTGGATATTAACCCTTATTGGATATGTGGCTTCCAAATATTTTCTCCTGGTGAGTAGGTTGTCTTTTCACTTTTGTGATAAAGTCCTTTATGTACAAAAGTTTTTAATTTTGAGAAGGTCCTATATATCTCTTTTTTTGTTGTTGCTTGTGCTTTGGGTATAAAGTCTCAGAAACCATTGCCTAAAGCAAGGTCCTGAAGATGCTTCCCTATGTTTTCTTCTAGGAGTTTGATAGTCCTGGTTCGTATATTTAGATCTTTGAACAATTTTTAGTTAATTTTTGTATATGATGTGAGATAAGGGTCCTCCTTCATTCTTGTATATATGAATCTTCAGTTCTCCCAGCACCATTTGTTGAAGAGACTATTCTTTCCTAGTCGAGTGGTGTACTTGGCAGCCTTGTCAGATATCAATTGGCCATAGAGGTCAGGGTCTATTTCCGAACTCTCAATTTGATTCCCTTTGTCTATATATCAAACCATAGTCTTTTGACCACTGTAGCTTTGTAATAAATTTTAAAATCAGAAAGTGTGAATCCTCCAACTTCATTCTTCTTTTTCAAGATGGTTTTGGCTATTTGGGGCCCTTTACCCTTCAAATAAACTTGATGATTGGCTTTTCAATTTCTGCAAAGTAGGCTGTTGGAATTTTGAATGGATTGCCTTGAATCCATACATTATTTTGGGTAGAATTGACATATTAACAACATTTAATCTTTCAATCCATTAGCAGGGAATGTCCTTTATTTATTTAGATCTTGGTTTCTTTTAGCAAAGTTTTTAGTTTTCATGTATAAGTCTTTTACATAGTTGCTTACATTTATTCCTAGATATTTGATTCTTTTTGTTGTTATTGTAAATGGAATTTTTTCATTGATTTCCTCCTCAGATTATTTGTTATTAGAGCATAGCACTAATTTTTGCATGTTGAACTTGTACCCCACCACTTGATGAATTCGTTTATTAGCTCTAGTAGCTTTGTTATAGACTTTTTGAGACTTTCTATCAAAAGGATCATGTCAGGGAAGCGGATGTGACTCAACCACTAGGGCACCCACCTACCATATGGGAGATCCTGGATTTGGGTCCTGGTGCCTCCTGAAGAAGATGAGCAGATGCCACATCCACTGCAATGAGCTAGATGCTGCGGGGAGTGAATGTGGCTCAGGCTGTTGGGCACTCGCCTCCCATGTGGGAGGCTCTGGGTTCCATTCCCGGTGCCTCCTGGAGAAGGCAAGCAAACAATGAGCAGACAGAGGAGTGAACCATCTGGGGGGGCGGGGGGGTAAAAAAAAAAGGGATCATGTCATCTGCAAATAGGGAAAGTTTCACTTCTTCCCTTCCAATTTACATGCCTTCTATTTCTTTTTCCTACCTAATTTCTTTGGCAAGAACATCCAGCACAATGTTGAATAATGGTGGTAAGAGTGGGCATCCTTGCAGTGTTCCTGATCTTAGGGAACACTTTCAATCTTGCCCCATTGACTAAGATGTTGGCTGTGGATTTTTCATATATGCTCTTTATTATGTTGAGGAACTTTCCTTTTATACCTATTTTTCTAAGTGTTTTTATCAAGAAAGATGCTGGATTTTGTCAAAAATCTTTTCTGCATCAATAGAGATGATCGTGTGGTTTTTTTCCTTTCATTTTGTTAATGTAGTGTATTGCATTGATTTTCTTATTTCAAAACACCTTTCCATACCTGGGATAAATCCCACTTAATCAAGGTAT
This sequence comes from Tolypeutes matacus, assembly GCA_026826555.1. Classification (NCBI taxonomy): domain Eukaryota; kingdom Metazoa; phylum Chordata; class Mammalia; order Cingulata; family Chlamyphoridae; genus Tolypeutes; species Tolypeutes matacus. The sequence goes on from JAKSZT010007815.1 coordinate 41,560,605, forward strand.
ATAATTCTTTTATGTGCTGTTGGAATTTTTTTGCTAGTATTTTGTTGAGGATTTTTGCATCTATGTTCATAAGAGAAATGGCCTGCAGTTTTCTTTTCATGTAGTATCTTTATATGGCTTTGGTATTATGGTGATGTTGGCTTCATAGAATGAGTTTAGTAGCATTCATTCTGTTCATCCTGTTCAAAGATAAAATTAGATCATTTTTGAATGATTGGTAAAATTGACCTATGAAGCCATCTGGGCCTGGGCTTTTCATTTTTTGGGAGATTTTTGACGACTAATTCACTCCCATTACTTGTAATTGGTCTGTTGAGATCTGTTTCTTCTAGAGTTAGTGTAGATTGTTCGTATGTTTCTTGGAATTTTCCATTTCATTGTCTAATTTGTTGGCATACAGTTCATAGTATCATTTTAAGATCCTTTTTATTTCTGTGGGGTCAGTAGTAATTACCACCCTATCATTTCTGATTTTTAAAATTTTTGTCTTCTCTCTTTTTTTCTTTGTCATTCTAGCTAAAGATTTGTTAATTTTACTGATCTTTTCCAAGAACCAACTTTTGGTTTTGTTAATGTCCTCTATTGTTTTTTTTTTAATCTCTATTTAATATATATCTGCCCTAATCTTTGTTATATCTTTCTTTCTGCCTTTTTTTTTTGGGGGGGGGGTTTCCTGTTATTTTTCTAGTTCCTCCAAGTGTATAGTTAGATCTTTGATTTTAGCTCTTTCTTCTTTTTTAATGTAAGCAATTAGGGGAATAAATTTCCCTCTCAGCATTGCCTTCATTGAATCCCATTAGTTTTGTTTTTTTTAAAAAAAGATTATTTCTTCCCCATCCCCATGTTGTTTGTGCTCACTGTCTGTTCATTGTGTGCTTGTCTTCTTTTTAGGAAGCACCAAGAACCAAACCCAGGACCTCCCATGTGGGAGCGAAGCACCCATGAATCCCATTAGTTTTTATATCATTTGTTCTTGTTTTCATTCTTCTCAAGATATTTACTGATTTCCCTTATAATTTCTTCTTTGATTCACTGATTGTATAAGAGTGTGTTATTTAACTTCTGTGTATTTGTGGATTTTCCAAGTTAATGATTTCCAGCTTCATTCTATTATGGTCAGAGAAGATGCTTTGTATAATTTCAGTCTTATTAAATTTATTGAGACTTGTTTTGTGATCCAAACATGTGTCTATTCTGGAGAACAATCCATATGCACTTGAGAAGAATGTATAAATTGCTGTGTTGGGGTGCAATGTTCTGTTATGTCTGGTAGGTCTAGTTCATTTATCATATTTTCAAGTTCTCTGTTTCTTTATTGATCTTCTGTCAAAATGTTCTTTCTATTTATGAGAGTGATGTACTGCAGTCAACTGTTATTGTAGAGGCGCCTTTTTCTCCCTTCAGTTTTGCCAATGTTTGCCTCATATATTTTGGGGCTCTGTGGTTAGGTGCATAAATGTTTATGATTGTTATTTCTTTTTGGTGGCTTAACCTTTTTATTAATATATAGTGTCCTTTTTTCTCTTTTGTAACAACTTTTGACTTAAGGTCTATTTTGTCAGATATTGGTTTACCTACCCCAGCTCTCCTTTGGTTACTATTTGCATGGATTATCTCCTTCCTTCCTTTCACTTTCAGTCTATTTGTGTCTTTGGGTCTAAGGTGAGTCTCTTGTAAAGAACATATAGTTGGATCATGCTTTTTTATTCATCGTGTTATTCTATGTCTTTGATTGGGGAGTTTAATCCATTAGCATTCAGTGTTATTACTATAAAGGCAGAACTATAGCCATTTTTCCCTTTGTTTAAAAAAACGTAATATCTCTTCTCTCATTTGCTTTATTGCAGCCTCCATTTCTGTATAGTTGATCTTTTGTGATGTATCTGACTGATCTCTTTCTCATTTCTGTTTCTGTATATTTTTAAAATCCTATCTTTGTGCTTACCCTGAGGTTTGTATGCTTCAATAGCATATGCGTTCTGTGTCCCCATATCCCTCTGTTTCCCCTCTTAATGTTTTTGTCCCAAATTACCTCTTTATATTTTTGCATGTCCATTATCAGGAAATATGACTTTTTCTTGTTCCATTGTATTCTGACTGTTATATGAATTAAAAAGTAGGATTACATATTGAGCATATATTTCTCCTGGGTTCTGCATTTTCCATTTTGTTACCTTTACTGAAGATCTTCACTTCTTCACACTGCCCTAAGTCACTCTCTCCTGTCTTTTCCTTTCAATCTGAAAAACTCCCTTTAATAATTCTTGTAGGGCAGGTCTTTTGTTGATGAACTCTCTCAGTTTTTTTTAATCTGTGAATGCTTTTAAAGTCCCTCATTTTTGAAGGACACTTTTGCTGGATAAGGAATTTTTGGCTGGCAGTTTTTCTTTCAGTACCTTAAATATATCATCCCACTGCCTTCTCGCCTCCATGGTTTCTGATGCTAAATTGGCCCTTCGTTTTATCGAGGATCTCTTGTATGTGAGGAATGGCTTTTCTTTTACTGCTTTCAAAATGTCCTCTTTATCTTTGACCTTTGACATTTGATTAGTATGTATGACAGTTTGAGATTGTTTTATGAATCCCCAAAAGAGAAAGATTTTGTTTTAAAACTGATCTGTTTTTGTAGGTATTATACCTTTTGATTGCAATAAATTGAGGGTCCTTTGATTCGATTACTTGATAAGATTGTTTTAGGGCTTTTGATTGGACTACGTCAGTGAGCTATGACTCAGGTTGAGTATCCACCCTCTTACTGGGTGTCATATAAACCCAGAGACACAAAGAGATAGTCACAGGAAAAGGAAACTGCTATATTTGATCCTGCCATGTGAGAGAAAAGACTATAGGAAAGTAAAGAAGTCCCTAGGTTGGGTGAGGTACCGGAGTCTGGAACCAGCAGAACACAGAGGCACAGAAAGAGCCTTCTGAGGGGCTGGGACCACGGAACAGCCCATGGCTGAGGAGACAAGCCCTGTACCTGGTTGTCCATAGCAGAACTCTGGGAGATGTAGATTCTGGAGGGGAAGGCAGAGATTGGTGGCAGGACACCAAGATCAACAGTAACTGACTTTGATGAGAAAGCATCTCTGATGGTGCCATGATTTGGACATTTCATGACCTCAGAAACGTAAGCTTTTACCCTAAATAAAATCCCCATTATAAGAGCCAAGCCATTTCTGGTACTTTGTATCAGCAGCCCTTTGGCAAACTAAAATAGTATGTGTCTCAGAATAGGTCTATTAGGGTTTATTCTGTTTAGATTATGTTTCACTTCTTGGACATGTATATAAAAGTCTTTCATAAGAGTTGGGAGGTTTTCTCTAGCCATTATTTCTTCAAATATTCTTCTTATCCCTTTTTCTTTTTCCTGTCCTTCTTGGACTGTCCTTATGCGTATGTTGGTATCCTTGATGTTATACCGCAGATCTCTGAGGCTATATTTATATTTATTTATTTATTATTTTAAATTTCCATTCCTCATACTAGATAATCTCAGTTGACCTGTCTTCATCAATTATTTCTTCTGCCTGCTCAGATCTTTTGTTGAGCCCTCTAATGAATTTTTCATTTTATTTAGAGTAATTTTCAAATCCAGAATTTCTATTTGGTATTTAAAAAAAATAGCTTCTTTCTCTTTATTGATATTCTGTATTTGCTAACACAGCTTTCTCATACTTTCCTTTAGTTCTTCAGATATCTTTTCCCTTTATTTCTTTTACATATTTAAATTAACTGATTTTAAATCTTTGTCTACTAAGTAGTTTACCTTCTCAGGGGCAGTTTCTGTTGATTGCTTTTTTCCCCCTGTGTATGGATCATACTTTGTTTCTTTGCATGTCTCATAACTTTTTGAACACTGCTCATTTAAAATATGTGGCAGCTCTAGAAATCAGATTCTCTATCCTACCAAGGGTTTGTTGTTGCTGCTGCTTGTTGTAGTAGTACTTGTTCGTTTTGTTTAGTGACTTTTTTGAGCTAATTATATAAAGTCTGTATTGTTTGTTGCTTGTTGTTCCTGAAGTCTCTACTTTGTTGGTTTAGTGCTCAGCTAATAATTTCCCAGAGATTTCCTTAAATGCTGCAATGAGAAAATCTCCCAGTCTTTGCCAAAGAGCTCTGTGTATGTTTTGGGGTGCACTGTGAACACACAGCCAGGCAGTTGACAACTCTGTCTTAGTCTTCATTTCCTGCTTGTGCTATACCTCAAGGTCAACCGGAGATGAGAGCTTAGGGGCTTCTCAAGTCTTTCTTGTGCATGTGCACAGCCATGTACACATTCCCATGAATGTGTTGTAACTTTTTAAAGACATCTCATTCCCTGGGTTTTCCTTTTAAGTTTTTGGCTAATCTGTTGCTCCAAGTGTTATTCACTGCCCTGGGCAGTTGTGAAGTTAGAACACTTGCCTAATTGTTTTCAAGAAATGCCTCCATGGGAGGTTTTCCTACTGGATGAACTCTTGAGTTAGGTAAATGTAGACTGCCTTGTAAGTGGGGTCTTCCTGGGTACCACTAGGCAGGTCAGATAATGACAATTCTTTGGATATGTGCCTTTAAAAGCTCTATTCTGCTCTCTTTGGTGGCTACCAGGCTGTACCAAGGAATGTGGGCTGTTAATTTTCAAGGCTGAAGTAGAAATGGAGAATGGGGGTGGGATGAGAGCAAGTTAAAATATCACAAAGGTTGCTATTCTTACTGAGATTCAATCATTTTTCTTGAATAAACTCTCCCTGAGTTGCTGCAGGCCTTTGTTTCATTTCCAGAATTCTGAAAAAGTTGATTCTGACAATTTTTGTCTATGTTTTTATTTCTTTTATGGAGGAGTGAAATTTTGGAGGTCCCCACTTAGCCATTTTTGCTGATGTCACCTCATAACTTAAAATAACATTTTGGCTTTTATATAACTTGAAAATTTTTAGCCATTTGGTATTTTGACCAGTCCTTCTTTCCTGGCACTCAACTGCTTTCTTGCTGCCTCTGTGGACATCCCTTTCCATTCTTCAGTGGTCTTTATTCTTCTGATTATTCTTTAGAAGTTGATGTTCCTGAGGTTCTGTTCTTGCCTTGCTCATGTTTTCATTCCACATATCCTTCCTTGGTGACCTCATAACCATGACTTCAATTGCCTTTTTTTTTTAGGTACTGGGGACCAGGGATTGAACCCGGCACCTCGTGTGTGCATAACCCCTGAGCCACATTGGCTCCCTTAAGTTGTTTTTTTCATTTCTTTTGCTTGTGTGGTTTTTTTTTTTTAGGAGGCACTGGGAATCAAACCCTGGACCTCTTATGTGGGAAGCTGGCACTAAACTGCTTGAGCCACATCCGCTCCCTCAATTGCCTTTTATGCGGCATAATTCTTAATCTCCATTTTCAACCTAGATTTCTCCTTATCTCTAGACCCTTCAATCCACTGTCTTTTACATCTCCGTTTCACTGTCCTATAGGCAAAGCAAACTTAGTATGTCCCAAACTGAACTGATTATCTTACTCTCCTGATCTGTTCTTCCTCCTCTGTTTATTATTTCAGTGAATGAATCCCCCACCTCAGTATCCAATGTATTCTTGACTTTTCTGTTTCTCTTACCATGCTCATAGCTAATCTATTATCAAATACTATCACTCTACATCCTAAATATCTCTAGAATCTGGCTTTTTCTCCCATTCCTGATTCTGTTTTCTTAATTAAGGCTGCAATTTCATCTTGCTTAAAGTATTGTAATAATTTCTTGTCTTTCCATCTCCAGTCTTGTTCCAACTTCCATTCCATTCTCTATAGTGCAGGTAGAATATGCTTTCTAAAAAGCACATTTCATTCCCTCACTGGGTAAGCAGTAGTTAACAATATAGATATCACCCCTGCCTTCAGCAAACTTTTGGTATAGTGATGAATGCAGACATGTAAGGGACCAAATAAAATTTAGGGTATAATAGAGCAAATATAGTACACATACAAGGGGCAGACATTCAGGAAAGACTCAAGATATCATGAAAAGTTCAGAGGAGATAGATGTCTAAGCTCAGATATATAGGAGGAGTAGGAATTATGCAGATGAAGGGAGGAAAGCAAAAGAGTGTTCTAGACAGAGAGTGCATGTACGAAAGCCTAGAGAAAACAGGACTGCAAGAAGTGAAAGGAGTTCAGTATGCTGATAAACTTTAAGTAAAGGACATTGTGTGAGATAAGCCTAAAGGGATAAATTGGGTCCAAATCACACAGGCTTCTTTATGTCATGTTCCAGAGTCTGCTTTAATCTCAGAGTTGCTGGGAGACATTGAAGGAATTTTTGTTGGGAAGAAACATGATCTGATCTGCATATTAGTAAGAGTATCCTGGCTAGAATTTGGAGAGATGAGGGCTGATTGGAGTCAGGATGACCAGTTAGGAACGTCTTATGTTAATCCAGGCAAAAGATGATAGTGTTGTGAACTGGAGTGTGACATTAGGAATGGAGAGAACGGCATGGATTTGAGATGTGTTTTGGATATGTTTTGGAAGTAGAATGGCTTTGTCAGTGTTGAATGTGGGGACTAAGGGAGATGGAGGAGTTAAAGACAATTGTTTGGATTAGGTGGTCAGCAAAGCTGTAATATATTTTCTGTAATATATGTATGTAAGTATATTTATGTGTATTAATGACCAGAAAGTAAATGGTGTTTTATAGATTTTCTTTATTTTTTATAATTATCTTTGCCTGATATAAGTTTAAAGACCTAAGTTCCCCTAAATAGACTTTATTGTTCACCTGGTAAAAACTACTAAATGCAGACCTAGTGTCTGGGTTGATTTATTTATTTCCATGAGCCTAGCCTTGCATTTCCTATCAGGGTTCAGTGATGAAATCATCTCACCTTTTCTAGTCAACATTTTTCCTATAATAAGCATAAAACTACATAGGGTTTATTCCATCAGCTTTTTCACGCTACATAAGGACTTTGCTACTCTGGAACTTTCAGTTTAAAGGAATCAATTCAAAGCTTTTTGCAATTTTCAATTTGTGGTGTAGTGGAACATCTGACTAGTCTTCTGATCTTAGGTCCACTTTGATTTGATCACTATTTATCAGACGAATTTATGTCTACATGACTGACTTTTGCTATCTGGCTAAAAAGGCATACTTGAAAATACAGGTATTCCTTCAATTTGAAGGCCTGTTGGAAAGTTCATCATTTCATCACTAAGATATGAAAAGAGAGTCATTGATCATTTTTGCAGAAGAGGTCTTGAAAACTCATATTTCTGGACCTTCATATTCCTTTTCAGGAATAATCAGTTTACAACCACAACTTCCTGAACTATTTTGGTATTTGTTAATGGACATGCTGTTGGATATAGTATTGTTAAACAAAAGTAGCCTTCTTTTCAATTTGAATGAGGATCATCAATCTATTTTTATTTTAGGAAATAAAGGACAATTTAATAATTCTATTTTTTAAATATGAAAAATATGAAGGACCTTTTTAATCTTCATCCTAAAAAATAAATAAATAAATAAAAGACCTGATGGTTTTTTTTTTTTTTAATTGAAGAAAAAAAAATCCCTTGACTTCAAGAAAGAAATCCTCCCTATTCTCAGTTGCTTTTAAAAATCTTGAACTTGTCAGTGAAATTGTATAATCTAGTAATAACATGCCTAAGGCTTATTGCCTTTTCTTGGGCAATGGTATTAGCAAATGATGTGCTCTATTGATTTTAATCACATTGTTTTTACAGTTCCACTGCTAGGTTTCAAAAGCTCACCAAATAAATCTGTAGATACAGATGCCTCCTTTCTCTGAAAATATAATCATTTACATATTATTCCTTCTCAATCAGTTGTTAAGGCATAGAATAGACTAATAATATTTTGTGTTTGAGAGGGTATGCCATAGCTAGGCAAAAATGTTCTCCTTGATATTTAGCATTTAGGTAATTTTAAAAATTCATATAACTGTGATATATGGGTGCTTTGTAGCATTCAGAATTTAGTATATAACAAGCTGCCTATGGGGCTGGTCCAGTAAGTCATTCCTTCTACAATTCAGCTGCATACATCTGGTCCAAGGTCCCACAGGTTGTATTATAACCTAGCTATGAACTAAATAGATGGCAATTTGTATCTTGGTATTCATGTAGAACAATATTTGGAGTACTGGAATGAGAGATTGATTATAACTGATAAAATATTTTTCTGATCCATGGTTTCTGGAAGAGTTGCATAATAATAATAATAATAATAATAAAAACCTCCATTTATTAAGAGTTTATATCTCAGGACTTTAAATATATTATTTCCTATCTTTATATCAATTCTGCCCTGTACGTATATAGATTCTATCTATATATTTGCATATGAAAAAGCTGAACCAAATAGATTGAGTCACTGGAGTTTGAATGTTGGTGTAACAGTAAAGTCTGGGTTCTTTCTACTGTACCAAGGGTATGTCCCAGGGGATTTTTTCAGTTTTGGTATATATAAAATGGAACCATTGTCTCAGAGGATTTCTGAGATTTTAATGCTCATAAATTTGGGGTCTTTAGACTCTCAAAGGGTAAAACACTAGTGTTAATTTCTTGGGACTGAGGTGGCATTATTAGCAATAGTGCTGAGTTTGGAGTAGATGTGTGTGTGTGTAATATAAGGAACTTAATATTTTAATGTGGAAGTTACAATGAGAAATTTCCTTTTTGTTGTTGTTGTTTTGCATTTTTTGTTTTTTTTGGCACTAATTAGAAATGTCATATATCCTATCACATGGCAACATTGACTCTAGGGAATTTGTCACTAAATTCTAAATTGTGCTAGCTAGAGCCTAGTCTTCATACCTTCAAACTTTAAAACTTGTGTTTTCAAAATGACTTAATAGGTAAAGGACCAGCCATATCTATTGATGTCTTGTTACTCCTCCACTGCTGAGCCTCAAATGCTTGCTTGAGGAATTAGTGTTGACAGTTTAGTGGCCAAACTGCTTTTTCATCTCTAAATCTGTGACTGTTTAGTGTCAGGGTTGGGAGTGCCCACACAAGGTGATTCCACTGAAGCAGCCTTTTCCTTTTGGCAGCTCTCTCAGAACTAGCACCTTATGTCCCACTCTACCTGGTCCATCTTTTGTGCCTGATGGAACCACTCTTCTTCAGCAAAGACTCTCTTTTTTTTTCACATGTAGTCATTTTATTATTGTGTAGTTTTTTTTTTTTTTTATTATGGGTAAAAATCAAAATTCTCACAATACATACAAACATTTGTAAAATGATATATAAATATATATGCATATATGTGTATTTGCTTAACTCCAGTCTTTTCTGGAGGTGCTTCTTCCCTCTTCTCTTTACTGAGACCTCACTTTCCTCTAACTGTTGTTCTTGCCCTCAAATGGAAACCATTTTCTTCCACTCTTCTGGAACACAGGCTCTGGGTCCTTGCACATGCTGGTATCTCTGCCTGGAGAACCTTTCCTCTCCTTTTTTACCAGGTGAATTCCAACTTGTTCTTTCAGACTTAGTTTGACCATCACCTTTCCTGTGAAACCATCTCTGACCTTTCCCTCAGAAAGGGAGCAATAATAATTTTTTTTAAAGATTTATTTATTTATTTCTCCCACCCCCTCGTTGTTTGCACTTGCTGTGTCTGTTCATTTTCTTTTGTTTCTTTGGGAGGTGCCTAATTGTTTAATCCACCTCCATTCCCTGCTTTGTTGTGTCTCTCATTATGTTCTTTCTCCTGTGTCTCTTGTTGCGTCATCTTGTTGTGTCAGCTTGCCATGCCTGCCTGTCCCTTTAGCTTGCTGTCTTCTTTAGGAGGCACTGGGAACCAAACCATGGACCTCCCATGTGATACATGGGAGCCCAATCACTTGAGCCACATCCCCTTCCCATTAATTTTTAAAGCAATAATATGTGCCAGGCAAAATACTACACATTTTACAAATGTCATCTAGTAAGTCCTCACAACAATCCTATAAGATATTTACTATTATTGTCTTTACTTTACATATGAGGAAACTGAGCCTAGTAAGTGGCAGAGGTGAAATTTGAATGCTAGTCTGTTTGACTCTAAAAATTGTTTGTTTCTCATTAGATCATGTTACTAGTCACTCTCTCCTTTCTATCAGCTTTATACTTTGTACATAGTTCTCATTATCTTTATCATAGTCATTATCATTATTAGCTAGGCCCAAATCTTGAGTTTCTCTTTATCCCCACCATCCAATACAATCCTTGGTATCTAACAGGTATTCAGAAAATTTTTTCCGAATACGTACATAAACTATCGGCTAGATTCTCTGTTGACCCATTCTTATCTGTTGAAGCTACTACTTGGGCCTCCGGTGCTATTTGCTTGGCTCATGACTTCCCTCTGGACACTCTTCAGAACCCCTGCTGTTAAGTGCCTTTCACGTCTTAATGTATAGCCCTGGTGCCAGACCCTGACTCTTCCTATGTCTTTCCTGTATTGCTAAAAGTAACAGCCATGCAACATTGACCCCTGAGAAATGACATTCTAAATGCTTTTGTTCTGGCTATGTGGAGTTTGCATGCTGTGAATAAATGGCTCAACATAAGAAGTGAAGAAAACAAGCTCTTCCAGAAAACAAGCATTGTTACTCTAGATGATTTGACTAGGGAACCTGAGAAAGTTAGCATTATCCCATATGAATTGTTTTGGTCTTGGCTACCACATACATGTTTCATTATGCAATAAAATGAACCAGTTATTGTTAGTTATGCCATCTGCCAAAAATAGTGATCTGTTGTTGAATATGCGGATCTTAGTTCTAAGGTTTATTATGACCAAGAGTTGGTGGGGTCTTGGTAAGGCCAACAGAAACTCTTTGAGTTTGACAATCTGGTCTATCACTTAAGTTAATACTTATGTGTTTATATCTCTCTACACTCCTGAAAACCAAAGGTCTTGGCTAGAACAGTGGAATAGAGTCACTGAATCACTTTCAATCAATAATCCTTATTTAATGGAGTCCTTTTGCTGGACACAAGATAACAAGGTGAATAGGACATGGTTCCTGTTCTGGAGGACGTTACACCTCTCAGAAGTAGTTTGTTGTTGTTTTTGTTTTCCTAACATTAATATTATTTCTACTGAAACTTGAAAACAGGAATCATAGAATCTGTTGTTGGTATTCTGTCGGTAGACTGTTTGGAGTTGTCCAGCTTGCATAGTGGTGAAAATTGCCTAGATCCCTCTAAATTGTGTTTCTAGGATTTGAACATGATCTTGAATGCCTTTACTCATATGATATGAACATCAGGGTCAGAGAATCATACACATATTTCCCTAGTTAACTAATTAGGAAAGTTGCTAGCTTACCATAGTCCTAGCAGTACTTCTCGGAATATTTGAAGTACAGTATGGGCACTCTGACCACAAAATTTCTCATTAATATATTTAATTAATGCCAAATTGTTCATCAATTATTAGCAGAGCTAGCAAACCTCTCAAACCTGCCATCAAATTTCTGAATGTATTGGTTTATTGTTTATTGGATTAAGATCTCTGAGTACATGGGATCTATTTTCTTACAGGCATCCTGGATGGAGCACAGCTGAATGTTCATGCCATGATCCTCAGATTGGTTCTACTTCTTCTGGAGTTTATTGGCAGCATCATATTTATTGACTGGTTTAGCTACATGTGGGTCCACTTACTCACTCTTCACCTATTAGTCTCTGATTTCCTGAGGATGAAGGAGGTCTTATTTCCTTTTTCTTACAGTATCTTTAGTCTACTCTTTAGCTTTTTCCTTTGTAGCTAGGACCAATACTCCTCAGCACATCCTCAGAACCTTTTTCTAGCCAACTTGTCCCCCTTTCTCCTCCTATCACTGCCTGCCCCCCAACTCCTGCCCATGTTGTTCTGTTACAGGTGAAATTCAGATTGTTTAAGGTGAATTTTGGGGCTGTAACTGGTTTGGTTCTGGTCAGTGGTAGGAGAGCAGGACCCTTATTATAATATTGAAACCTCCACAATGGAGGTGAGGTCCCCAACGGCCACATCAGTTCTTTTGATATCTGCCAGGTCTCACATGATTATTGGAAGCATTGATACATCTTTGTAGACTTTTAGGGCTAGAAGGAACCTCAAGACATCCTAATCTGCCCTTAAATCCCATTTAGGCTTCCTTGCCAACTGACTTCCCAAATTGTAGTTCTAGTGATTGAGATAGCCCTTCCATCTAATTATTTCTGTATGTACTGGGGCCAGGGATTGAACCCAGGATCCCTTATGTGGAAAGCCAGTGCTTAACCACTGAGCCACATTGGCTCCCTTGAGTTTTTTTCATTTGTTTGCTTGTTGTTTTGTTTTTGGTTTTAGGAGGCACCGGGGACCAAACCCTGGACCTCCCATGTGGGAAACAGGTGCTCAACCATTTGAGCCACATCTGCTCCCATAATTCTTCCTTTTATCTCTGACAGCTCTAAAAGTTACTATATTAGTCAGGATTCTCTAGGGAAACAGAATCAACAGGAGATATCTGTAAATAGTATGAGATTTTATAAGAGTCTCTCACATGACCATGGGGATGCACAAGTCCAGGTTCCGCAGGCAGGCTGCAAACCAGGGGCTCCGATAAAAGTCCAGTGAAGGTCCTTCATGAGTTTCTGGGATACAAGCTGGGAAATTCTCTCTGAATGCTGAAATCATTTCCCCTTTTAAGGCATTCAACTGATTGGATAAAGCATCACTCATTGCTGACAGTAATCTTCCTGGTTGATGTAGATGTAATCAGCTATCTATGCAGTAAACTCACTGGTGACTAAACTCCATAAATGTCCTTGTATTACAGTTAGCCCAGTGCTTGCTTGACCAAACAACTGGGCACAATTACCTAGCCTAGTTGACACATTAGCCTACCCATCACAGTTAGGAAGCCCTTTATATTAGATTGAAATTGGTGTGTATTCTCTCTTTGAATCACATAAAGTCTAATCTTTTATGCCCAGTCCTCTTTAGATCTATAGAGATCCCTCACATTCCCTTTGAAATATGACCCCCTCTTTCTTTGATGGCTCTTCCTATACAAATGCCTATCTTTCTACCCAATCGAGCTATAATTCTTCCCACAAAATCAAAATTTTTCATTAAGTGCCTATTACGTACAAGAAAGGACCTGTGCTGGCATAAAGGCCCCTGACTTCAGGTTGCTTATAATCTCCACGGAGAAAAGATACTGGATAACAACAGGAAATAATCAGGGAGAAGATCTCCTGGTTTAACCCAGGCTCTTTGAGCCAAACCTTCTTTGTAAAATCTCTGTTCTTACCAAACCTTCTTTGTGAAATCTCTGTTCTCTGTATAGGGGCCATATTTAAGACTTCTTCTGGATTACAACTCACTCAGTGAGGAACATTATACATATTAAAATAGAAAACAACAACAACAACTAATAGCACATATCAACCAGCAAACATTTAAAAAATACTCTGGAATAATGTAAATTTTAAAAATACTATAAATCCTTTTATAAGACCACAGACTCATTTCCCTAATCATACCCTTAATGGAAATAATACACTAGTGCTCATCTGCTTTAAAATATAATGCTTGGATCTAGACAGCTCACTTAGTCCCTTTCTAGACTCTGTAAGCATATTATGGAAACAAGCAAAAAGCGAATATTCAGTCATTCAGCTTGGTCTGCATAATGTCAGATGATCCATAAGATTATTTTTTTCTTTACTTGAATAGAACACATTTTTGACTGAATTGACTGACTGTTTAGGTTCCTTGTAGACATAGTCTTAGCAAAGAAAACTAAAAAATTGCTTTTGGGCAAGAAAATTGTAGGTAGTTTTATCTCATAAAACTGTTCTAGTGTTCATTTTTTAAAGGAAATTGCTGTAAATATATGTTCTAGGGCCAATATGTATGAGACCTTTTTATGCTTAAATAAAAGCTCAGAGATTTTCAGTATCAGAGTTGTTCCATTGACTTCTCTTAGTTTTGAAAATAAAATGAAAACCTGAAGCCAAAGGAAAACTCATAAATTAGTTAAATACTGAAATGATTTAAAATTATTTTATATGTTTATATTATATCTAATACCTATGTATGTCCAATCTTTGGGGACACAAAGAAACTATTACATTAGAAGCTTCCTTGATTTTCTAATACATCTTTTCATATCTAAAGCCCTGTTGAAACCTAATTCCATGATTCTATAGATAAAGAGCTATTAATCTGTTGTGTTTACATAATATATGTTAGATTTGCCATATTTGGTTAATTTTATGCTTCTAAAGTATGATTGACATCATTTGGCTTATTAGATAGGAGAGCTAATTTACTATCAAATCTTTTAGATCAATTCATAAATGAGAAAGAAATAAATGTGAGTAGACATTTGTTCTATTTTGGTTTTTGTTTAAGCTAAAATAATTAGAAGTCAGCTAGCCAAAAAGAAATTAAATTTTAAATCTAACTCGTGTCAAGAAATTTTGCATGCAACTATTCAATCTATTGTTTTGGAATTGCTTGGTAACAAAGTAGAACATTACTTTGGCAAATGTAGTGCTTGGTAGGTTGGAGAGCAGAAATGAAACTCCTCAGTGGGTGATAGGAACGTCCATACTTTCTGAATATAGCTACCAAATACTTTTTTTAAAAAGCAATTTTATTCACACACCATACAATCCATCCAAAGTGTATAAGGACTGGCTCTCAGTATAATCAAAGTTGTGCATTCAACAACACAATCATTTTTAGAAACCCCCCCCCGTCCCCCTATTATTGACACTTAGCATTGTTGTGGTACCTTTGTTACAATTGATGAACGAATATAAAATTTCACCGTTAACTATAATCTATAGTTTGCATTTATATATTTTCCCATATACTACCTCATTATTAATACCTTGTTAATAGAGATGTACATTTGTTCTAGTTCATTGAACATTCTTATATTTGTACTATTTACCACATCCATCTTTCACAACAGGGTTCCCTATGTTATACAGTCCCATGTTTCATCCTCTAGCTTTCCTTCTAGTGACATATGTGACCCTAAACTTCTTTTTTCAATCACAATCACACACACAATTCTGCACTTTTAATTATACTCACAATGATGTACTGCCATCACCTCCATCTTTAGCTACCAAATACTTTCAAGGCAACTGATAATTCAGAAATTGGAGCAAGAAAGTACTCAGAAGTCTATGTCACTGTCGTTGATATTATGATAATATGATTTATTGAGAAACTGGTGAAAATTTAAGGAATTGCTTTCTTCACAAAGCTAAGAAAAGAGTAACTGTTTCCAGAAGTGCAAAAATTCATCTTAAAAATGGGAAATTTAATATTTAAAGATTCTCTTGAAAATTTGTGGCAATATATATTTTGTAAAACTTGAAGGATATGGTAAACATGCTTTTAGGAATGCTGTTTGCAATGATGGATATCAGCTACAGCTGAAATAAAACTTTATATTATGAACACTTCTTTCAGTTTTTAATAAAAAGTACTATAAAATCAGTATTCTTAATGCATGCACAAAATGATGCCTTACACATCTGACATGGGTCTTTTCTACACCTCTAGAGCGAAAGCACTATTTTTTCTAAATCGAAAGGTTTTTATTTGTAGATCTACTCCACTGCTCAGTGTCATTGTTGGTTACAAGCTTTATATATAATTTGAAATGTAAAGCATTTTCTTCCAGGCTTGAAGTTCAATCATTTTGCAAAGTTTATACAGGTACAGTTTGAGTTTTTTTCGTCTTGCACCATATACTTGAAAAACAAGGCCAAACATTTTTAGGATGTGTGTGTGTGTGTGTGTGTGTGTGTTTAGTGGCATCGATTGCATTATTTTCTCACTCTGTCTAGAGAGTACTTTGGATACACCTTCCCCATACTCACCATTATGAGTTTTCATCATAGCAGAAGAATTAATATCTGTCTTTACCACCACTGTGATGAAAAGTCACACTTACTTGTCCAGTAAGTGTGACTTTTACCTAAAAGTCTTAGGAATACACTGTATACATAATTTGGGGAAGTTAAATAAATTACAGCATTTAGAATTTTTGCATTCAACAAAGGAGGTTGGCCCATGGATACCTTGTACACCCCAATTTTGTAACAGTATCATGCACAGAATGAAACGAATTGAGTGGCTTTCCATTGCTCTAAAGAGTTTATATTGGGATCATCTGTTCCCTAAAAGTAAGCAAGAACTCTGCTATAAAACTTCCTCTGTAAAAAGATAAATACTAAGAAGAAAAATAAAGCAGGATGAGGAGACAGAGTGAATGGCCTGTTGTTTTAGATGAGGTGGCTAGGAAAGGTCTCTCAAATGAACAAAAAACACAATGAAGTGAGGGGCAAGCCACGTAATTATCCTGGGCAGAGTAAGCAGGAAGGGCAAAAGCCCTGAGTTGGGCATGTGCTTGGCATATTCAAGGAACAGCAAGGAGACTAGTGTACCTAGAACAAGGGGGATAATGGGAATATATAAAAAATAATCTGAAAGGTGGTGGGAGGTCTGTTCATTCAGGGCCTTATAAACAAAATTCAACAAAACATGCATTTCTTTGCCATTTCTGTTCATCTTAGATTTTGTTCCTTAATTATAATGTTATCTATCTTTTTTATTTGACTGCTCATGTGGTGTATTTTTTTTTTCCGGTTTTTAATAAAGGTTTAAGAATATAAATTTTCTTCTAAGTACAGCTGTGATTGCATACTGTAAGCTTCATGGCCATAAGTCATATGACTAACCCTATCTGCAAGGGAGGCTGGGAGATGTAGGTTTTTAATGAGCACAATGCTACCCTGAACAAAATGTAAGTTTGTAAGTTATTAAGGAAGAATGGGAGAGTGAATATTAGATAAGCTACTAGCAATATCTTTCATAACTTCCTATGGCCTGACAGTTTTTCCTGTAGATTCCATTGTAAAATGGAAAGGAATTCAATTTGTTTTATGAAACTAAGCATAACCTTGTATAAAACCTGACAAATGTGGCTGAAAAGGAAAATTTTATAGACTAGTTTCACTTGTAAATATAATTTTGAAAATTCTAAATAAAATACAAACACATCAAATTTTCGGTATATTAAAAGAACCATTCATCATGATCAAGAAGGTTCATCCGATAAATGCAAGAATGCCTTAATATTAGGAAAGCTTTTAATTCAATAAAACATTTTAAAAGATCCAGTAAGAAAAAAATATGAAAATCTCAGTGGATAAGGATTTGATAAAAGTCAGCACCTATTTCTGATTTGAAAACCAGTCTTAGACAATTGAGACTAGGAAGATATTTCTTTAAATGAAATAAAGATATCTAACTTTCCATACTGATCTGGATTCAAAGGACAAATGTATATATTTCGTATATCACCAGCCTATCAGCCTATGATAGGAACTATTCTGAAAAGATATCTGAAATAGTGTCGCACAAAACTTTAATGTACTTCTGGAATTTTTCAAGATACTGCCTTATATGTATTGCAAAACACATTCTTCCATTTCCTCAGCTCAGGTGTTTCCATCTCGCTAACCACACAGCTGCCTATGACCCTCGGTAGGTAGACTCTGCTGGGCATACCTCTTCTAGACTCGGAAAAAGTAGCTCCTGCAAGTTCCTGATATGCAAAGTGTAAAAATGAGGCTACTTCTAATGTTGTCTTTGAACTTTTAGAATTAGGTAGTTTTATAGAATCAATTTATCAACTTCTTTGTGAAATGTGCCATGGGGATTTGCTGTAATAATAAATAGACTAAGATTTAAAGTTTGAAACAGTAATTCATGTTTTACACGAATATTTGTACATCTTTTCTGACTATAACCCACATTAAGAAATACATTTTATACTGTGACCAAGTACACACACATATTATGTACACATATTTCTATATAATTGAAATAAAAGTTTCACAAAACTTACCAAGGGTCTATGCAAAATATTCTGTTATTCTCTATTCTACTTCATTAAAAATTAATATCAACCCACCAAAATTGATTTCATCACCCTCTATGGGTAAAGAACTGCAGTCTGATAAAACACTGTGTTAGACCATGCTTTTCCGCAGTTTTATGTTACTGAACAGAAAGGGTGATTCTTTTAATTGTAAAGCAAATAAAGTGTCTGGATTTCAAGAATTTAATTTTGAATGATCAGAATCCATTGGATTTTAGAAATGGTTTTTCCCAATTTTGTTATAAAGATTAACTTCTTATGTCTAGGCAGGATGCTTTTGGTGCTAGTTGCTAGATTTTTTCTGATTTCTAGGAGGGTAGTAAAATAAAGATAATTTTCTAAATGGTGATTTCTTTTCTTTCTGCAGCTCACATGTGTGAATATGAGTCTGGTGCATCATTAACCTAAGGATCTCATCAACTGGAAGTTACAGTTTTTGCCATCAACTTATCCTTTTTGGTCTGGTTCTCTTCCTCAAACAGTGGAAACACCGTTTTTTTTTTGTTGTTGTTGTTTGTTTGTTTTCAAGCTGCATTTGTTACAGAGTTCAGCAAATGGCTGATAGTGGCTTGGATAGAAAATCTACAAAATGCCCCATCTGTTCATCTGTTATCCAGACAGATGCACTTCATGTATGTTCCTGCAAAAGAAGAGTTTCTCCAATTTCGGTAGTGGAAATGTCAACTACATCAAGCATTAGTAGTTCAGAACGTTTGGCTTTTCCAGAGAAAAATAGAGAACAAAGTACCACTAGAGACCTTGACTCTGGGAAAGATTTGGTAAATATCAAAGATTCTACATCTCAGCCCAAGTTGACGTCTCATCCCTAGCTTCATTCACATTCCCTGGGCCCTTATCAGATAATTCATTGCCTTCCCAACTATTAAAGGAACATTTCTTTCTCACAGAAGAGGTGAACAAAGTTGGTTAGTAACTTCTTTTATGAATATTCCTAACCATTGCCCAAATTAATTATTTCTCAGGATCCTGAATAATTAAGACTATCATTTCTAGCTTTTTTTTGTGTGTGTGTGTGTGTGTGTGTGGTTTATACAGAAACGGATTAATTTTCAACCTGTATTAAATGTGTATTTTTGAGCATTTTCTTCAACTTTATGCAGAATGAGATTTATGGTTCAGGTTAAATATAGGGTGGTTATGGTTTTATTATTTAAGACAATTCCTATATCAAGTTGGAATATCAAATATACTTTATAAAATTGATTTGTATTAGTTACAAACAACCTATGACCACTCAGTTGGACTGATTTGAATGTATTCCACCTTTATAAAGAAGAGGCAGTGTGGAGGACTGTAGATGTTTGGAGACTGAGAGCAGTAATTTCATAAAAGCCATGTTCTCTATCCTTTTTCACATATCTCCCCCAGTTGCTATTTACTGATTTGTATAGTATAGTTATATATAGATGTCTCTGGGTGAGTTGTTACTATATTAAGTTATTTTCACTAGAAGCATATTTTGTGAATGCCTGGTCAATAATTTTCAATGTATAACCTATTTGAGATAATTGCTACATTTTTAAACAAGGGTGATTGAGAATGCTATAAAGTTGCTTTATCTGGTGATGTTAAAGAATTGGATAAATTCTGATACACCTGCTGTGCATGTTATCATGTAGAATTGCCTGGACGCAGGGGATTGGTCTGGATGACTGATTTAAGATCTCTTTTAGCCTAATGATCTAATGAGTCATATTGGGTTTAGAATTTGAAGAAGAGAGTAATTTATCTTGTACACAGAAAATATTATGGTATACATGAAAGATTTTTCAGATTGTCTAAATTAAGAATCTTATTTTGTCAACAGGAATATTCTATTTTAAAGTTAATTTTTCAAATTCCTTTTTGGTCCAAGCTTTCAAAGCCCTCAAATGTCGAGAGAAAACCATCTCAGCAACAATGGGGTCGGGGTAATTTTACAGAAGGCAAAATTCCTCACATAAGGGTGGATGATGGAGCTGCTATTCAGGTATTTAGTAAGCAAACTGAAGTTTTTTGTTGTTGTTGTTTTGTTTAGTTTTTAACCAGCTATTTGGAGTTTTCAAGTTTCTCCTCACTTAATGATTAATGTCAAAAATGATTTAAAAGTGGGAAGCGGCTGTGGCTCAATCAGTGGGGCTCCCGTTTACCATATGGGGGGCCCCGGGTTCGGTTCCCGGGGCCTCCTGGTGAGGGCAGGCCCGCCCGCACGGCGTGGTTGCCTGACCCGGCGAGCACGGGCAGCAAGGGGGGGATAAATGAATAAATAAATAAAATCTTTAAAAAAAAAAAAAAAAAAGATTTAAAAGTAAGTCTTTAAGGTAAGGAAGGAAAGAAAATGAAGAGGGAATTTGCCATTTTTTCAAGTATGTCCAAGTTTTTTTACTAAAGATAATGCAGAATAATTATTTTCTCTGTTCATGGAGGACAAACTGTACTTAGAGTGGGGGGCATTTTTATTAGACAAAATGGAGAGCATTTTGATCTTCAGGTCTTGGTTGTTGCTGAGGTAATTGTGGAGTCTTTGTGTAGACCTCCTGAAGATGCAGAAAGAGAGATGTAAGCGACTTTAGAAGGTTTGGCTATTCACTTCCTTGATGACTAGAAATGAGGCCAGAATGTCCCTTGTGGACTGCTCCATCTTTTCTAGCCTGTGATGGCATAAATACCAATATTATTCTTCCAGGATTCTAATGTTTATATACAAATATTAATTAAATATTAGAACCATTTTAAATTAAAATGCTTTCTTTTAACATCAAGAAGAAAACCAAAAGAAGCATTTTCGCCTTTCAGTTGCATTAAAGTTAAATCACTTAAAATTTTTGTTATAAGAGAGATTTGGACATATAATGAAGTGATCAGAAAAACTTCCTGAGAAATTTTTACTTGAAAAGTTTAAATCCCTCTTTTAAAATAAAAGGCTTTTGTTAAACAAAAAAAATTTTTTTACCGAATTTTAACTTTAGCCATAAGAATTTTTTATAAGAAAACAATGTGTTCCTTGTGAAAAATTAGGAAAATATAAATAGAAAAGTAAAGAAGAAAATAAAAATCATGAACCAGATATAATCAATTTTAGCATTTATTACCTTTCCTTTTATTTTTTTCTGTGTATGTACAAGTTTTATCCTAATTTTTCTTTTTAAATTTTACCTGTTGAAAAATTTCAAGTATACATGTATCTTAAAAGAAATAACCTTACCAGGTAGTGTTGAAGTTGAAGCTTCTCTTGCCTCATAAAATGGATCGCTTGTTGTCAAAATTTTAAACAATTCAGAAGAGTATAAAGAAGGTTTTGATCATCCAAAATTCTACTACCCATTTGTAGAAGAGTAGATGACTACTTTCAATTTGATGAACACCTTTCCAGACATCAGTGTGTCACCCCCACATACCTCATTGCTTTTCACACTCTACACTATGCCATAGACTACTTTGTTTAGCCATTAAAAATAGATCAACATGATCAGTTTAATAGTAGCCTCTTAAAGTGATTAGAAACAAGAGGTCATTTATCTCATATTTTCATCACCATATGATATCAAAGCAATTAGTTGAAAAATAAAAAGATTAGATTATAAAAAATTAGTTGAGCAGTTAGACTATTCCTCTGCCCCTTCCTCATGAAAAAAATCCTATTTAAACAGTATTAAAATATTGTGTCCATGTTTTGGTATATATTTAGATAGAAAATGAAATCTTAGTTTTTAAAGGGCAAGGATATCTGGGGTTTTGGAATTGGGATTATTTTGTTCTGTGGAAAAGAAAAAGGGTAAATGACCATTTTAATTGAGATTTAATTCATTTTACATAGCATATAGTTGAAAATTGTTGCATATAAATCTAATAAAAATAAAATTTTGATTTTTCTTATTTTCTGATTAATTATATAAGTTTTCTGACTTTGATTCTCAATATCAAGTGATCAAGTGGGGTGGGGGGAAGAAGGAAGAAAGTGATTCCAAAACAGGAAGAAAGCAGTGCTTTCCTGCTCCTGAGGTTGGACAGGATGTGCCTTGATGAGTAGGGGTCGCCATTCACAACATTCAAGACCATAAACCCAGACCATGTTCCAGGGTTCAGTTATACTATACCTAGTCTGTCACGTCTCTAAGATATGTACATAAATAGAAGGTCCCTGCTTGGCTGGCTTGATCACTGGATTTATTGATTGATTCATTCATTTACCCATTCACTCATTCATTCCACATTTTACACTGCTATTCTTTTTGTAATGCCTTCCTTGCCTTGCTTATATTATAAGAAAAAAATTCTAAATTATCTTTTGCCTTTGTTCTGTCTCCATGCCAATATCAGAAGCTGCCTCTTTCATGACATTTTTCCTTAGTGTTTCAATATTTTAGCTCTGTTGTCAGACACCAAGTGGGATTTTGTATCTTTGTGTGTATGTGTGTAACTTATGACTTTATGATTTATGTGATAATCTTATCTCTTCAATAGATTATAAACACTGAGAAACAGAAATTGTTTTATTCATCTTTGTAGCCCCCAAATTGTATAGCACAAGGCCATATCTAAGGAAGGTCTAAGCATGAAGAAGCTGATCAGTACTTTCTGTACCACCCACCCCCTATCACTAAGGAAGCATATTGTGCCTACAAGGTTTCAGGGAAAGGCCCTTTAAAGAATCAGCTCCGTAAGAGCTTCTAGACATTTGGGGAGAGTAAAAAGCCAAAATATTTGTAAGCAAGTGAGTAATAATAGTATTTGAAGACCAATGCATAAATGCTGGAGGAAGTCAAAGGAACAATCACCATGGTACAGACTAGGCAGAAAAGACCTTCAAGAAGAAGGCAAGTAATTAGTTGGATGCTGCATCATCTTCCCCCCGCCCCCATACCCCCAAGATGTCTCCCTTATCTGTTTGCTCACTGTTTTTGTTCATTGTCTGCTTGTTTCTTCTTAGGAGGCACCAGGAACCAAACCTGGGACCTCCCATTTGGGAGGCAGGCACCCAACTGCTTGAGCCACATCCGCTGCCTGCTCGTTTTTTCTGTTTTGTTTTTGCGTGCTGTCTGCTCATTGTTTGCTTACTGTATTGCTAGTTGTTGTGTTTTTTTTTTTTTCCTCATCTGTATATTGTTTTTTCTCGTTGTCTGCTTAATGTCAGCCCGCTGTTTGCCTGTCTTCTTTAGGAGGCACCGGGAACCAAACCCAGGACCTCCCATGTGGGGGGCGGGTGCCCAACTGCCTGAGCCACATCTGCTTCCCACTGCATCATCTTTTAAGGAAGTATAAAAGGGTAATGTAACTAATAGAAAATATGAAGACTAACAGCTAATTTACCTGCTACATAGTGAGTGTGTAAGTGGTCACACAGACGGAGTAGCATCTCTAGGGGAAGACTTTGGCTCATTCAGTAGAGGCTTTACCCAGTGGTATTACCTTAGCTGTTCTCCCATGGTCTGGTCCCCTGCTTGGGTGGGGTGGAGGTGGGGGATGAGGATCCAGAAACTCTTAACTGGTTAGTACCCTGGAGCTGATCTGAATCAGGGAGGCTGGCTTTCCCCAGCCAAATCCACAAGAAATGAAAGTGTAAACAAGTTACCTGTTTATTGACTTATAGTGAGAAATATGTGTGAATCAGAATGCTGGTGTAGGTAAGATAGGGCATTCTCTCTTTGTAAGCGGAAGTTAAATTAAAAACAGAATTATTCTTTGTCTGGATGGTGATATTATGGGTGCTTTTTATTTTCTTCTCAGGGCTTATCTGTATTAACATTTTTGTCATATTGCTTTTCCTAAAATGAAAGGAATAAAACAATAAAAGCAAGTTACTAGAAGCAATGAAGATAAAGGAAAAATATTAGATGGTAAGCAAGGAAGCAGTTGTTCAATGGTTAATTATGTGTTGATTTTATAGTATAGCTCTCACAGTTTGGGGGTAATTTTTTAGGTGAATGTATTATACACACATATATATACATACATATAGAATATTCCTTTCCTACTTTTTCTCTGAAGATATTTCATTAATAGTATACTTTGAAAGGGATTTATTTTTATTCTTTTGAACTTTCATATTTCTCCATTAGGATTTTTATGGTTTTTCTCCAAAGGACATTTAATGAAATTCATCAAAACTCATTTTTGGTAAATTAAGATGTGTTTATTACTATGGAAGCAAATATGTAGTGTCTTCTATTTGGCTCTCCCCTGGGGCAGCATCTCTCTTCCCTGGAGTGACTATCTGTCACAATGTGTGTTCATTTTTAATACCCAATAAATGGCAGAGAGAGACAAAGGGATTCTTATTTTTCTCCAGGAAATCTATACCTTTGGAAGAATATTGGGACAAGGGAGCTTTGGAATGGTCATTGAAGCTACAGACAAGGACACAGAAACAAAGTGGGCAATTAAAAAAGTGAACAAAGACAAGGTAAGGCTTATTATAAGCATTATATATACTGAGAATGTAGTGCTGGTGTCGGTACAGGCAGTACAGCTCGTGCTAACATGGGCTGCCTCTGACCCTGGAGGACAGGGCAGGCATTGTTACCCTGGAGAAGTATGACCATTTATTTCTCACGCCTTTGGGGAAGGGACCAGTACCAGTTCTTGCCTCAGGTAGACAAAGGCTGTCTAATGGAAAAACAAAATGAAGGATCAACTAATGCATAATATAACCAAACAGGCAAATTTTACCAGAGTGAGTTGAGGGCTGGTTATCATATACTTTCTCTTACTATCTCTTTTCATTTGATCCTGTTTCCTCACTGTTAACTAATTCTCTGTTTATTCATCTTATCTGCTCTTTCAGTTTGAACCACTTTTTCCTATCTACTGTACTGTTTACTTGTATCCACTGGATTTCTCACTGGATTTCCTCTTGGAGTGGAGAATGACTGGGCTTCTCTTTAAGGGAGGGTCTAAGATTACGCACTTCGGGCTTTATATCTGAACATTTAAAAATCAACTCTTTTTTAAAAATTCTCTGGGAAAAAACATTTTTATGTTTTATGGCATCTTTTTCCCTTGGATTTGTGATGATAAATACTACATTTACAAAATGAAATAGAAGGATTTAGTTATTCTTTAAAAAATTTTTTTAGTAAATTACATAGTATCTATCTTTAAAATTCAGTAAAGTAATATATAAATCTTAATAAAAGCAGACATAGAAGACCTTCCTTAGAATTCTAGAGGCCCAGTGCACCTGGGATATTATTTCCTTTGTTCCTTTGGTGCCAAGTAGGTTTAGAGGTTGGGTTTTAGGGTAATATAGACACAGTACTTGTTTGTACTACAGGAATTCATAATCTTCCACAGACATACTGATGCTGAGAGTTTAACACTAAGCTAGTGTAATAAAATTCCATATAGTCAATATGTGAATTAGACAACATATTATTATATTATATGCAGGCCAGGCCACTTGGGGGAAGGGAGGAGGAACAGAGTTGACATAGAAATTAGGAGAAATGGTGGGAACTTTCCATAAGTAGACTAGACAGGAATCTACTTCCTAACAGTCACTATTTCTTTTGACCTCCAGGATAACCTTAAGATGTGCCTTTTATCCTGTAAGGTTAGGGCATAGTGGGGTGAGCAATACTATTTACTCCTGTGAGAGTAATGGTTGAAAGGTAAAGGTAACTGGAAGCAGGTATGATGTAGATGAAGTTTTAACTAGGTAAAGTTTAAGAGCCAATGCATGCTCTCTCAAAGTTATACTGTGGGGTAGGACCGTTGTAAACCCTTTCAGGGATATATTTATGGGAAAATAAGACCTGTATATGAAAGCAATACTTATCCTCAGGTATCCTGATATCTTAGGTATCAGTAAGAACGATGATTCAGAGTGGTGCTAGTGGTGGTGAAGGTGGAGAAAGCCCTTCTAGAATTTCTTAGATGACATTATATGGTTAAAGGTTAAATATCAGGGGATAAAGTTGAAGTTAGGTTGGTCTGAAAAGATTTTTTTCTCTAGAGCTAGTTTTTGAGGTCAGGGGACCAGGAAGTGAGATACTGCTGGACCAAGTATAGAATTTCATTGCCTATTGTTTCTTTTGCCTTATATCTATATATGTATATCTATACATAAAAGCAAAGCAAAACATGAAACGACAAAGAAAAATTTTATTTTTATCTTCTCCAATTTGATGATCCTGGCAAGTAGATTTTTGTTGATATTCTGCTAATTTCAAAGGAGCAGCATGATTTTGAAGGAACTATTAAAATTATGTTAAAAATTGGAATAATTTTGGGAGAGGACATGTAGTAACTGTTTATAGAACAGATAATCCAAGAAACAGATGTGGTTTGAGGCTACATAATATACAACTTAAAACTGGACAAAGGATGTGGGACATAATTTAATCTGATCATGGGAATAAGGTGCATGTTATCATTTTAAAAAGAAACTGCTCAAGAAAATGAAGGGAAATATATAAAATAACTGTAACTTATATTGAGGTAGGCAGGAGAGATAGCCACTCATGTATGAAATCTATGCTTCCTCATTAATTAAGGCTGGAAGCTCTGCTGTGAAATTACTTGAACGGGAGGTGAACATTCTAAAAAGTGTGAATCATCAGCACATCATACATCTGGAGCAAGTGTTTGAGACGCCTAAGGTAAAGCTCTATCAGGTTTTGCACTTTGAAAAGTTGTTATTATTACAAAATGACCATCGTTCCTTTCTGAAGTAATCCCTTTGGGGCACTGTTGTTCATGTCGTTGGCATGGGTCTGTCACTGGAAATTGATGAGAGCATTCTGGAGGACTTTTATTATTGATTGTATAATCAGGAATCTCATGATTAGATCGATGTCTTCTGTGATATATTCTGGACAGTATGTTGTGAACAAATGTTTAAAGTTGAAACCACTTCATACACAACCAAAGAGTATTTAGAGCTTCTTAAAGGGGACTTTCCTTTTGCTCTGAGCCTTAGTTTCTCCTTGCTGTCTTAGAATATTGTCATAATTTTGCAAGATTGATTTCATAATCAAATTGGACTGGACCTATTTGGCACTATGTAAGAGATACTTTGTCATCTCTGAGTTACCAACATGATTTATCTTCTCTTTTCCATCAATGTTATTGTTCTTCTCTTTAAATACCTGTAATTTTCATTCAGAGTTGTTCAGAAACCTGGGTGATTTGCCATTCTGCCTCCAGATTGTTTAGTACCCAATGGTTTAGATGTGCCTCTGATTGGGGACAGTATATTGTAGTGGTTAGGCATATGGACTAACCACTATGCCAGTGGGTTTGAATTCTGACTCTACCCTTCATTAGCTATGAGGCCCTGGACATATTACTCAACTTCTTGTACTCAGATTCCTCATCTGTAAAATGGGTTTAATAATAACATTTATCTCATATGATGATTGAGGGATTTAATTGGACACCTATTTTATTAAATATTAGCTACTGTTCTTTTCCTTTGCCAATCTGTAAGGCAGTAGTAGTCAGTTTTGGTTATACATTATGCTTGAATCATAAGGAGTACTTGATAAGTATTAAAAACCACAGTTATCCTTCATGGGAATAGTATATAGCAATGAGGTCAAAGTTCTCTACCTTTTACAGCCTCAGAGTTGTAATTTCTTTTGTCCCCAAATCTAGAATTTTTTTCCCTCTTTATCAACAGTTTTAAACAATTTGATTATGATGTGCTTAGATGTAGTTTTCTTCATGTTTCTTGTGCTTAGGGTTCATGGAGCATCTTGGATTTGTAAGTTTATGGTTTTCATCAAATTTAAGAAAATTTCTGCCATTATTTCTTCAAATATTTTTCTGCCTCTCCTCCCATTTGGGGACTCCAAGTAAACATGTTAGATTGTTTGATGTTGTCCACAATTGACTGACACTTTGTTCATTTTTTCTCAATCTTTTTTCTCATTTTGTATAGTTCTTATTGCTACCTATTCAGGTTGAATATTATTTTTCTGCAGCATCTAATTTGCTATTGTTCTAGTTTCCTAGGCTGCTTAAGTAAATACTATGAAATGGTTGGCTTAAACAATTGAAATTTATTAGCTTACGGTTTGGAGGCAAAAAGAAAGTCCAAATCAAGGCATCATCATCAAGGCAACACTTTCTCCCCAAAGACTGTGGAATTCTGGGGCTGGCTGCCGGCAATCCTTGGCTCCTCTGTCATAGGGCATGGCATATGGTGGTGTCTCCTGGTCTCTCCCTTCTTTTCTGAGTTTTGCTGATTTCGGCTCTTACTTCCTGTGGTTTTCTCTCCCTTTGTCTGAATTTCATTCTACCTATAAGGACTCCAGTAGCAGATTGAGACCCATCCTGATTGAGGTGGGTCACACCTTAACTGAAGTAACCTCATCAAAAGATCCTACTTGCAATGGATGCACACCCACAGGAATGGATTAACTTTAAGAACATGTTTTTCTGGGATACATACAGCTTCAAACCACTGCAGCTATGAATCCTAACAGTGTTGTTGTTGTTTTTTTTCCATCTTAGGCATTGTAATTTTCATCTCTAGAAATTTGATTTGGTCTTTATTATATCTTCCATGTCTCTATTTAACATGCTCAATCCTTTCCCTTCCTTCCTTTTTTTTTTCTTTTTTCTAATTAGAAAAGTTTAAGGTTTACAGAAAAATCATGCAGAAAATACAGAGTTCCTATATACTTTCCCCCATGCACATAGTTTTCCCTATTATTGATACTTTGCATTAGTATAGTACCTTTATTATAATTGTTAAGAGAATATTATAATTATACTATTAACTATACTCCATACTTTACATTAGGGTTCACTCTTTGTTCCTACAGAACTATGGGGTTTTTTTTCCATTCACACCCAAATTATTTTATTTACAATAATAAATAATGAAGCCCTGGTGAAATTATTTATTCTTCAACAAATATTTACTAAACCAGTAGAGTGTCAAGAGCTGTCTATACATTATTTTAGTTAACATTCCCCAGCAGCTCTATGAGGTTGGAACTATTATCTTCATTTTATATTCAATGAAACCAAGGATTAGAGAAGTTACACAGTGTACCCAGGAACATCCACGTTCAGATGATGGAGTCAAAATGCTGATTGAATAAGATTGTCACACCACAAATCACTTGTTTCAGCTACAGTCCTCTACCAGTAAAAGGACTTTTTTTCTCATTTTTCTGTAAAATATAGTTTCTTTAAAAATTTTTATTCTAGTAACATATACAACCTAAAACTTCCCTTTTAGTCACATTCAAATATATAATTCACTGGTATTAATTACATTCATGATGTTGTGCTACTGCCAACACCATCTATTATGAAAACTTTTCCATCACATGAACTAGAAACTCTGTACCAATTAAGCATTAACACCCCATTCCTCATGCCAACCCTAACCCCTGGTAATCTGTATTTTAGTTTATGACTCTTTGATTTGCTTATTCTAATTATTTCTTTCAGTGAGATTATTCACTGTTTGTCTTTTTGTGTCTGTTATGTATCCTTTTGTTCATTCAACATGATATCTTTAAGGTTCAACCATATTGTCACATGTATCCAAACTTCATTCTTTTTTATGGCTGAATAATATTCCATTATATGTATATACCACATTTTGCTTATCCGTTCATGGTTGATGGGCATGTTGGTTGCTCCCATCTTTTGGCAATGATGAATAATGCCTCTATGAACATCAGTATGCAAACCTGTTTGAATCCCTGCTTTCAATTCCTTGGAGTATATATCTAGAAGTGTTTTGCCGGGTTATATGGTAATTCTATATTTACCTTTCTGAGGAACTGCCAAACTGTTTTCTACAGCACTTGCACCATTCTACATTCCCACCAATAATGAATGAGTTGTTTACATCCTCTCAAACACTTGTTATTTTCCATTTTTTAAATAGTAGCCATTCTATTGGGTATAAAATGGTATCTCATTGTGGTTTGATTTGACTTTCCCTAATGGCTAATGATGTTGATGAACTCTTCATGTACTTATTGGCCATTTGAATATCCTCTTTTGAGAAATGTCTATTCAAGTCTTTTGCCCAATTTTTAATTGGGTTGTTGATGTTTTTGTTGTTGAGGTGTAGGAATTTTTTTATATATACCTGAATATTAAACCCTTGTCAGATATAGGGTTTCCAAATACTTTCTCCCATTCTGTAGGTTGTCTTTGTACTTTCACAATGAAGTCCTTTGATGCACAAATGTTTATAATTTTGATGAATTCCCATTTATCTGATTTTTCATTTGTTGTTCCTGTTTTAAGTGTAAAGTCTAAGGAACTGTTGCCTTACAAAAGGTCCTGAAGAATCTTCTGTATGTTTTTTTCTAGGAGTTTTTTGGTTTGGGTTCTTATACTTAGGTCTGTTCTCCCCCTCCTTGATCCATTCTGTTTCACATCAACCTTGGACCAAATCTAGCCTGCTGACTGTTTTGTGGATCTTTGCAAATGCCATATGCTCTGCCTCTTCTTTACCATTTTCACTACCCATAAACTGCTATTCGGATATCCAGAACTGGCTTTATCGTAGCCTCCTCAGGGAGCATTCTTCAAGCAAAGACTCCCCTTCCTCTGTAGCCCAGGGTACTTTGGGTTTACCTTTTCTATTAGCCCTGAGTGAGTGATACTGTAATTATCACTGTACTATGATCTCCTTGAGGTTAAAGACTATGCCTTGTATTTCTTTATTCCTCTAGTCTCCAGCACAGTGTCCTGTACACAATAGATTACAAATATTTTTAATGAATAAATTAATGATTACTTTTATCAGATTTCTACTATATATATTATGTAACATTTTAAAGATCTCCAACTATATAATTTGCTTTTTTTTTTTTTTTTTAAATACCAGCGAATGTACCTTGTGATGGAGCTTTGTGAGGATGGAGAACTCAAAGAAATTCTGGGTAGGAAAGGGCATTTTTCAGAGAATGAGACAAGGTGGATCATTCAAAGCCTTGCATCAGCAATAGCATATCTTCACAGTAAAGGTAAGAAGAAAATCATCCAACTTGTTGAGTCCATGAATACAGATATTACTTTTGTTTGAGTAACTATAATCAGGATTCATAGTCACATAGATAATACTTGCTAATAAAAATATTTTATTTTCAAAAACCAAATTTAAAAATCTTTCTAATTATTCTAATTGCTTTACTATTCTTGCTTGATTCTGTTGCTGCTTTTCCTCTTGCTCTTCCTCATTTTTTCTTCAAGGCTTGTTTGGCCTACATGTAACTTTACAGCCTTCTCATCTTACTGCTGAAAAAAAGCTATTTGGGAGTGGTGATGGTTAGGTATGGGAAAGATGGCCCTCATTTAATAGATATTTACTGAGTACTTACTGCACTGTGGTTGGCCTAGAGTTACAAAGATTAAAAAGCAAAGTATCTAGCCCTCAAAGAATTCAGATGGTAGCAGATTAAATATGGAAAACAAATTATAATTCAACATGAACATTTCTGTAGGAGAGCCATATGAGGTGCAAGGAGCATGTAAGTACAAGTGCCTCATTTGTCTTAGAAAGTCAGGGAAGAATTCACAGAGGAAACAATACTTGAACTGAAGTTTAAAAGATGGAATACAAAAAAATAAAAAAGAAGGGCTTTCCAGGCAGAGGGAACAATTTTTGAAAGAGTAAGGATATGAAGTCTGGATATTATGGTAATGTCAGTTCTCCCACATTAGACTGTAAATTCAGTGATTCCAAATGAAATCGCTTCAGGATTTTTCACAGAACTTGGTAAGATTATTTTGAAAATGGTGAGAATAGCCAAGAAAACAAAGAAAAAGAATGATTGGCGGGGGGGGCTGCCCTGCCAAGGATCAAAACATATTATTAAGTTATTGTAATTAAAATTGCATGATGTATTTGGAAAAAATATACCAACTGTACACTATGGACCATAGTTAGTGGTAATAGTCTGATCATGTTCTTTCATAATCTGTAACAAACGTTCCACAACAATGTAAGGTGTTGGTTGAAAGATGATGTATGGATTTCAACACATTTTGCATGATTATTTTGTAAACTCACAACTTCTCTAATAAGAAAAGACAAAGAGAGCAACAGAAACAATTAAAAACCCAAAAACAAAAGCTGGGAACTATGTAAAGGAACTATAAGTGGTTAGGTATAATTGCCAGTCTAGGGCTCATTCAACTACATTCCTAGCAATTATACAAATAAGTTTTTAAGTCTAGGGAAGTGAGTGCTATGGATATGAATTGCATCAGCTATTTGTAAAGGAAGTATTTGGTACATGATCATGTGTGTGTGTAATTCAGTTCCAACATGTTCAGCAGAGGTTTTGTATCACAAGGATTTTATTTGTTTATTATTATTATTTTTAAACATATAATAGTAGGAAAATATGTGCTGATGGTGTACAAAAATATACCAAAGTAAGAATAATTTGTGTAATGTAACCAAATTTCAGTATCTTAAATGTCCATATTGGCAACCAATATATGCGTAGAAGTAAAGAAGTAATCATCTATTTGAAGACCTAGGGATGTGGGAAACCTTTCTGAACTTGTGATTAAGATTGCCTTCCTCTTTCTGGGAATCCCTACCTTTGGGCAGGATCCTCCTCTTCCACACTCACCAGCTACTCTTCAGGAAGAACAGCTAGTTGTGGTAGCAGAGAACTGGATAGAGATGAAGGAGTCAAAGAAAATGACTGTTTAAGGTTAGAAATGTGGTAATAAGAGGTTTGCAAATAAGGAAATAAAACAGGACAGAATTACACTTGGCCGTCCTCAGAATTTTCAACAGCGGAAATTAATTTGTCAAATATATTTGTTTCTTCTATTTGTGTCCCCTCTAAATATTTCCCATTAGTGACTTCATTTGATTTGTTGTTTGTTTTCTTTGTAGATATAGTACATAGAGATCTAAAACTGGAAAACATAATGGTTAAAAGCAGCTTTGTTGATGATAACAATGAAATGAACTTAAACATAAAGGTAAGATATTAGAAATTTTGCCTATAAATAGTTTGATAGTAATGTGGCAAAGAATGTTCTTTTATATACGTATTAGTAGCTTTGAAGCAGTCAGAAAATAAGTGGTTTGTGCTAAAAAATAAAAATTTCACAAAGGAGGTTATAACTGCCAAGAATCATTTTGCAAGTTAAGTGAAACTCTTGAATTTTTCAAAAGTTCATATTCATTTGGATAGTTCTAGAGTCTTAGTTAATCGCAAGCAAAAAGATGCTCTGAATTCTTATTAATTTCAAAAATTATACCTAGCAATTTGATATAAATGTGCTAGAGATTTGGAGAATAGCACACCTAGGCTATGCCTTGTACTAAAATCTATTATTCCTCATTGAAAAATTTCCTGGGTATTAGTATTTATGTCCTAATCTCAATTAAGGTGCCAAGTATTTATTCTTGAAGGCTTTATTCAAATTAAGTGTTCCTTAATGTCAAATAAATGAGAGGATGCATTATTCATTATTTAGCTTTTTAATGGTGGCTGCTTTCAAAATATATCAATGTGTTAATTTAGAAATAAAATATTGTTTGTGAATAACTTGCTCTGTTGTAAAAGCTAAATCCCTATGTAATATAAATAGGTTCAACATTGTTTTTGTTTTACCTGAGTAAATATTCTTGAATAGTTCCATTATAAACTCAGGGAAATTGTGGATGTCTTATTCATTATTGGTATATGAAATAGTGCCTGAAACATTGTATGTGCTCAATTAAGGAATAAATGCTGTCCAAAGAACTGAATTGAACCATGAAAGCTTTTGTATATTTGATATCTGTATAGATTTTCTGTGGAGAAATATATGTATCACAGTGCTTCAAGTGGGATATTTGTGAAAATTCCTGGAGAGATTGATTCATCTATTTAGAATAGTAGTGATATCCCAAGCTAAAAGGACCATATTCTTACTCTAAGGCACTAGTAACTTTGCATCCAGTGTCTGTGGACCAAGAGAGCCTCTCTTTGGTTGTATTATCAATAAATGTGCCAATTTTTCTGCTTTCAGCCAAGGCTGTTCCAGCTTCGGAGGCAAGACCATGGGCACATTCTGAATGTTTAATGACCAAATGTTTCATGACCAAGATTTAGAACTAAGCAGAAAGACTGCAGTTCTAACAGTAGACCTCCAGAGTAT
Source organism: Tolypeutes matacus (assembly GCA_026826555.1). Classification (NCBI taxonomy): domain Eukaryota; kingdom Metazoa; phylum Chordata; class Mammalia; order Cingulata; family Chlamyphoridae; genus Tolypeutes; species Tolypeutes matacus. Next base: position 41,594,616 of record JAKSZT010007815.1, read on the forward strand.
TTGTAGTTAAACTGTAGGGTTTTTTCCTGTTAATTTGCTTCTTGTATCATTTACATGTATGCATAGTCTTTGCTTCCATTTTTATATCGGGGTGGTCTATTTTATATGCTGTTCTACATCATGATTGTGTAGACAAATTTTAAATTAGTATACTCTAGAAACAAAGAAAATAATAGTAAAGAAAAGGTATAGTATTTACCAATTATAAAGAATTATTAAATTAATTGAGTTTCAATGAGCGCTGACAAGGATAACTATTTGCATTTGTAACAGTGCTTTAAACTGGAACATAACTTAAGTATCAGAATAACATATGATAAACATAATAAGACCTGAATGTATTTTATGATGAAAGAACTTTAAAAAAATCACTTTTTTTTTAGTCTGAAGAAATTTAAATGCCTTCTTTCAAGATACAGCTTCCTATGTTGAACTGATGAATTTAATTAGAAGGCATGAACAATCAATGTCATGGGCTTTTTCTCAAGATTTGAGAAACCATGTTTCTCTTTATTAAGTTTCTTCTTCTTCACAGAGAGGGGTGGATGCGGAGGGAAAAGCAATGTCCTTATTAGTAATACAAGTAAAGCTTCCCCTCCCTTCCCCCAAGTATCCGTATGTTAAATGCAATTACATTGTGGTTAAAAATCCTATTGTGGAGCCCCTGGCCTACCTATGTGCCAGCTGTGCCTAGAAACTCGGTGCAGCTGCAACTCCTACTCTACAGCTCAATGGACTCACCCAAGTCACCTGGTGAGGAGATGATGATGGACAACGGCCATCCCAGGGAATGGAGAGAGCCTGCAGCTGCAGGCAGGATAATCCCATCCACCATATCAATGGGATATAAGCCCTCTCTCACTTGGAGGTGGAGTGGACATAACCATCCCAGTCCCCTCAGGACTGGGGAAAGAGCTATGGACTAGAGTGGCCTTAATGGTATTCTGTTGTAGACATATTGTGATTCAAGCAATGGAAGAAATTTTAACAGTGGCCACTAGACGCTTTCGGGGCAGGGAGGGGATGAGCAGTTGTAATACAGGGGCTTTTTCAGGACTTGGGGGTTGTCCTGAGTGATGTTGCGGCGACAGATATAGGCCATTTTACATCAGCATATACCATGCAGAACTGTGTGGGAGAGAGTGTGGTCTACGATGTGAACTGTGGTCTATGCTTAGTTGCAAAGCCCCAGGATGTGTATATCCATTGCAGGTGAATGTACCACATTAATGAAAGATGTTTATGTGGGATGTTATGGGAGGTGTGGGAGGTGGGGAACATGGGAATCCCTGTAATTTCTGTGTAACATTTAGGTAATCTAAGCACCTTTTAAAAAATATATATATATATATATAAATAACATTTATGTAGGCAAATGCACATATATGCATATATATTTATATATCATTTTACAAATATTGGTTTGTATTGTGAAAATTTTTTATTTTTACCCACAATAAAAATTAAAAAAAATCCTATTGTCAGAAGGTGTGCGCACTGGGACAGGAAAACAGGTGATGATGCCTGAGTTTCTCTTGCAGGTGACAGATTTTGGCTTAGCGGTGAGGAAGCAAGGTAGGAGTGAATCCATGATGCAGACCACATGTGGGACGCCTATCTATATGGGTAAGTTAGTAGACTTAAAATGAATTTTTTTCATGAAAAGAGTAGAATAATTGCTGTCAAGACTTAATGACCTTAATTGAACAAGGTTCAGTTCTTTCAGTGTTTTCTCATAGCACCTATCTTCAAACATTTTACAACATTTTTTGTTCTCTGGGCCCTTCTTAAAGTTGTTTATATTTCTTAGGTAATCATACCTCAAACTTATGGTTTTTGTTAATGTATGATAAAATCATATGTTTTGCTTCTTTGCATTTTATCCAGGTTTATTGCCCTTGAAGAATATTTCATAGAAAGTATTGATTAACTATATTTTGTTTCCATTTTTCTAAATGTGATTTTTAGCAGGTTTTTTGGGGCATAATTTAAATGCCATAAAAAGTGTACAATTCAATGATTTTTAGTACATTTGCAGTGTTGTGCAACCATCACCAAATCCAGTTTTAGAATATTTCTACCCAAAAGTTGTCTTGTGCCCATTTGTAATCCATCCAATTGCTATCCCAGCCCTAGACAACCACTAATCTGCTTTTTGAGTCTATAGAATTGCCTTTTCTGGACATTTCCTATAAATGAATCATACAATATATAGTCTTTTGCATATGACTTCATTCAATTAGCATAATGTTTTTGAGGTTCATCCATGTTGTAGCATGTGTCAGTCGTGTGTTCCTTTTTATCACTAAGTAATTTTCAGTTGTATGGATACCACAATTTGTTTATCCATTCACCAGCTGAAACGTGAATTTTTTATAATTTGGGGATATTATGAATAATGCTGCTATGAACTTTCATGTATAAGGCTTTATATGGTACATATATGCTAATTTTTCTTGGGTTATGTACCTAGGAGTGGATTTGCTGGGTCATGTGGTAAGTTTATATTAAACTTTTAAAAACGCTGCCAAACTGTTTTCCAAAGTGTTCTAAAACATTTGACCTTCCCACTGGCAATGTATGAGGATTCCAGGTTTTTTTCTTATTTTGCCAACAGTCGTTATTAACTACCTTTTTGAGTATAGTCGTTCTAGTGGGTGTGAATTGGCATCTCATTGTAGTTTTAATTTACATCTCCCTAATGCCCAATGATGTTATTTCCCACTAAATAGTGATCTTTTCATGGGCTTATTAGTCATTTGTGTATCTTCTTTGGTGAAATGTCTATTGAAATCTATACCTATTGAGATGATCATGTATGTTTTTTCTTTAAATTTATCAATGGGATAATTACATTAATAGATTTCTAATTGTTGAACCATCCTTATATCTTTGGATTATACTCATCTTGGTTCAACACTTTATTTAGGATCTTTAACTGTAACTTTCTTTTCTTTGTGCTGCCTTTGTCATTTTTGGTATTAGGGGTATGCTAGCCTCATTTTTAAAAATATGTTTTCACTTTTTCTATGCTCATGAACTGTTTAAATAATAGAAAGTGTCTATTCCTTAATGGTTTGATGAAATTTCCCCTTAAAACCTTTTGGTTTTGCTGTCTTTTGAGGGATACATTTTTTATTATTTTTCAATTTATACTAAGTTATTAAAGTTTCTCATGTCTTCTTGAATCATTTTTGATTATTTATACTTTTCTGAAATTATTCATTACATTGAGGTTTTAAATTTTATTGATATAAATATGCATATTGTATTCACTTAATAATTCTCAGATTCTTCTCCGTAACAGTGGCCATATATCCCCTATTCATTCTTAATATAATTTTTAGAAGACAATATGATATAGTGTTAGCAATATGGCCTCTGGAGTCCCCTGGCTAACTCAGGATTCCAGCTCTGCCATTTAATAGCTGGATACCCCCTGGGCAAACAACTTAACTGCGTTTGTTGCAACTTCTACATCCATATAATAGAGATTATATATTCATCTATCAAACGCTTTTTTTGAGGTCCTGCTTTGCATCAGATACTGTTTTAGATATACAACAGTGAACAAAATAAAAAATGTTTTGCCTTCATGGAGCTTAACATTATAGTGGGACAAACACTAAAATTGAAGCAAAATACCTAGTATGTTAGAGATAAGTGAAAGAAAAAACAGGACGGGATATAGAAGATATTTAAGATAATAATAATATCTTTCCTCTCAAATTGATGTAAGGATTAAATAAGAAATTATATGAAAAATGCTTCCCACAGTGTCTTGTACTTAGTGCTCAATTTTAGCTCTTCTAATAATAATAATAATATTTTTTCTTGACTGGATTTGTTAGTTTAGTATAGTGTATTGGGTTTCTCAAAGAACCAGCTCAAGTCTAATGTTATTTGGTTTGCTTTTTAATTAATTTCTTCTCTTATCTCTCTGAATTTCTTCTTTCTACTTTCTTTTTGGTTATTTTTAACTTTCTTAGTTGAATGCTTATTTATTTTCAGTCTTATTTCCTGATAAATGCATTTAATACTGTACTTTTTCCTTTGAGTACTTCTTTGGTCCTTTCTTTTCCTACGTAGTGTTCTAATTATGACTCATTTCTTAATAGCCCATAATTTTAGTTTTTAGTCTTCTTTAATCCAAAGATTATTTAGAAGTGCCTTTAGAATTTTCCAGTTGGATGGGGTGTAAATATGTTTTACTTTTTTCTAGCCTCTTGTTTTTTTCTATTTGGTTTTCTTCATTGTGAAGTAGGTGATTGTAAGCTTAAAGGCTTTCAGCTTTTAGGAATTGATTGAAATTTTCTTTGTGATTGGGGTACAAGATCAGTTTTTGTAGATGTTCATTGGATTTTTTAAAAAGTATGTATATTCTCAGTTTGTTGATTGTAAAAATTTCTCTGTTTATTAAATGATCCACATTTTTCATATTATTATTTATTTTTGCTTGCCTCTTTTGTTGCTTTGTAAGAGGGAGTTAATAAAATAACCACCAAGATATGACTGACAAATTCTTTTTGCATTTTTAGTAGGTTTTTTAAAAAATTTACTTTATTGAAATATAATTTACATATAAAATGCACAAATTTTAGATATATAGTCAGTGAGTTTTGACAAATGTATACATTTGTGTAATCACCACTCCAATGAAGATATAGAACATTGTGTCACCTCAGAAATTGCCTTTGTGTCCCTTTCAGTCACTCCCCCCCTCATATCCCAGCAACTTTTGATCTTACTTCTATCATCACAGCTTAGTTTTGCTTGTCTACAACTGTATATAAATAGAATCATACAGTATATACTCTTTTGTGTCTTCTCTTCCACATAATGATTTTGAGATTTATCCATGTTGTATCAGTAATTTGTTCATTTTTATTGCTGAAAAGCATAGCTAGTTCATTGCTGTTTTGCCTACTTGATGCATAAAGTTTTGCAATTTTTAAAATCTTATTTGGGAAAAGACTACTTTAGATTCTATTCATATGCCGCTGTTGGCAAAAGACATCTGGTCTGTAGTTACATGGGAAAATATATCTGAGCACCCTGAGTTTTATGCCTGCTTATTAGTTGTCTATACCACAACAATTGAGAGAACAAGAGAGAAGACAGATGGTTTGTGGAGCTTTGCTGACTTCCTAAATGGCGCCTTGGCACAGGTCTAAGTATTATTCTAGCCTCTGCTTCCCTGTGAGGACTGTGATGACAGTGCAAATAGATATGCCCCTGATAATTAAGATGGCTCTGAAAGAGTGATGACCAGTAATTCTGAGCTCCTGCTGTGTAGTGCACCTACACAGGGATCCTTCATTGAATCCAGTCACGAAATTGGCCGCAGCAATAGGGCACCTTGAGCGTTAATGATTCAATATTCCAGGATTTTAAGTAGAGTTCAAAAACACAAGTAGTTGCTTAAAAGAAAATACTAGTTAATTTTCAACTATTTGTAGAGTTATGATCCATTTTGTTAATATCTATGATTTAGCCTTTCATTCTGTCTTATCAAATTTGACTCTTTTTAGTTGCTTTGTAGTTCCTTTAACAATAGGCAGAGGAAAGAAGAGGAAATAAAGTTCCATCTGGTTCATTTTACTTTTAGTAGTTCTTATAAAAAGAGAATATGTATGTGTAGGTGGGGGAGATTAAAACTGTTTTCCAAAATAATAACATACCTTTTTGTGGGAGGCACTCTATAGCTGTGTAAATTTAGGCAAGTCACTTAATATATCTGAACCTTAGTTTCTTCATTGGAAAAATGAGTCAAATGCCTACCATACCCATTCACAGAGTTCTTGGGAAGACAAAATAACCTAATTTATACATAAGTTCTTTGTAAATTCAAAGTTCTGTTGAAATGTGTATATGTTTGTGTATGTAAATATCATTTTTATGTTATAACTGTTGTATTCTTCCTTTTTTTAAAAGCAAAGATATCTGATCCCTAGTTGTAGAGGTATAAGTAATGTATTTTATGTGATTGTTTTAAAAATCCAGCCATTATAAAAAATCTAATCCTTAAAGAATTGTGTTACCATGTGAAAGTTGTTTAAAGGAACTCTTTTATAAACATCTTTATAAAACAAGGAGCCCGGAATTGGGGAGTCAGGAGGACCTAGATCCTAGACCTGACCTTGTGACTAATTTGGCTTTTTGATCCAGTCTTGTTGCAGGATCTCTCTTTTGGTCTTGGCTTTCTCCTTTAGAAAACATAGAAAATAATTCATATTCTGTTATAGGGGTGCTGTGATATTATTATTTTATAAAGTGGTTTATAGCTACTTATCCTGGTTTTTCTGTAAATCCAGATTCCACATATTGGGCTTGCTTTAAACTATACCCACTTAAGACATATATTCAATTCTATTTTTGGAAAAGAATTGAGATGTTGTTGTCTTCTGTTATAAGTACACAATCTTTGCAAAATCATTTCTTTACAATTTCAAAGGAATGAGAGTAGTACATTTACTTATGCAGTTTATACCTTCATTCCATTAGAAGCTAAATGATAGGAGTGAGGAGACAGTGACATCAGTTGTTAAGGCCTGTACATTATTCATTTAACATCTGCTGTTGCTTCATTTTTTTCCCTTGTGGGGGAATAAATTACAACACACCAGCACATTTTTCATGCTTTGTGTTTAAGCATTTAAAAATCATTTATTGTATTATTAATATTTTTATTCTGCTTGTTTGGCAGCTCCTGAAGTTATCAATGCCCACGACTATAGCCAGCAGTGTGACATTTGGAGCATAGGTGTTATAATGTACATATTGTAAGTAGTCTACTAAATACACTTTAAAATGAATGGATGTTCTCTAATAGAAGTACAAAGACATTAAATTAAAACTAACCCTTACATTTTTTAAAAAGTGTTTTAAAAACCAATTGGAAAGTCATTCTTAAAGCTCTTATTAGTTGTCAAGTAACATCCATTAGGTATTTTTTTAATACAGTAAATTTATGACTTTCAGCTTTCCTCTTTCATTGATCCATAAATGCAGCAATGCACTCACTGTATAATATGAGCAAAGGGAAAACTTCCCCTAACACCTTCCTGATCCCTTTCCATAAACTAAAAGCTTCCTTGTATTTTCTCAGGAGACTCGCTTACTGCCCATCAGATAGAGGGAGGTGCTAGGCCTGGCACAAGAACTATGCATGTGGACAGGGCATAGTAGAGGGTGGGCACTGACTAGATAGTTTCAACCCAGGATCTAGGGGACTGTTCCATAGTTCTCATTTCTCTAAATGTTACTGAAAACCTTCCTTCTTCCCCACTCTCAAGGTCCTGTCAAACCCCATGGCCTGTTAATTTCTCCTTTGAAATATCCTCACCTATTCTTTCATTTCCTTCCACCCATATCATTTCTCCTCACCATCCCTTTCCTAGAATATTACAGTGTCTTTCTCACTGTTCCCCCTGCCTCTGTTCACTCCCCCAAGTCTACCCTTCACACTGCTAACAGGGTTGTTTTCTAAGTCACAAATATGATTGTACTGCTTTCCTGATTTAAAACCTCTGATGTTTCTCCCTTGCTACAGAAAAAAAGTCAAAGCATCCTGGCATGGCATACCAAGTCTTTCATGACCTAGAGCTTCCAGTCTTCTATCTGGGTGTGTGACACCTGGCCTATGCTGTGACCACTGTAGGCCACTCTTCATTACTCAGACATATCCTGTATTGCATGCCTCTGCCTTTGCTCAGGCAGTTCATTCTATCTAGAATGTTCTTTTTCTTCTCTACAAATCTCTCTCCTGGTTGGACCCAAACTCAAACATTAACCCCTCCTATTTCCCTAACTGCCACCACACCCCAGCAGAATTATTATATTCATTATGCACATATTTTCCCAAATGCCTCAGAGGAATTAAGGTAGCACACAAAAATGCATGTAAAATAGTAAGTTTGAAAGAAAAAGGAAAGAAAATGGGAATATTTAACCAGGAAGACTTGTGCATATGTAAATTTGATACAAGGAATCATTCATGTTTCTGTGTTCTCACAGTACTTTTTGTAACTGATTATATAATATTGTAATATAATTATTATGTGTATTGTGTCTGTTTTCCTTGCTCTAAATCCCATGAAGGGCAGAGATCTTATATTATTTATCTCTCTATTCCTGGTATCTAGTACAGTAGTGGGCGTATAGTATGTAGCTCAATATATGTTTGCTAAATTGAATTAAATTGAATCGTCTAAGAAGTGTTCTGAAAAGTTAGTAACCATTGTTCTGCCTCTTGGTGAATATGAACATTTTTATGTTGATGCAACATTAGTTTTATGGTCATATTGAAGATTTCACTTTGCACTACCTCTTCTGGATCATTTCTAAATATTGACATCACAGTGGTTACATTTTCATGGTTCTGTGAAATGGAATATGCAGACAGTAGAAATTGGATAATGTGATTGTAGTTGTAACTCAGATGGTCAACACACATCATTGCTTAGATTGTATAAAGTATAAATGTACTCACAAAGTTTTTGATCATTGTTTTGTGCTAATTGGAATCATAGTGCAAAAATTCTGAGCCTTAGTCTTTAATTAAAAGTATCACTATCATAAATTAGTGTTTTATAATCTTAAGGCATTCTAGTTACACAAGTCAAACATACTATGTGCAATCTAACAAACAATTCACATGATGTTTGCTGCCTTCTGCTTAGTTTAAATTTGGTGTTAAGGAAAGTGATAGCAGATTACATATCTTAAAATTTTTTTCTTTTTTAGAGATATAGTTTTAATTTTTCTGCTTCAGAGCATGGCTGCATATCACCATAATGACCTCTTCTCTTCTTTATAGTACACTCTTACTTAGCTAATCAGTACCTATTCATTAATCTGTCTGAGCCTCTTGGTCTTACAGATAATTTTGTTCACCAAGAGTTCCAGGTATCCTTCCAGACTGAAGGTTATTTTCTTATTTACCAGTTACTCTGATCCTTTTATACTGAATTGGCCAATGATAACATACATTTTCAAGGTGAAATTGGCATAAATAAATACTCTCAATGGGTACTATCCTCTGCTGTTTGATTCCTATGAATACAACATAAAATAATAGGAAGGCTTTCAGAGCATTTTTCATGTCTTGGATTCTTTTTTCTGGATGTGTGGAAAATTGCTGTTGTAAAATTTCATATGCTGCTGATTGGCCAACCATTAGATACATTTTTGTGTAAGTAAAATTGCAAAGGATGGAAAAAAATGGAATTTTTAAACATAGCCCTTAAGCTATAGTTGCATGCTAGTCAGGCAGTGCAGGAGCAACTAAGAAATTGGTAGATGTGCATATCATTGGTTGATAACAGGCTCAATGAACTGGGCTTTGCTAGCCTCTGCTTGTTATAATAGATAGTAATTGTCCATAAGGCCATTTTTCTGGCTCTTTTATATCCTATGGCTTTTTTTTATTGCTTTAAAACTAAACAATGGCAAAACAAGTAAGATGAGAAAAAAGAGGGTCAGGATAAGCTAGAGAAATAAACTATTAAAATGAGTTTGCAGAACAATTTGATAAATACTGATCTCAACAAGAACCTCTTGGTAAATGAAAAGCTATGTTGTCCAGCATATTTGATAAGCTACAAGGATGAAAGCAACTTTTTTTTTCTGTAGGAAAGTCATCATCATCATTATTATCATGAAAAATATTTATCAAATTTAGACTTACTGAGAAAATGTTCATGGGACTTTAAAGAGCTTAAAGAAAAATCAAACAAAGCTATTTGGTAGTAAAATAAAATTATGCCGTTTTATTCTTTCAGTGATAAAATAGAAAAATATAATCCTGAAAGTTAAATAGATGTGCATAGTTGCCTCTATGATGAGTCCAGGACCAACTTTGTTCTGGTGGTCATTGAGATAACCTGGTTGCTTTTACAGGGCTGCCCTTAGATGCTGGTGTTGGCAGTACTGATGATGGCAAACATTCATTGAGATTGTTCTAAGAACTGAACTGAACTTTTAAGTACATCCTTGTAGTTTTGACCTGGATCACCTTTTGAAGCAATGGTTGCTCAGACTTGCCATGCTTGTTGTGATATATAGTACTGTACTTCCTTTAAAAATAGTCTAAAGATACATAAAATGTGCACACAAGCCTATGTTTACTTTATACACACTGCTTATGGTTTTTCTGATGTTGGCCATTATGTATAGTCAGCTGCCAGCCTTCCAGACTAAAAAGTCAAAGCATCATCATCTGAATTGCTTCACTCAGATATTCTTTATTTGGTATACCATTTTTGAGGTGCTGTGGCCAATTTAATGGCTTTTTAGCATGACTCTGTCTCTATAAACATTTTCAGGGATATTCTTGATTTATTATTACTGACATTTGTATGGTATTTACAGTTTACATGTTTATGGTCTTATTAGGCTCTAATAAGACCTTATTTTTTGGTAAGTCCAGTTTCGGTTATTTATGTACCTTAAGGGATTACCTTACCCTTGTCTGCACCGAAGTGTGTCTCCTCTATGATCTGCCATTATTTCTGTGCACTGATGCTCATATACCTTCCTGTATTTTAATCCTATTTAAGCTTAGTATTTCCCCACCTGGAAGAGCTTTGGGTCATAAGCAATTCTGGAGGTTTCAATGTATACATATATACTTCCTCTACCAGGTCATTTCTCTCAGTGTTAAGACTTGAGCCTAGCACTGATCTTGGAAAATCCCATTACTTCCATTTCTGTGTCCAGAGAGGTATCCATCTCCTCCTCTCCCTTACTTAGATATGAAATACCTCTTTCTCCAAGTCCTGTGAACAGTTAATTTTTAATAGTCTTATTTTGACTATTTATAAAAAAAATAAACAAAATGATTATTTTTGTTGTAGATTGTGTGGGGAGCCACCCTTTTTTGCAAGCTCAGAAGAGAAACTTTTTGAATTAATAAGAAAGGGTGAACTACATTTTGAAAATCCAGTCTGGGATTCCGTAAGTGATTGTGGTAAGTATAGATTTCTATTATTATTTACTAAAGGAAATATAAATAATATAAGAAACTTGGTCAATAATTCGAATGTTTATTTAAAATCTATGTTTAGTTATTAAATTTACTTGTGTAAATAAAGCAAACACTATTTGTGGAAATAGTGATGTCATCACTGTGATTGCTTATAGTTACAACTTTGAACCCAAACAAAATACATAATAAAATTAAAGAGGAAATTTGCTGATCATCTAGCTAATTTTTATTATAGACCATTAAACTAGATAATTCAGGCAATGAAATTTTACTTTAGGCCTTAAAATGAAGCAGTCTATCTATATTTATTTATAAGTTATCCATGTTGATGACATTTATTATATAATTGGAATCTTTCATTCCTGTCATATAGATCTGTTTCCAATAAATTGGAAAATGTGTTGTATTATTGTAATTAAGATAAATAAGATTTTCAGGATTTTCCCTTGTTTGCAGCTAAAAGTGTTTTGAAACAACTTATGAAAGTAGATCCTGCTCACAGAATCACAGCTAAGGAGCTACTAGATAACCAGTGGATTACAGTAAGTTACAGTATTCTTTCTTTTTTTCTGACATGCTACTATTGCTCATTACTTCTTATTTGGCCTTGTAGTTCTGTATATATTCTCCCTAAAGCAGTAATTAGTTTCATATTTTGACAAGTTAAAAAAGTTATTCAGTCTTGACACATTTCTAAAACAGACATTTTCAAACTCTTACAGCTGTTACCACAGTTATTTATATATGTTTACAAAGCTTTAAATGAACTTTGCTTTGCTCAGTGTCATGAAGGTATCATGTAGAGTAGACTAGAGTTAAGAATTGCCCATTATTAAACCTGTGGAATATTGAAACAGTCTGTATAGTTTTGTGATATAAAGTGCTAGAACCATGAACCTCTTTTTCAACTCTTTGGGTACCAGGAACTTTCCTAATGGTGACTGTTAACTGGTTTGAAATCTTGGGTAATTATCCATTTGCATATTGCTTCCCCTCAGTAGACTAAATGCTTCAAACATAGACACTATGTCTCAGTGTTCCTTGTATCCCTGCACCCAGAATATCAGGCATGTTTGGTCACAATAGAAACTTTGGAAGAGGTGCTACTTACCTCCCAGTATTTATCCTCTCTTTCTTCTATGCAGTAAGGCTCCTGACTTTTAGGTGGAAACACTATTGTTCAGTTGAAGGGCTTTACTCCCCAACCTTCTTTACAGCTAGTTATCATGATGGTCAACATAAATGGAAATGTATGCAGTTTCTGGGAAGTGGCCTTACTTAAATGGAGAGGGTAGGACATTCCTCATGGCCTTCCTCTTTCTTGGTGACTGGAATGCAGATATGCTGGCTAGAGTTTGAGTAGCCATATTAAACCATAAAGTGGAATCCATAAACTGAGGATGGCAGAGCAACATGATGTAAAGGACCAGGGCTCTCAGCTCACAGAGCTGCCATGCCAGCCCTGGACTGCCTGCCTCCAGATTTAAAAAAAAAAATATATATATATATATATATATATTTTAAATTAGAGATGTTGTATGTTTCCAGACTTTTTTTATATGAGCAGGAAACAAACTTCTGCTATGTTCATGACACTGAAATTTGCAGTTGAACCTAATCTCAATTAATGTAATACTCAATAAATAATTGATGAATGAATGAATGAATGAATGAATGAATGAATGAATTATTCAGCAAATGAATAGGTTTGTAGGTATCTCAAAAGATGTCTGAGAACTGGAATTGGAGATTTCTAGAGACATGGATATATTGCTAAGCAGTATTCATCTATGGAAAAAATTGTTGAACATCTACTATTTCCCAGACACACTGTTAAGTACTGGCAATACATGATATGATTGTATATTACATGTTAATTAGCATATGATTACATTCTTAAAAGATCATTATGGTTTAAAAATTGCGAATTAGCCAACTATGCCAGTAATATTATCGAGAGATGATGGTGCTTGGGTAGGATGGTAGCAATAGAGATGAAGAGAAATAAATGGGTGATATGTTTTTGAGGGCAAGACTTGGTGAGTTATTAGATGGGGGATGACGGTGGTGGAGGAATTGAGGATGACTTCTAGATTTTGCTTTAACAACTGGTTGGATGGTGGTGCCATTTACTGAGTTGTGGAAGACAGCAGGAGAAATAGATTTTTTTCCAGGGGAGGGGTAGTGAATCAAGAGTTCCATATTAGATTTGCTAAGTTTGATACACCTATGAGGCATCTAAGTGAAGCTATCAAGTAGGGAATTGAATATATGACTCTAGAACTGGAGGAGAGGTCTGAGAGGGAGAATTATTAGTACGTAGATACAATGTAAAACTATTGGACAAAAGAGATAAATTAGGAAGTACAGAGAGAGAGAAGAGGGCTCAGCACCATGCTTTTTGGCACCACAATATTAAGAGGAGGAGGAGCTAGCAGTAGAGGCTGAGAAGGAATAGCTGATGAGGAAGGAGAAAAATTAAGACTGGTGCCAGGGAAGTTAAGTGAGAATAACAGCTGAGAAAGTGAGAGCAGTCAGCTCCCAGGTCTCAGCAGTCAGCTGCTGAGAGGTCAAGATGAGAAATGAGAAGTATCCATTAGACTTGCCAACAGGCAGGTTGATGGTGCCCCTGAAAGCCCACACAAGTTTAGGTACCATGACTTTATAGTGGTATTGCTCTTCTTTTAAATTCAACTTTCCTTTGACATTTTCTAATCTTTTTTTTTTTTTTTTTTTTTACCGGGAGGTACCGGGGATTGAACCCCGGTCTCTCCATATGGTAGACAGACGCCAAACCTCTTGAGCCACATCCGTTTCCCTAATCATTTTTTTTTTTTTTTTAAGATTTTATTTTTATTTTTTTTTACCCCACCCCCCCCTGCCCCCCCCGCTGCCTGTGCTCGCCGGGTCAGCCAACCACGCCGCGCGGGCGGGCCCGCCCCCACCAGGAGGCCCCGGGAACCGAACCCGGGGCCTCCCATATGGTAAACGGGAGCCCCACTGATTGAGCCACAGCCACTTCCCAGATTATTGCTTCTTATTAGATAGTTGCAGTTGCCACCTGGTATCCCTTCAAGTCCCTTGGTGACAACTAACACCAAGAATCTACATTTTCAAAAATTTCCCAGGTATTTCTTATGCTCACTTATAATTAAGAATCACAGCTCTAAATTAAGGATATCATTTTACTTCTATGGCTTGGTATATTTGAGCTGTATTGGTATTATTCATACATTCAGTAATTTCTTCAAATGCTATTTTTTGGTGCCTACCGGGCCCTGTTCTAGATAATAAAAAATAGTTAAAGATATATAAGATACGGTCTCTGACATAAGGAACATACTACCTAGTAAGGGAAACAAGCTATGTAAAAGATACAATGCAAGGAAGAAAATGATAAATGACATAAGAAATTGCCAAATGACCAGAGGTACAGAGGCAAGCAAGTGTGAAATCAGAGAAGTTCAATTTGACTGGCATATAACATGTTTGCAGGAAAGAAGTGGAAAATGAGACTAGAAATGGAAAGTAAATTGTGAGACTAAAAAAGAAAAGAAAATTGTGAGGGGACTTGAATCCCAGGCAAAGGAGTTTTAACTTTATTCCATAAATAGTGAAGAGCAATTGTACGCTCTCTGAAATGAAAGAAATTATTGTTATAATGCATCAATCTTTTAAATGGGACAACAGTCATTTAAATGTCTGTGTTGATTTTAGCTAGTATCTTTTGAACTTATCCACCAGGCACTATAGAGGGTACAAGAATGAATAAACAACAGCCCACTGTCCCTTCTCTTATGTAATTTACCACAAGTTACAGTCTTTCCTTTGTTATAGTCACACTTTGCAAAGGCACCTGTAATCAAGCTTGTAGGGTCTAATTTCAGAACAGTCTTTCCTAATATGTGCTCAGGGACCTTGTTCATTAACTTAGAAATTGATTTTCAGGTTTTGGTCATTAGCTTTTGACCTTTAGCCTTAACACATATACTCTATGTAAAAGGATGGCCATTTTCTGATGCTTAATTAATTGTTGGATATTATTTTTTTCCTCCTGTATGTTTTCATTCTAAATCTGTTAAGACTCTTACTTTTATTTTACTATATTTAGTTTTTCTTTAATATCATTTGTGTATAAATATGCTTTTAAGTCTCTGTTTAAAGAAAATTTTTATAAAAATTATGGTAGGAAGAAGTTCATGTACCAGGGCACTTAGGGATTTTTCAATATTAAAATTAGTTATATATTCACTACTCAACAAGTATTTATGGGATAGCTACTATGTACTGTGGAGGACACAAGAATGAATTTGGCACAGTCCCTGCCCAAGGTTGCCCACAGCCTAGTAGAGGGTTTAAGACAAAAACACATATATTACCAGGCAGAGAATGATAAATCTACAAGGATGTAAATGTAGTCAGTACTATTGAGTTTCCAATAAGAGAACTATTATTTCCTTCAACGGATCATAAAAGGGAAGGTAATATGTGATCTTCCTCTAAAAGAATGGGTAAAAGATAAATTAATGTTGAAGTCAGAAGTAGAAAGAGTAGAATTTTAGGCAGAAGGAACTTCACAAAGGCATAGAGATGGGGGGGGATCAAGTATATTCAGAGAATAGTTAAGGCAAGTAGGGGAGTAGTGGTAAATTAATCTGAAAAGGCAGATGAGTGCAAAGTGAAGTAAACAGCACCTTAAAAGAATTACGACCATGTGGGATTTATCCCAGGAATGCAAGGGTGGTTCAAAATAAGAAAATCAATTCATGACATTAAAAGAATAAAAGAAAAAAACACATGATCATATCAATTGATGCAGAAAAGGCATATGGCAAAATCAGTCACCTTTTCTTGATAAAATCACTCAGAAAACTAGGAATAGAAGGAAACTTTTCTCAACATGATAAAGGGCATATATGAAAATCCCATAGCTAACTTCATATTTGACAGTAAACAACAGAAAACTTCCCCTAAGACTGGAAACAAGAAAAAGATGCCCACTTTTACCATTGCTATTCAACATTGTATTGGAAGTTCTATCTAGAACAATAAGGCAAGAAAAAGAAACAAAGGACAAGAAAATTGGAAAGGAAGACGTAAAACTATCTATATTTGCAGGTGATATGACCCTATATAGAAAATCCTGAAGAATCTACAAGAGTACTAAAAGAGTTAATAAATGAATTCAGCAAAATGGTGGGGTAAAAGAGCGACACAAAAATCAGTGGTGTTTCTATATGTGCAGTGAACTGTCTGAAACGAAATCAAGAAAACATTTTATTTACAACAGCAACTAAAGGAATTGTTATCTAGGAATACTTTTAACCAAGAATGTAAAAGACTTGCACATGGAAAGCTACAAATCATTAGTGACAGAAATTAAAGAAGGCTTAAATAAATAGAAAGATATTCTGTGTTCATGGACTGGAGGACTTTACATTGTTTAGATGTTATTTTAGTTTCCTAGGCTGTTGAAGCAAATACCATGAAATGGGTCAGGTTAAACAATGGACATTTATTCACTCATGGTTTTAAGGCTGGGAAATTGTTCAAATCAAGTCATCATCCAGAAGA
Organism: Tolypeutes matacus; assembly: GCA_026826555.1. Lineage (NCBI taxonomy): Eukaryota > Metazoa > Chordata > Mammalia > Cingulata > Chlamyphoridae > Tolypeutes > Tolypeutes matacus. The sequence goes on from JAKSZT010007815.1 coordinate 41,611,177, forward strand.
TGCTTTCTCCCTAAAGACAGTGGTGTTTTGGGGCTGGCTGCCAGTGATCCTTGGTTCCTCTGTCACATGGTAAGGCACATGTGGCGTTTCCTGGTGTCTTCTTTCTCTTCCAGGTTCTGTTTCAGCTTCTTCTTTCCTATGATTTTCTCTTTTTCTCATTTTATATATATATGAATTTCATTCTCTTGTAAAGTATATCAGTAATAGGATTAAAACCCATCCTGATGAGGGTAGATCACATATTAACTGAAGTAGCCTCATCAAAAGGTCCTACTTAAAATGGGTTCATACTCATAGGTATGGATTAATTTTAAGACCATGCTTTTCTGGGGTATATATAGCTCCAAACCATCACAGATGTCAATATTAACTCTGTGATTTATAGATTCAGTGTAATCCAAATGAAAGTTTTGGCAGTCTTCTTTGTAAAGATGGAAAAGCTAATTATATTAGTTCTGCTAAAACAAATATCATACAATGGGTTGGCTTAAGCAACAGGAATTTGTTGACTCATGGTTTTGAGGATAGGAAAGGCCTAAAATTAAGGCATCGGCAAGCTGATGCTTTCTTCATGAAGACTGTGGCTTTCTGGGGCTGACTAATGATGATCCTCAGGTCCTTGGCTTTTCCATCACATGGCAGTGCACATGGTGGTGTTTTCTTACTCTCCTGGATTTTGTTGTCTTCCAGCTTCTTCTCCTCCACATGGCTTTCTTTTTGTCTGAATTTCATTCTGTTTATAAAGGACTCCAGTAATCTGTGTTAAAGCCCAACCTGAGTCAGTTGGGATCCACCTTAACTGAAGTAACATCTTTAAGAGATCCTATTTATAATGTATCCACACCCACCAGAATGGATTAAGATTATGAACACGTTTTTTGGAGTACATAATTCAATCCACAACATTAATCGTCAGATTCATGTGGAAAGGCAAGGAACCCCGAACATCCAAAACCATCTTGCAAAAGAAGAACAAAGTTGAAGGACTCATACATCCCTATTTTAAAACTTATTACAAAGCTACAGTAATCAAACAGTTTGGTACTGGCACAAGGACAGTGGAATAGAAATGAGAGTTCGAAAATAAGTACACACATCTATGGCCAATTGATTTTTCTTTACAAGAATGCCAAGTCCATTCAATAGAGAAAGAATAGTGTCTTCAACAAGTGGTGCTAGGAAAACAAAAATTAATACACATACAAAAATTAATATACAAAAATTAACTCAAAATGGACCAGCAATCTAAATATAAGAGCTAAAACGATAAAAACTCTTAGAAGAAAACATGGGGAAACATCTTCAGGACTTTGTATTAGGCAATGGATTCTTAAACTTTACATGAGCCCTTCACAAACATACAAGCAACAAAAGAAAAAAATAAATTGAACTTGATCAAAAACTTTTGTGCATCTAAGGACATGAAATATGAGAATGATATTAGGAAAGGATTAAAAAGAAACTGTAGCTTTTCATCTTGGGCCACTTCTTCTGTATCTCCTCACGCTTTTCCTTGGTGCTGTAATGACATTTCTCTTCCTTCCTAGCCTTGCCCTGTTTTGTCTCAGCCTGGGATCTCTGTATTGGAGTCACCTTCGTAGAGGTGATGGCTTCCTTTGTCCTATAATTTGGTGCCTAATTTTGATCATAGTTCTTATCCTGATGTATTATTTCCTTGCAAGTGTCCTCAGCTAAATTTTGTTCTTTTTCCTTTCCTTTCCCCCCTTGTTTCATTGTTTAGATGTGGTCCTGCTTTCTTTTTCATATCCCCTCACTTAGGTGAGTTATCTTTTATCAGCTTCCAGCCCAGAGAGGTTTCCATTTTTCCCCATTAGAATAATAAATATCTGATGCCTGAAAACTTGGATGTCAGACATTAACCACTCAGTGTAATATAACTGTTTGATAAAAAAATAAAAATAAAAAAATGCAGTTCATTTGCACTACCCACCTTTCAAGGGAAAATAAACTTAAAAAATAAACAAACAAACTGTATATAAAGAGTGGGATAAACTGAAGTAATGAACCTAGATGGTAGAAACAGGTCCAAATGTAGAAATAATTAAAACACAAGTAAATGGACTAAAAATAACTACAATACAAGTAAATGATTAAAAGATCATCAAATTGAATTTTTAAAAATCTGGCTATTTGCTGTTTATAAGACGTACACTTGAAGCATAAAGACACATAAATATTGAAAGAAAAAGAATGGAAAAGGAAATACCAGGCAAATACTAACCAAAGAAAGTCTGTGTAACTATATTAGCATTAAATAAATATACTTTAAGACAAATTATCATTAGGGGAAATAAGTTTATTTCCTAAAAAGATTACATAATAGTTTTTAACATATGCAGCAAACACACATAAATACACATATATATAATTGACAAAATTATGGAAGAAAGTGGGAAATTCAATCAAAGTGGGAAATTTTAATGCACATCTCTCAATTATTGATGTGACAAGCAAGCAAACAAACAAAAAGAAGGATATAGAAAATTTGAAGAGTACAAATTAACATGCTTAACCTAATGGACACATACACAATTCTACATGCAACAATTTGAGAGTATACATTTTCTCAAACACATTACCAAAAGTGATCCTAGGCTATAAAGCAAACCTCAACAAATTTTACACAGACCTTGTTCTCAAACAATACACAATTAAGGTAGAATCCAGTAACAATAAGATTAAATATCTGCATTTCTTTGGAAATTAAATTTCTTGCTTCTATTTAACGCTTGGGATGAAGAATAAACCTTAATGAGAAAATTTATTTTTAAATCCCTTACACCTGCGACACCTGACTGATGAATGAAAAGAGAGCATATCAACACTTGTGGGATACAGCAAAAGTGATGCTTCAGTAGAAATTTTATAGCCAAAAGTACTTACTTTAGAAAAGCAGAAAGGCTAAAAATTAATGAACTAAATATCCAACTTATAATTTTAGAAAAAAAATAACACCACCTCTAGAATAAACCCACATAAATTTGTAGGAAAGATAAAACTAAGAGTGAAACTCAACTAAATATAAAGCAAAGGTAGAATAGAGAATATTAGCAAGAGCAACATTTGGTTATTTGAAAAGACCAATAAAAAGGAAATAAATCTTTGGCAAAATGAAGAAAGAAACAAACACTGTTACATATAAGAAAGGGAATACAGTCACAGATAAGGCAGAGATTAAAAAGATGAGACTCTTACCCCAACTAGATACTAACAAATTTGAAAACTTAGTCAAAATGAACAAAATTTCTTTTCCTAGAAAATGTTTTTCCTATAAAAATATATCTTCACAAAACTCTCAAGAATAAGTTAAAAAATTATGAATTGTTATATAATTATTAAATAAATGCAAACAGTAGTTTAAAATCTTCCAGAAGATAAATGCCAGGCCCAGATAGTTTTTCAAGTGAATTTTCCCAAACTTTCAAGAAACAGATATTCTCAGACTTGTACACTCTTCAAACAAAGGTGTGTGTGTGTGTGTATTTTTCCTAATTTATTCTAGGAGTCTAATAAAACTCTAATACAAAAACAAGACATTATGAGAAAAGAAAAACTATCCTTTTTACTTACTAATATAGATGTAAAACTTTAAATAAAATATTAGCAAACTGGATCCAACTGTATATACAAAAATATAATATATCATGACCAAGTTGTTTTTCCCAAGGATACAGTATCGTTTAATTTCAGAAAATCTATAAATATAAATCCCCACACTAAAAGATTAAAGGAGAAAAGTTTATGATCATTTCAAATGATGTAGAAAACAATGATTCAACATTCATTCATAATAAGAAAAAATAAGTATATTAGGAGTAGGGAAACTTCCTGAAGCTAATAAAAGGTCACAGCAAATATTCTAAATATGAAATGTTACAAGAATTTCCTTTAAAAAAATAGTAAGTCAGCTTTCAATATTTTTTCAATATTGTTGACCTTGTCAACTTAAAGAAAAGAAATCAAAGTCATGAAGATTGGAAAGTAGAAGTAAAACTGATTATTTACAGTAATCTGTAATGTATGTACATATATATATATATATATATATATACACACACATCCCAATAAAATCTTCTGATAAATTATTAGAAATAATAGTAGAATTGACTAAGGTAGCTGGATTTAAGATTAATAAAGGAAAGTCAGTTGCATTCCTATTCACTAGCATCCAACAATAGAAAACATTAAAAAAAAAAAAAAAAAAAAAAAGGACACCCTGTAAAATAATATCAGAGAATATAAAAATCTAGGAATAAATCCAACATAAGATATGGAAGACTTCTTTGGGGAAAGTTATAAAAGTTTATTGAAAGTTATTGCAGAAGATTTACATAATCATGGGTCAAAAGACTTTATATTATAAAAAATCACTTCTCCCCATATTGATCTTAATATTCAATACAAACCCAATCAAAATTTCACAAGCTTTTTTAGGTCAGAGAACTTGATAACCTGACCCTAAAATTTACATGGAAAAATAAAGGGTCAAAAATAGTCAAGACATTTCTGAAGAAATATAAAGAGGTCAACTTACCTTACAGATATTAAGACTTATGAAGCTCTGGTAATTAGGACAGTGTGGTAATGGTACAGTAATAAGCAAATTGACCAATAGAATAGAATACAGGCTGCAGAAACATATCCATGCATATCTGGAACTTTTATGACAGAGGTCATATGGTAGATAAGTGAGGACTATTCAATACATGCAGGTGGAGTAAACTGTTATCCACATGGAAAAACTGAAATTGTATCCCTATCTCATACCATAGACAAAAATCAACTCCAAATGAATCAGGGACTGAAGTATTAAAACCAAAACTTTGAAACTTTTAGTGAAAAATATAGATGAATATTTCTTGGACTTTGGGGCAGGGAAGGATTTCTTATACAACATACCAATGGCACTAACTGTAAGAGAAATGAGAGATACATTTGACTATATCGAACTTAAGAACTTCTGTTAATAAAACAACACCTTAGGGAAAGTTGATAGATTATAAACTGGGAGGAGAAATTTTTAAAAAATCAATTTTATTGAAATGTATTCATAAACCATACAGTCCATCTAAAGTGTACAATCAGTAACATTTGGTATACTCACAGAGTTGTGCATTCATCACTTTAATCAATATTAGAGCATTTTCATTACTCCACAAAAAAAAAGAGAGAAAAAGAAAGAAAACAACAAAAAACGAAAGTAAGCAAAAAAAAAACCCCCCCCCGCAAAAAAACCCCCAAACCTATCCCTTTAGTCACCTCTCAATCTCTCTATCCTTCTCCTGCCATACATAACTACTAATCTATATCTGTCTCTATAATTTATTTATATTTACATTTTGTATAAATGGAGTCAAGCAGTATGTAGTACTTTTTGTCTAGTTTCTTTCACTTGGCATATTTCCCTTTTTTTTTTTTTTTAACCATTGATGGAAGGTTATTAGTACATTTCTTTATACTACGTTCCATAGTCTGCTTTGATTGTAGCAAATATCACCCTGATATTAACATCTTGTAACATTAACATACATTTGTTCTGTTTCAGAGGAAAACATTCTTATATATGCACTATTAACTATACTCATTTTTCCCAAGATGGTCCGGTATGCTATATAGTCCCATGTTTCATTTTTTAGCTTTCATTCTAATGATGTACATGACCTTAGACTTTACCTTTCAACCACTATCATACCCATATATTAGCACCGCTAATTAGACACTGTGATGTGCTTTCACCATTTCTATTCATTTCCGAACAGTTGCAAAAAACCTTTTAACCAATTGTGCATGGATTAAACTTCAGCTTTCCATTCCTATATTTTATATTATGACTTACATTTTAGCTATTAACTCCATGGGTTTGCTTGTTTTATTCAGTTCATAATAGCAAAATTATACAATATTTGTCCTTTTGTGTCTGGCTTGCTTTACTCAACATAATGTCCTCCGGGTTAATCCAAATTGTCATATGCTTCACAACTTCATTTCTTTATACAGCCGAATAATATTCCATCGTGTGTATATACCATATGTTTATCCATTTGTCAGTTGATGGACACCTGGGTTGTTTCCATCTTTTGGCACTTGTGCATAATGCTACTATGAACATTGGTGTGCAGGAGTCTGTTTGTGTCCCTGCTCTGGAAGGAGACTTTTGTAACTCAAATATCCAGCAAAGAATTAATATTAGGAAATTTAGATAACTTCTACAAATCAATAAGAAGAGGACTAACAGCCTAGTAGAAAATGGTCAAAAGACAGGCCCAGGCATTTCACGAAAGAGATTTCATACATTTTAATGAACATGTGATGAAATGTTCAATTTCATTAATGATCAGGGAAACACAAATCAAGACTTCTAAGAGACAAACCAAAAATTAAAATATCTGATAATATCAAATGTCGAAGAAGATGTGGATAAAAGTCTCTTAATCATTGCTGGCGAATATATTAATTGCTACATCTACTTCAGAAAGAGTATGGCATTATCTTGTAAAGTTAAACAGTCACATACTCTGCATGCAAAGAATTCCACTTCTAATAATATATCCAAGAACAATACTTGCACATGTATACCAGGGGACACATATAATAACATTTATAGGAGTTATATATATTTACAGGAGCAAAAACCTGGAAACAACCCAAATGTCCAATAAATTGTGGTATAGTCTAACAATAGACTCTTGTACATCAGAGAAAATGATTAAGCTACAGCTGTATGGAATACTGTCTTCAAATCTATGAAATGTTATTTTTAAATTAATCGCACTGTAAAATATACACTACATTACTTGATGAATTTTATATATGTATACTTTTGTGTAAACACTACCCATAACAAAATGCAGAACATTTCCATACCCCCAGAAAGTTCCCTTATTTCCTTTTCTTGTCAATAACTCTCTTTGCGCCCCCCCCCCATAGGTGTAACCCCTATTTTGACTTCTTTCTCCATAGATAAATTTTACTTATTGATGATCTTTAAATAAATGGAATCAATTTGTGGCTTGCACTCAACACTATGTTATGTGAGATTTATTTATGTCGTATAAACAGTAGTTTTTTAATGTGTAGTATTTCATTGTATGAATATAGCACAATTTGTTTATCAATTTGGGTTGTTTCTAGTTTTGGACAACTATAAAGAAAGCTGTTATAAACATTTGTGCACAATTCCATTTGTGGATATATGCATTCATTTATCTTGGATATATATCTAAAAGTAAAATTCAAGGTAATAGAATAGGTATATGTTTAACCTTATTAGAAATTGCCAAAAGTTTTCCAAAGTGGTTGTAGCATTTTATACCATCATCAAATGTGCGAAAGTTCTAGTTGCTCCCCATTCTCAGAAGATTTTGCTTTAGAATATGTGAGTTTGAAGGCCCAAAAACACATCTAGTTAGAATTGGAAGTCAGGTGGCAATGCACTTCTGGTATAAGGATAAAATTATTTAACTTCTCAAACTGTTTCCTTTTGAAGAATAGGAATAGCAACACCAGCCTTCTCTGTTCAGATAGTTGCTATACTCGAGAAAAAAGAAATCACTGAGGTGACTTTGTTAGGAAAAATTTTTAAAGTGACACTCAGTTAAAAGTTATTGTAAAAAAAAAAAAAAACAATAAAAAATAAAAAGAAATAATAAAAGTTATTGTAGTTGTTATCCCCATGATATGTTGCTGTCTTGGACTCATTGAGACCCATCAGCACATGTTAGGTGATTTTATTGGGTGTTTTCTGCCCTTTGTGGGTATTTATAACTTTCATGATATCTTTCTGTATTAGGCAGCCAAAAGGGTGATGATGCAAAGTACCAGAAATCTGTTGGGTTTTATAAAGGTTATTTATTTGGGGTAGAAGCTTACAGTTACCAGGCCATAAAGTGTAAGTTACTTCCCTCACCAAAGTCTGTTGACACGTTTTGGAGCAAGATGGCTGCCGATGTCTGCAAAGGTTGAGCCTTCCTCTTTCTCTTAGAGCTCCGTGGTCCTAGCTTCCTCCAGTCTCAGCCCTAGGCTGCGATAAGTCTCGTCTCTCTCCCGGGTCCAGGCCCAGCTGCTCTGCTCTCTCCACAAGGCCAGCTGTAGACTATCAGGCAAATGGCTCGTCTCTCTTCCTGGGGCCTCTGCTCTTGGAGCCTTCTCTCTTTCCTCAGGTATCTGCTTCTCTGTGAATTTTCTTCCTGGGGCTCCACATCAAAACTCCGGCATCAAAACTCTCACTAACACCTCTGCTGTGTCGTTTTCTCTGTGAGTCCCTGCCCACCAAGGGAGCAGGGATTCAATGGTCTACTGACATGACCCAATTAAAACCCTAATCATAATTTAATCATGCCCAGAGGAACAGACCAGTTTACAAATATAATCCAATATCTATTTCGGGAATTCATAAACAATGCCCCACTACTACATCTTCCTACCTTAATTTACATTAATTATTAATCTTATAAAGGGAATAATTGAGATTGCCCATGGAAAATGATTCAAATGGTAAATAAAACAGGAAAAATGAGTTTCTTTGTCCCCCATGCCCTCTCCTTACTTACTAAAGTTAACCGTTGTTAAGTCTTTATCTATACATTCCCCCCCACCCCGGGATGGCTCTCTCATCTGTCTGCTCGCTGTGCCTGCTTATTGTCTCTCCTGGTTATATCTGCTCATTGTTTCTGCTCATTGTGTCTGCTCATTGTCTGCTCATCTGCTTTAGGAGGCACCAGAAACCAAACCTGGGACCTCCCATGTGGGAGGCGGGTGCCCAACCACTTGAACCACAGCCAGTCCCTGCTCATTGTGTCAGCTTGGTGCATCAGCTTGGTGTATCAGCTCATTGTCTTTAGGAGGCACAGGGAACCAAACTAGGGACTTCCCATGTGGGACGCAGGTGCCCAACTGCTTAAACCACATCTGCTCTCTCTATAAATTTTTTAAAATATATATTTTATTTAAGTATATCATTCATACATGAACATTCATAAACAATAAGTGTATAGTAAAGATTGTGAACTTAGAAAATAAACATACATAACATCGTACAGGGGTTTCATACATCACCCCTCCACCAACACTTTGCATTGTTGTGAAACATTTGTTACAAACTATGTAAGAGCATCATCAAACTATTACTACTAACTATAGTCTCTATCTTACATTTGGTGTATTTTTCCCCTAACCCACCCTATTTTAAAAAATATATATTTTTATTACAGAGGTTGTGAACTTGCAAAACAATCATACGCATGTGTAGAATTTCCATACAACACCCCTTCACCAACACACCACACCGTGGTAGAACGTTTATTACAAATTATGAGATATCATCATCAGACTATTACCACCAACCATGGTCCATAGCGTACATTTGGCACACTTTTCCATACACCTCCATTATCAACACAGTACATCTTTGGCATTGATGCAAGAATATTATAGTATTGCTGTTAACCACAGTCTATAGTCATACCAGTTGTAGTTTTCCCATGCTTCTCCACATTCCCACCACCCTGCAATAGTGGTGTACATCTGCTCTAGCTCATAGAAGGACACTCTTGCACCTGCACCCTCAACCACAATTCTTACCTACTTCTACCTACTTCTGGGTTCACTGTGTTATTCAGTCCCTAAATTATTCTTTAGCTTTCTTTCAGTTGAAATTTACTTCCTCAGACTACCCTTTCAGCCACAATCCCATTTATAATCCAGTTGCTACTCACTATAATGTGATCCCATCAACTCTATCCATATCCACACATTTACAATCAAGTTAATTAAAGCTTCTACATACCGTAAACATCAGTAGTTCTTCTCAACACTCCTCTTATCTCCTAATAACCTATACTCTAAGTTTTAACTCCATGTGTTTATTCTTCGTATTTAGTTCATATTAATGAGACCATGCAATATTTGTCCTTTTGTGTCTGGCTTACTTTGCTTAGTATAATATCTTCAACATTCATCCATGTTATCACATGTGTCTCCATTTCATTTCTTCTTCTTGCAGCATAGTATTCCATCATATATATATACCACATTTTGTTTATCCATTCATTGGTTGATGGACACTTGCATTGTTTCCATCTTTTGGAAATTGTGAATAATGCTGCTGTGAACATCAGTGTGCAGATGTCTGTTCGTGTCATAGTTTTTAGTTCTTCTGGATATATTCCTAGTAGAGGAATTGCTGGATCATATGGCAGTTCTCTATTTAGCTTCTTGAGGAATCACCAAATTGTCTTCCACAGAGGCTGTACCATTTTACACTCCCAACATCAGTGAAGGAGTGTTCCTATTTCTCCACATTCTCTCCAGCACATATCGTTGTCTGTTTTTTAATAATGGCCATTCTGCAGTGTTAGATGATATCTCAATGTTGTTTTAATTTGCATTTCCCTAATAGCTATTGGTATGGAACATTTTTTCATGTACTTTTTGGCCATTTGTATTTCATCTTTGGAGAAATGTCTATTTAAATCTTTTGCCCATTTTTTAATTCGATTGTTTGCTCTTTTTTTTTTTTTTTTTCACCGGGAGGTACCAGGGATCGAACCCCAGCCTCTCCATATGGTAGACGGACACCGAACCTCTTAAGCCACATCCGTTTCCCGATTGTTTGCTCTTTTATTGTTGAGTTGTATGATCTCTTTATATAGAATGGAAATCAAACCCTTATCAGATATGTGGTTTCCAAATATTTTCTCCCATTGAGTGGGCTGCCTTTTCACCTTCTTGATGAAGTCCTTTGAATCACAGAAGTGTTTAAGTTTGAGGAGATCCCATTTATCCATGTTTTCTTTCATTGTTCATGCTTTCGGTATAAGGTTTAAGTATCCACCACCTACCACCAGGTCTTGAAGATGTTTCCCTACATTTTCTTCTCGGATCTTTATGCTTCTTGCTTTTATATTTAGGTCTTTGATCCATTTTGAGTTAATTTTTTAATAAAAAGATAGGGGTCTTCTTTCTTTCTTTTGGCTGTGGATATCCAGTTTTACCAGCACTATTTGTTGAAACTGTTCTGTCCCAGCGTGGTGGGTTTGACAGGCTTGTCAAAAATCACTTGTCCATAGATGTGAGAGTCTATTTCTGAACTATCAATTTGGTTCCATTGGTCTATGTGTCTATCTTTATGCCAGTACCATGCTGTTTTTACCACTGTAGCTAAGTAATATGATTTAAAGTCTGGAAGTGAGAATCCTCCAACTTCACTTTTCCTTTTTAAGATGTTTCTGGCTATTTGGGGCCTCTTATACTTCCAGATAAATTTGATAATTGTGTTTTCCATTTGTTTAAAAATGCTGGTGGAATTTTTTATTGGGATTGCATTGAATCTGTATGTCATTTTGGGTAGAATTGACATCTTAATGATATTTAGTCTCCCAATCCGTAAGTATGGAATGTACTTCCAATTATTTAGGTCTTTTTTGATGTTTTTTAGCAATGCATTATAGTTTTCTGAATTCAAGTGCTCTTCATCCTTGATTAAGTTTATTCCTAAATATTTTATTCTTTTAGTTGCTATCGTAAAAGGAAGTTTTTTCCTGACTTCCTCATCAGATTGTGCATTGCTAGTGTATAGAAACACCACTGATTTTTGAGTATCGATCTTGTATCCTGACACTCTACTGAAATCGTTTATTAGCTCTAGCAGATTTGTTGTAGATTTTTCCGGGACTTTCTAGATATACAATCATATCATCTGCGAATAGTGAAAGTTTTAATTCTTCCTTTCTGATTTGGATGCCTTTTATTTCTTTTTCTTGCCTGATTGCTCTAGCTAGAACCTCTAGCACTATAATGAACAACAGTGGTGGCAATGGGCATCTTTGTCTTGTCCCTGATCTCAAAGGGAAAGGTTTCAGTCTTTCACCATTGAGTATAATGTTAGCTGTGGGTTTTTCATACATGCCTTTATCATGTTGAGAAAGTTTCCTTTAATTCTTATTTTTGTAGTATTTTTATCAAGAAAGGATGTTGTATTTTGTCAAATATCTTTTCTGCATTAGTTGATAAGATCATATGATTTTTCTTCTTTGATTTATTAATGTGGTGTGTTATGCTGATTGATTTTCTTGTATTGAACCAGCCTTGCATGCCTAGTATAAAACCCACATGATCATGATGAATAATTCTTTTAATGTGTTGTTGGATTCGATTAGCAAGTATTTTATTGGGGATTTTTGCATCTGTATTCATTAGAAAAATGGGTCTGTATTTTTTTTTTTTTATGTGTGTGTGTGTAATATCTTTATCTGGCTTTGGTATCAGGGTGATATGGGCTTTGTAGAATGAGTTTGGTAGCATTCCTTCTTGTTCAGTTTTTTGGAAGAGCTTGAGTAAGATTGGTATTAAATATTCTTTGAATGCTTGGTAGAACTCACCTGTGAAACTGTCTGGTCCTAGGCTTTTCATTTTGGGGAGCTGTTTGATCACTGTTTCAATGTCTTTACTTGTGATTGGTTTGATGAGATCTTCTCTTTCTTCTAGGGTCAGTGGGGGTTGTCTGGACATTCCTAGAAATTTTTCCATTTTGTCTACATTGTCTAGTTTTTTGGCATTAAGTTGTTCATAGTATCCTCTTATGATCTCTCTTCTTTCTGTGGGGTCAGTAGCAATGTTCCTGTTCTCGTTTTTTATTTCATTTGTTTGCATCTTCTCTCTTTTTTTCTTAGTCTAGCTAAGGGTTTGTTGATTTCATTAATCTTCTCGAAGACTCAACTTTTGGTTTTGTTAATTATCTCTATTGTTTTTTTGTTCTTGATTTCATTTATTTCTGCTCTGATCTTTGTTATTGCATTGGCTTCTACTTGCTTTGGGATTTGTTTAGTGTTGTTTTTCTAGTTCCTCCAGCTGTGTAGTTAGGTCATTGATTTTCGCTCTTCTTTTTTAATGTAAACATTGAGAGCTATAAAATTTCCTTTCAACACTGCCTTCGCTGCATCCCATAGGTTCTGATAATGTTGTATTCTCATTGTCATTCGTCTCGAGATATTTCTTGATTTCTCTTGAAATTTCTTCTTTGACCCACTGATTATTTAAGAGTGTGTTGTTTAATCTCCACATCTATGTGAATTTTCCCTTTTTCTGCCGCTTGTTGATTTCCAACTTTATTCCGTTATGATCAGAGAAAGTGCTTTGTGTAATTTTGATTTTGTTGAATTTACTGAGATTTTCCTTGTGACCCAACATATGATCTGTTCTGGAGAAAGATCCATTAGCACTTGAAAAGAATGTATATCCTGCTGTTTTGGGGTGCGGTGTCCTGTTTATGTCTATTAGGTTTATTCCATTTATCATATTATTCATGCTTTCTGTTTCTTTATTGGTCCTCTGCCCAGATGTTCTATCCAATGCTGAGAGTGGTGTTTTGAAGTCTCCAGCTATTATTGTAGAGATTTCTTTTCCTCCCTTCAATTTTGCCAGTGTTTGCCTCATGTATCTTGGGGCATCCTGGTTAGGTACATATACATTTATGATTGTTATTTCTTCTTCGTGAATCATCCCTTTTATTAATATATTATGTCCTTCCTCATCTCTAATAACAGTTTTGCTTTTAAAGTCTGTATCATCTGATATAAGTTTAGCTACCCCAGCTTTTTTTTTTTTTTTTTTTGGTTACTACATGCATGAATATCTTTTTTCCACCTTTCACTTTCAATCTATTGGTATCCTTGGGTCTAAGGTGAGTCTCTTGCAGATGGCATATAGATGGCTTATATTTTCCTATCCATTCCACCAGTCTGTGTATTTTGATTGGGGAGTTTAATTCATTAACATTCAATGTTATTACTGTAAGGGCAGTTCTTATTTCATCCATTTTAATCTTTGCATTTTATCTGTCATTTTATTTTTGACACTTTTAGATACTGTTACTGATATAGTCATCACTTCTAGTCTCTCTTCCAAGCCTCTCTCTCCTGTCTTTTCTTTTCAGGCTGTAACACTCCCTTTAGTGTTTCCTGCAAAGCTGGTCTTTTTGTTATAAACTCTCGCAGTTTCTGTTTATCTGTGAATATTCTATTCTTGTCCTTATTTTTGAAAGATGATCTTGCCAGATATAAAACTCTAGGCTGGTAGTTTTTCTCTTGCAGTATCTTAAATCTATCATACCACTGCCTTCTTGCCTCCATGGTTTCTGATGAGAAATCGGCACTTAATCTTATTGGGTATCCCTTATATGTTATGCATTGCTTTTCTCTTGCTGCTCTCAGAATTTTCTCTTTGTTTTTGGCATTTGACATTCTGATTAGTATGTGTCTCCAAATTGATCTATTCAAATTTATTCAGATGGGAGTATGTTGTGCTTCTTGGACATGGATATCTATGTCCTTCAATAGGGTTGGGAAATTTTCCACCATTATTTCTTCAAATATTCCTTCTGCCCCCTTTCCCCTCTCTTCTCCTTCTGGAACACCCATGACACATATGTTTGTACGTGTCTTGCTGTCATTTAGTTCCTGGAGACCCTTCAATTTTTTCCCATTCTTTTCTTCATCTGTTCTTTTTATGTTCGCTTTCAGAAGCCATGTCTTTGAGCTCACCAATCCTTTCTTCTGTTTCCTCAAATCTGCTGTTACATGCCTCCAGTGTATTTTTAATTTCATTTATTGCACCTTTCATTCCCTTAAGGTCTGCTATTTTTCTATGTATGCTTTCAGATTCTTCTTTGTGCTCATCCAATGTCTTCTTAATTTCCTTAATCTCTTTAGTCATCTCATTGAATTTATTAAGGAGATTTGTTTGAATATCTATGATTAGTTGTCTCAACTCTTTTATGTCATCTGCAGACTTTTCATGTTCCTTTAATTGGGCCATATCTTCCTGTTTCTTGGAATGGATTGTAATTTTTTGTTGGTATTTCGCATCTGGGCTAGAAATATTTATTCTGGGTGCAGTTTCTCACTTTAGTTTACAGCTTTCTTGTCTTTTCTCCCTTGCTGGTTGTGTAGTAGGAGCCAGGAATGTAGTTGGTGCTGTAAGCTATGGAGGCTGAAGTTGCCTGTGTTGACCCAAGAATTGATGAAGCTTCTCCCACCTTTCTCCTCTGTCTGGGGTAGGGACAGAACTGCAGCCGTGTATAATAATCCAAGTTGGGTAAGACAAGACTGTCTGTAGATGCCTGGAGAGACTGATAAAACTTCACACCCCTTCCTCCCCTACCTTGGGCAGGGATGGAGCTATAGTTGTGGGCAGCAATCTATGCCATGTGGGTCCAAAATGACCACAGTTGCTTAGGTAAACTGATGTAGCACCAGACCCCCTCCCTTCCGGGGGAGGGAATGGACCTTCTGGAGTGCCCAACGATCTAATCTGTGTGGGCCAATTATGCCTGCAGTTGCCCTGAGAGGCTGAGGGAGTACTGTCCCCTTCTGCCCTTTAGGGGTGGAAGCACAACTACCAATGCCCAACAGTTTAGTCCCTGTAGGCTGAAAGTACCCACTGTTGCCCAGGAGTGGCTGAGGAAGCACCAGTCCCCTCTTATCCTATTGGGTGGTGGGGGTGGTTCTACAGGTGCCCAACAGTTCAGTCCCTTTAGGCTGAGAATACCTGCCGTTGCCCATAGAGGCTGAAGAAACACCAGTCCCCTCCTATCCTATTATGGCGTGGGGTTGGATCCACAGGCATCCAACAGTTTAGTCCCTGTAGGCTGAAAGTACCTGCCGTTGTCCAGAGAGGCTGTGGTGACACCAGACCCCTCCTTTACTATTGGGGGTGGGGATGGATCCATACACATCCAGTAGTCCAGTCCATGCATGCTGAAAGTGTCTGCCATTGCCCAGAAAGGTTGTGGAAACACCAGCCCCCTCCTTTCCTAATGGGGCGTGACTTGTGGATCCACCAGTCCAGGCTGGTGGACCCACAGGCCCAAAGCTACTGCAGTTACCCAGAGAGGCTGGGTAAACACTGTCCATCTCTTGTTCTGTTGGGGATGGGGCTGAAGCCACAGGTGTCCAATGGTTGGGATTGTGCAGACCAAAGTGCCTGAAGTTGCCCTGAGAGGCTGAGGGAGCACCAGCTCCCTTCTATCCTATGCGGGGACAGAGGTGGAGATGGACTCGAAGGCACTCAACAAACCAGTTCATGTGGGCTGAAAACTCCTGCCATTGCCCAGAGAGGCTGAGGATACACAGCACCTCTCCTATCCTATTGGGGTACGGGCATGCAGCCCCAGGTGACCGACTATTCAGTCTGTGCCAGCAAAGGGCACTTGCAGTTGCCTCGAGAGCCTGGTGCAGGTCCCACCAGCTTCCTCTCTGCTGGAGGTGGGACTGGAGCCTAGCCTAGGCTGTAGTCCGATCTTGGTGGAAAGAAGACAGTCCCTAACTTCACTGGATTTTCAGTCAGCCAGGCTTCCCTTCATGCAGGGGGTGGAGTCAAAATGGCAGCTACTGGACTCTTTCCAACTTGGACAGCTCAAACCCTAGCTGTTTATAAGATTATACTTTAGCCAGCCAAGTCCACCAATCAGTAGCTGAGGTCAGTGGACAACTGTCTCTTCCTCCACCGTTTATGGGAAATGGAGCTTCTAACTCCAGCCACGGAATAGTTCCTGAGGCATCTTGCTCTGCCAGAGTAGAATGGGCACCGGCCTCTGCGGCATGGCTTGCACTTTCCCAGAGAGGTTGTGCAGGTCCCCCCAGCTTCGTCCCTGCTGGAGGTGGGGCTGGGGTTTAAGCTAGAGCTGCAATCCAACCTGGGTGGAAAGAAGCCGGTCCCTGCCAGCACTGTGATTTTCAATCAGCCCTGATTCCCCTCATGCCAGGGGCGGAGTCAAAATGGCAGCTACCAGCTTCCCTCTGACCTGGACAGGCTCAAAATTCAGTTGTTCCTAGGATTATACTTTAACCCACCAAATTTAATAATCAGTAGCTGAAGTCGGTGCCACACCGTGTCTTCCTACCCTGTTTTTTTGGGAAATGGAGCTTCCAACTCCAGCTACAGAACAGCTCCCGAGGCAGCTTGTGCCATGGGCACCAACCTCTGTGGCATGGAGGGCTCTACTCATGAATCCCCTCTGCAGATGGGCAGTCTCCTCCTTCCATACTTTCAAGGATGTTGCAGGATGCTCTTCTGGTCTCCTGGGGCCCCCAAACAGGTGCTTTAGATAGCTCTGGGTGATTACTAACTGCCCTATAGCACAAGCTGACTCCAGGAGCTCTGCCGCCATCTTGGCTTCCCCCTCCCTCTATACATTTTTAATATACTTTATTTTTTAGAGCAGTTTTAAGTTTACAGAAAAATTGTGCAGTAATTAGTTCCCATATACCCCTCCCCCACCACACAGTTTTGACTATTGACATCTTGTATTGATGAAGCAATATTCATACATTATTAACTAAAGTCCGTAGTTTACATTTGGGTTCAATCTTTTGTTATACAGTTCTATGGGTTTTGGCAAATGTTTAACGTCATGTATCCACTATTACAATATTATACAGAATAGTTTCAGAGTTTCCTGTGTTCCACCTATCATCCCCCTCCCCTCCCCGTGAACCCCAGTGTATTAGTCAGCCAAAGGGGTGCTAATGTAAAATACCAAAAATGGGTTGGTTTTTATAAAGGGTATTTATTTGGGGCAGAAGTCCACAGATACTAGGCCATAAAGCATTAAGTTTCTTCTCTCACCACAGTCCATTATCACGTGTTAGAGCAAGACAGCTGCTGGCGTTTGCCAGGGTTCAGACTTCTGGGGTTCCTCTCTTCCCGGGGCTGCACTTCTCTCCGGGCTTAGCTCCTGTTTCTTCCACAAGGTCAGCTGGCTCCTGTTTTCTCCACAAGGTCAGCTGTAGACGATCAGGCAAAGGGCTTGCTTCTCTTCTCCTGGGGCCTTCTTTCCAATATCAAAACTGCTTCTCAAAAGACTGCTTCAACTTCCCTTTGCCTCGCCTTTTATATTCAATTCCCCACCCACCAAGGGGTGGGGCTCAATGCCCTAATCCTAACCTAATCATGCCCAGATTAACAGATCAGGTTACAAGCATGATTCAATTATATTTTTGGAATTCATAATTACATCAAACTGTCACACCCAGCAAACACTTATCTTTTATTGTCTCTATGGTTTTACCTTTTCCAGAGTGCCATTAGTTGGAGTCATAGAGTATGTATGTAGCCTTTTCAGACTGGGTTCTTTCACTTAGCATTATGCATTTAAGGTTTCGCATGTCTTTTCGTGGTTTCATAGCTCATTTCTTTTTATTGCTAAATAATACTCCATTGTATGGGTATACCACAGTTAATTTATCCACACACTCACCTATTAAAAGACATTTGATTGCTTCCAATTTGTGGTAATTATAAATAAAATTGCTATAAACATTCATTTGTGGGGTTTTTTTTTGTGTGTGTGTGTATCTGAGTTTTCTACTCATTTCGGTCGATACCTAGGAGTGTGATTGCTGGGTCGTTTGGTAAGCCTATGTTTAACTTTGTGATAAACTGCCAGCCTTTCTTCCAAAGTGGCTGTACCATTTTGCATTCTTAGCAGTAATGAATGAGTGTTCCTGTTGCATCATCACCAGCATTTGGTGTTGTCAGTGTTTCAGATTTTAGCTACCTAATAGGTGTGTTGTGGTATCTCATTATTGTTTTAATTTGCCATTCCCTAATAGCATATGTTTTTAAGCATTTTTTCATATGCTAATTTGCCATCTGTACATCTTTTTTTTTTTTAAGGTGTATTTTATTTATTTATCTCTTCCCACACCCTTGTTGTTTGCACTTGCTATATCTGTTCATTTTCTTTGTTTCTTCTTCTTAGAAGGCACTGGGAACTGATCCTGGGACCTCCGATGTGGGAGGGAGGCACCCAATCACTTAAGCCACCTCCACTCCCTGCTTTGTTGTGTCTCTCATTATGTTTTTCCTCTTGTATCTTTTTTTGCATCATCTTGTTGCGTCAGCTCTCCACACCTACCTGTCGCGCCAGCTCACCATCCTGCTTGTCCTCTTTAGGAGGCACTGGGAACCTCTGCTCCCTGCTTTGCTGTGTCTCTCATTATGTTTTTCTTCTTGTGTTTCTCTTTGCGTCATCTTGTTGTATCAGCTTCCTGCACCTGCCCATCATGCCAGCTCACTGTCTTCTTTAGGAGGGACCAGGAACTGAACCATGAACCTCCCATCTTTGATGATGCATATGTTCAGCTCTTTTGTCCATTTGATAATTGGGTTGTTTTCTTACTAATTTTTAAGAGTTCCTTGTATATTTTGGTTACAAGTCCTTTATCAGATGTGTGTTTTACAAATATTTTCTCCCAGTCTGTGGTCTGTCTTTTCATTCTCTTAAGTGTGTCATTTGCAGAGTAGGCTTTTTTAATTTAAAAAAGTTCAACTTATCGAATTTTTCTTTCATGGACCAGGCTTTTGGCATTGTATCTAAAATCTCCTTGCCAAACCTAAGGTCACCTAGATTTTTTTCATATATTGTCTTCTAGAACTTTTATAGTTTTGCATTTTACATTTACGTCTGTGATCCATTGTGAGTTAAGTTTTATGAAAGGTATAAGATTTGTGTTCACCAATTTTTATTTTATTTTATTTTATTTTGCGAGAGGATGTCCAGTTGTTCCAGCACCATTTGTTGAAAAGACTTTCTTTTCGCCATTGAATTGCTTTTACTCTTTTGTCAAAGATCAGTATTTGTGTAGATCTATTTCTGATCTCTCTATTCTGTTTCATTGATCTATTCGTCTATTCCCTCACCAATATCACACTGTCTTGATCACTATAGCTTTATAGTAAATTTTGAAGTTGGATAGTGTCAGTCCTCTGACTTTGTTCTTCAGGATTGTGTTGGCTATTCTGGGTTTTTTGCCTTTGCATATAACCTTTAGAATCAATTCATGGATGTCCACGAAATAATTCACTGGGATTTTGATTGGAATTGTATTTAATCTATAAATCAACTTGGGAAAAATTGACGTGTTAATATTTAGACTTTCTATTCATGAACATGAATTAACTCTCCATTTATTTAGAACATCTTTGAATTCTTTCATTGGAGTTTTATAGTTTTCTTCATAATAAATCTTATACATATTTTGTTGGACTTTTTTGGGGGTGCTCATATAAATGGTGCTTTTTTAAATTTCAAATTCCAATTGTTCATTGCTGAAAATAGGAAAGCAGATGACTTTTGTATATATACCTTGTATCCTGTACCCTTGCTATAATCACTTATTAGTCCCCAAGAGGTTTTTGTTGATTCTTTGGAATTTTATACATAGGCAGTCATGTCATCTGTGAACAGAGAGTTTTATTGCTTCCTTCCTAATCTCTGTATCTTTTATTTTCTTTTATTGTCTTATTTATTAACTTATTTATTAACTAGGACTTCCAATATGATGTTGAATAGGAGAGGTGAGAGGGGACATCTTGTCTTGTTCCTGATCTTATGTGGAAAGCATCTATTCTCTCATCATTAAGTATAATTTAGCTGTAGATTTTTTGTAGAGGTTTCTTTTCAAGTTCCTCTCTATTCCAGTTTGCTGAGAGTTTTATCATGAATGGGTTTTAGAATTTATCGAGTGCTTTTTCTGCATCAATTGATTTGATCATATGATTTTTCTTCTTTAGCCTGTTGATGTGATGAATTACATTAATTGATTTTCCAACGTTGAACCAGCCTTGGGTACCTGGAATAAGTCTCACTTGGTTGTGGTGCATAGTTCTTTTTATACATTATTGGGTTAAAATTACTAATATGAAATTGCTAATATGTTCATGAGAGATACTGACCTGTAATTTTCCTTCCTAGTAATGTCTCTCTGATTTTGGTATTAGGGTAATGTTGGCCTCATAGAATGAGTTAGAAAGTGTTCCCTCTGCTTCTGTTTTCTTAAAGAGATTGTAGAAAATTAGCTCAATTTCTTCTTTAAATGTTTGGTAGAAGTCACCAATGCTTTCTGGGCCTTGTTCTTCCTATTTTGAACAATTAATTGTTGATTTAATTTCATTAATAGCTATAGGCCTATTCAGATTCTATATTTCTCCTTGTGTGAGTTTTGATAAATTGTGTCTTTCAAAGAATTGATACATTTCATCTAAGTTATCAAATTTGTGAGCATAGAGATGTTCATGATATATCCATATTATCCTTTAATGTCCATGAGATCAGTTATGATGGCCACTCTTTAATTGCTGATATTAGTAATTTGTCTTTTCTCTTTTTTTCTTGTTTTTCCCAGCTAGAGGTTTGTTAATTTTATTGATCTTTTCAGAGAAAAGTCTTTTGGTTTCATTAATTTTCTCTATTTCCTGTTTGCAGTTTCATTGAAATCTGCTCTAATTTGTATTATTTCTTTTTTTTCTGCTTACTTTGGATTTGATTTGCTCTTCTTCAGGTTTCCTAAGGTGGGAACTTAGATTGTTGATTTTATATCTGTCTTCTTTTATAACATATGCATTCAATGTTGTAAATTTTCCTCTAAGCACTGCTTTGCTGCAAACCCAAATTTTGATAAGTTGTAATTTCAATTTTATTTAGTTCAAAATAATTTTTATTTATCTTGAGATTTCTTTGGCCCATGTGTTATTTAGAAGTGTGCTGTTTAGTCTCCTAATGTTTTGGATTTTCTAACTATCTTTCTGTTATTGTTATTTCTAACTATCTTTCTAGTTTAATTCCATTGTGGTCTGAGAGCATACTTTGTAGAATTTCTCTTGTAAGCTGTGTTTAAGGTAGAAGATGTGGTCTATCTTGGTGAATGTTCCATGTGAACATTGTGTATTGAGAAGAAGGTGTATTCTGTTATTGTTGGTTCTAGTATTTTATAAATGTGAATTAGATCCAGTTGATTGATGGTGCTATTCAGTTCAACTATATCCTTACTTATTTTCTACTTACTGGATCTGTTAGTTACTGGTGAAGGATGTTGAAACTCCAACCATAATGGTGTATTTGTCTATTTTTCCTTGCCATTCTGTCAGTTTTTGCTTCACATATTTTGACACTCTGTTGTTAGGTGCATATGCGTTCAGGATTGTTCTGACTTCTTGAAAAATTGACGCCTTTCTCATTATGCAATACCCCTCTTTATCTCAGATAATTTTCCTTGTCTTGAAATCAGCTTTGTCTGAAATTGATATAGATATCAGGTTTCTTTTGACTAGTGTTAGCATGGTATATCTTTCTCCATCCCTTTACTTTTTTTTTTTTCAAATATAGGGGATCATTCTTTATTTTATTTTATTTATTTATTTATTTTTAAGATTTATTTATTTACTTTATCCATTTTAAACCCCTCCTTCCCCATTTGCTATTTTGTGTCCAGTTGCTGGGCAATTCTCTGTGTCTGTTTCCCGCCATCTCCTCTCATCCTCCTCCTCCAGTCCTCACCAGGATTCGATCCTGGAGATCTCCGATGTAGGAGAGAGGTATTCTGCTGCCTGCGCCACCTCAGCTCCTGGCTTCATCCCTTTACTTTTAATCTATCTATGTCTTTATATTTAGAGTTGGTTTCTTGTAGAACAACATAGAATTGAGTTTTATATCTTTTAATCCACTATGATAGTCTCTGTTTTTCAATTGGTATATTTAGACCATTAACAATTAAAGTGATTATAGGTATAGTTGAAGTAATATCTACCATATTCATAACTTTTCCTATTCATTGACCTTGTTCTTTGTTTCTCTTTTTTCCCACTCTATTTTTTTTTTTTAATTTTACCGGGAGGTCCCGGCGATCGAACCCAGGTCCCTTCATATGGGAGACGGACGCCCAACCAGTTGAGCCATATCCGCCCCCCTTTCCCACTCTATTTTGCCTTCTCTGGTTTTAATTCAGCATTTTATGTGATTCCATTTTCTCTTCTCTTAGAATATAATTATGCTTCTTTTAAAAAATGTTGTGGTTACGCTAAAGTTTGCAATACACATTTGCAGCTAATCTAAGTCAGCTTTCAAATAACACTATACTTCTTCACAGGGAGTGCAGGTACCATATCAAAGAGTATTCCTAATTCCTCCATCCTGTCCCTTATATTGCTGTCATAAATTTCACTTATTCATAAGCTATAATCATCTAATATATCTTTACTATTATTTTGAACAAACTATTACCTGTTAGATCAGTTAAGAATAAGAAAAATAAAAATTTTTATTTTTTCTTCAGTTATTCCTTCTAAAACATTTTCCCTTTCTTTATGTAGATCTGATCTTCTGACCTATATCATATTCCTCCTCTCTTTGAAGAACTTCTTTAAAGTTTCTTGTAACAGAGGTCTACTGGCAAAAAAATCCCTCTATTTTTGCTTGTCTGAGAAGGTCTTTAATTTTCCTTCATTCTGAAGGATAATTTAGTGGATATAAAAGTTTAGGTTGATGGATTTTTTTTCTTTCAACACTATAAATAATTCATTCTACTCTCTTTTGGCTTGCATGGTTTCTAAAAGCAAGTCATGTATTTCTTACTCTTGGTCATACATAGGTAAGGTATTTTTGGTCTTTGGCTTCTCTTTAAGATTTTCTTTTTGTCTTTGATTTTCTGTTTGAAATGATATGCCTAGTTGTAGTTTTCATTGTTGTTGTTTTGCTTTATTGGTATTTATCTTGCTTGGTGTTCTCTGAGCTTCTTGGATCTATGATTTGGTGCCTGTCAATATTTTTGGAAAATTCACAGCCATTATTACTTCAAATATTTTTTTGTTGTTGTTCTTTCTTCTTCTGGTAATCCCATTGTGTTATACCTTTTATAATTGTCCTAAACTTTTTGAATGGTCTCGTCTGGATTTTTTTCAGTCTTTTTTCTCTTTCCTTTTCAGTTCAGGAAACTTCTTTTGACGTATCTTCAAGCTCGTCAGCCATGTCCAGTCTACCGATTAGCTCATCAAAAACATTCTTCATTTCTGTTATAAGTGGTTTTTTTTTTTAATTTCTAGCATTTCTTTTTTTATTCTTTATTAGAGTTTCCATCTCTCTGCTTATATAACCCATCTGTTCTTGCATATTGTTCACTTTTTCCATTATAGTCCTTAACATATTAGTCATAGTTATTTTAAGTTCCTAGTCTGATTATTCTAAAATCTCTGCCATATCTGAGTCTGGTTCTGATGCCTCCTTTGTCTCTTCGGTGTTTTTTGTCTTTTGGCATGCCTTGTAATTTTTTGTTGAAAAATGAATATAAGGTATCAGATAATGGGAACTGAGATAAATAGGTTTTAGGATAAAGCTTTTGGCCCTCTTTGGCTAGGAGTTAGGCTGTGTTTACTGTTTGTTGTAGCTGTAGCTGTCAGAGGCTAAAATTTCCTCTGGTGTCCTTGTTTTGTCTACCTTGTTATCTTTGGGTTTCCCTAAAGACTCCTTCTTAAGTAGAGTCTGAGCCTTACAGTTCTTTTAAGCTGTAATCTCCTTTTTATTATATAGGAGCCCAATTGATGTGGTGGTAAAATGTGGAGGGAAGGGAAGCATTCTATAATCCTATGATTAGGTCTCAGTGTTTTAGTGAGTCTGCACCCCTTGGATATGACCTGTGTTTTTATTAAAGAAGTAGTGGGTTTACAGGCCAATCATGCATAAAATACAGGATTCCCATACATCATCACACCACCAACACCTTGCATTGCTGTGGAACATTTCTTACAGTTGATGATAGCACTTTTTTGTAATTGTAGTAATTTTCAACAGTAGTTACCTTTGTTAAAATTTATGAAAATTATTAAAATAGTACTACTAACTATCCATAGTTTAGGTGAATACACAAGGTGAATTAACACATTGTGTTAGTATCATACATTTGTTATAATTCATGAAAGAACATTCTTATACACTGTGATGGTTAGGTTCATGTGTCAGCTTGGCCAGGTGATAGTGTCCAGTTGTTTGGTTAAGCAAGCTCTGGCGTGATTGTTACTGGGAGGATATTTCATGGACTTAAATCATCATTAAGTGGATTGCATCTATAGCTGATCACATCTACAATCAGCTGAGGATATTGCCTTCAACAATGAGAGACATCTCATCCAATCATTTGAAGGCTTTAAAAAGAGAAGTGATGATTTCATCCAGAAGAGAGAATCTCCATCTCTATTTCTGCTAGCCAGCTTCTCCTGGGGAATTCATCAAAAACCTTCATCAGAGTTTCCCATCTTGCAGCCTATCCTATGGCATTTGGACTTGTGCATCCCCAGAGTCATGTGAGACAATTTTTATAAAATTTCATAATATTTACAGAAATCTCCTGTCACTTCTGTTTCCCTAGAGAACCCTGACTAATACACAGGATGAGAGCAAATTGATGACATTTTGGGGCAAACACTGGAGATTTACCACTCATAATGATACACAAAAAGGCATCTTCAAGGATGGTCTTTAGGAAAAAGAAAATTGATTCCATAAAGAATAAGCAGGATGCAAAAAGTGAAGAATGACATATGAAGAAAATTTGAAGAACTATGTGGGAAAATATGTGTGTGGATGGGGTGGGGCAGTGTGCCTGTGTATGACTAAGAGAGGAGGCAAGTTATAAAACAACAACAGCACAACACCATAAACAAGGATGGAACTATCAAACCACATTATTTGGAAGATGGACCAAGACTGATCAGACTAAATCTCTAAACGTTTTTTAATTATTTGTAATTATTTGAATTGATAAATTTCTGATTGTATTTAACTTTATTAATGTAAATATGCTTTTCAAAATTTTAAAGGTACCAATATCTTTTTAAAAGGAAATAAAGTATAACAAATACATTGTAGGAAAATGGGCAAATAAAAGCAATACAATATAATAGAGTCAGCAAAGGAAAAAAGAGAAAGAAAAAGAAACAAGATAAACAGTACATACAAATAAGCTAAAATATAGTAGTAATCAAAATAATTCCATCTAGATTATTTTCAAAATATAGAGATTCACAGATGAGTTTTAAAATCTATGTATGGCTCACAGTAGGTACTTGTAAAACATAGAAACACTGAAAGATGAGCATTAAAGAATGGGAAAAAGACATACCAAGCAAATACTCCTCAAAAGATTTTTCATGTGGATAAATATCAAGATAGTCTTAAAGGTTAAATGAAATACTGTATATTATAATAAAGGAGCTGTTAAAAATGATTGGGGAGAAGATATTTGGATGATTAATACCAAAAACATAAAATTAGTCCATGCCTTTTACCAAAATCTGTTATAGTTTGCTAAGTCTGCTCAAAGCAGATACCATAAAATGGGTTGGCTTTTAACAATGGGAATTTATTATCTTACAAGCTTACAGTTTTGAGGCTGAGAAAAATGTCCAAATCAAGGTGTCATCAGGCTATGCTTTCTTCCTGAAGACCAGCTACTGGCAATTCTAGACTTCTTTGCCACATACTTGTACTATTAACTGTAGTCTATCATCTACAATAGGGTTCTCTGTGTTTTATAGTCCTATGTTTTATCTTTTAATTTTTATTATATAAGACCTAAAGTTTCCCCTGTTAAGCGCATTCACTGATATAATTCAATGCTGTTAACTACATTCACAATAATATGCTACTGGGACTTCTGGGAACTTGGAGGGTTAAAGATCTACAGGGTTCATTCCTCTCTCAGCTAGAGGACAAGCAGAAACTATCTGGACCAACTGTTGTGGAGCTCTGGAGACCAGAGGAGTACTGGGCAGCACCAAAAAAAAGAGCAGTGCAAAGAGAAGACACTGCAGTGAGGATGTGTGAGTAACTCAGGGTGCTGCTGCTAGCATACAATCCCCACTCTCAGGAAAGACAGCTTTGAGTTGTCTGGTATCTGGTGAGTGGCTATGGATGGAGAGGGCTTCAGGGGTTCACCTCCCCAGGAACTGGGAATTCACCTTGTGAATTTACTGCTGATTCAGCTTGTGGTCACTGAATTTGGACAAACAAATCTCTTAAGTCAATTCGAGAAGTTGAAGGAAAATACGGATAAAGAGATAAAGGACATTAAGAAGACATCAGGTGAGCACAAAGAAGAATTTGAAAGCCTAAATAGGAAAGTAACAGAGCTTATGGGAATGAAAGATGCAATTGATGAGATTAAAAATACATTTGAGGGAAGCGGCTGTGGCTCAATCAGTGGGGCTCCCGTTTACCATATGGGAGGCCCTGGGTTCGGTTCCCGGGGCCTCCTGGTGAAGGCAGGCCCGCCCGCGCGGCGTGGTTGGCTGACCCGGCGAGCACAAGCAGCAAGGGGGGGATAAATGAATAAATAAATTAAAAAAAAAAAAAAAAAAAAAAAAAAAAAAATACATTTGAGGCATACAATAGCAGATTTGAAATGGCAGAAGGAAGAATAAGTGAATTAGAAGACAGAACAGCTGAAATTGGAAAGACAGAACAGATAGAGAAAAGAATGGGAAAAAATTTGAGCAGGGGGCTCAGGTAATTCAATGATAGCACAAAGCACACCAACATAAGTGTCATCATGGGAGTTACAGAAAGAGAAGGGCAGAAAGAATATTTGAAGAAATAATGGCTGAAAATTTTCCAACTCTTATGAAAGACATATTCAAGAAGCACAGCGTACTCCAAACAGAATAAATCTGAATAGACCTATTCTGAGACACATACAATTCAAAATGTGAAATGCCAAAGACAATTCTGAATGCAGCAAGAGAAAAGTGATTCATCACATACAAGGGACATCCAATAAGACTTCATGCGTAAGTGAATCTCTAGTCCTCTCTCATATGGCAGGATCAAAATGGTGGTTTCCTCTTCCTGTGTCTGTGTGTGTGAGTCTCTCTCTGTCTCCATTTATATCAGACCCAGCCAGAGAGCAGAGACTCAACATGAACCATGTCCCCACTGACATAGTCCAGTCAAAAGCCTTAAAGCAATCTTATCAAGTAATCTAATTAAAGGAACTTCAACTGAATTTAATGCAATCAAAGGGTATCACACCCACAGGAATAGTTTAAAAACAGAATCTTCCTCTTTTGGGAATTCATAAAATAATCTCAAACTGTACCACCATCCTTTCACTTTCAACCTATTTGAGTCTTTGGGTCTGAGGTGAATCTCTTGTAAGCAATATATAGTGTGATCATGCTTTTTTTTTTTTTTTTTTAATCCATTCTGCTAATCTGTGTCTTTTGATTGTGGTATTTAATCCATTAACATTTGGTCTTGTAAAGGCAGTACTTACTTCAGCCATTTTGTCCTTTGGTTTTTATATGTCATATCTTTTTTTGTCTCTCTTCCTTTATTGCAGCCTCCTTTTCGTTAGAGTTTATCTTTTGTGATGTATCTGATTGATCCCTTTCTCATTTCTGTTTCTATACATTTTCTATATATTTTTAAAATACTTTCTTTGTGGTTATCCTGGGGTTTATATTACACACCTACCTCTTTAACCTACTAATTTGAGAAGATACCAACTTAGCTTCTATAAGCCTACATGTTCTCTGTTCCCAAAGCCCACTGTTTCCCCTCTTAATGTAGTTTTTGTCCCACTTTACCACTTTATATTTTGCATGTCCATTATCAGGAACTATGCCTTTTTCTTTTTCAATTGTTTACTGACTCTTATAGGAAGTAAAGAGTTGAGTTGTATATTGAAGATACAGTACTGTTGGGTTTTGCATTTACCCTTTTAGTTAGCCTTACTGATAATCTTCATTTCTTCACACTACTCCAAGTCACTCTCTCCTTTCTTTTCCCCAACTTGAAGAACTCCCTTTAGTAATTCTTGTAGGGCAGGCATTTTATTGACAGACTTTCTCAGTTCTGTTTATCTGTGAATATTTCAAACTATCCCTCATATTTGAAGGACAGTTTTGCCAGATAAAGAATTTGGGGCTGGCAATTCTTCTCTTTTAGTATCTTAAATATATCATACCACTTCCTTCTTGCTTTCATGTTCTATAATGAGAAATCAGCACCTAGTCTTATTGAGGATCCATTTTATGTGATGAGTCGCTTTTTTCTTGCTGCTTTTGTAATTCTTTGTTTATCTTTGGCATTTGACATTTTGATTAGTATGTGTCTTGGAGTAGATCTGTTAGGATTTATTCTGTTTGGGGTGTATTGTCCTTCTTGGATATTGATATTTATGTCTTTCATAAGAATTGGGAAATTTTCATCCATTATTTCCTCAAATATTCTTTCTGCCTCTTTTCCTTTCTCTTCTCTTGACATGCCCATGATACATATGTTTGTGTGTTTTGCGCTGCCACTCAGATCCCTGAGACACTGCTCAATATTTTCTATTCTTTTCTCTATGGGTTCTGATTCTATGATTTCCATTTTCCTGTCTTCTAGTTCGCTGATTCTTTCTTCTGCCTGGTCAAATCTGCTCTTGTATGCCACTAGTGTATTTTTATTCTGTACTATTTTGCCTTTCATTCCCATAATTTCTATCCTTCTTTTTATACTTTCAAATTTTTCTTTATACTCAAACATTGTGTTCTTAATACCCTTTATCTCTTTATGCATATTTTCCTTTACCTCCTTGATTTGATTTAGATTTGTTTGAACTTCTTTGATTAGTTGCTTCAAATTCTGTATCTCCTCTGAAGTTTTAATTTGTTCCTTTGACTGAGCCATATCTTCCTTTTTCTTAGTATGGCTTTTAATTTTTTGCTGATGTCTAGGCATCTGATCATCTTGATAAATTAATTCATTGTCACTGTACATAAAAGATAACATCTTATGGTGATGAAAGACACTGAAAAAAATTTTTAATTTTTGTATTTTGTTATTTTTATTATTTTATTTTCTTTGTTGTTTTTTTGTTTGTTTTTTGGCTTTGTTTTGGGGGAGGTTTTGGATTGCAGAAGAGTCACAATTGTGGCAGGGGAGCATCATGGGTGTGAGGTGTTGGTTATGGGGGGATGTGGGGAGAGGGGTGCACCTGGGGCCTGGGGCATACCTCTATGGAATATAAATATGTTCAAGTGGTCAGGGGGTATTGTCTTGGTGGGTGGAGACCCACACTATAACCAAAAGAATATTGAATTCCCATCCTGGGAAGTCCTGCTACACTCTCTAATACAGAGGCAAGAATCCCTAGAGTACATGGGCAGTGAAGAAGGACAGATCAATATGCCAGGTCCTTGATATTGATGGTTGTACTTATGAATCTTGTTCTTGTGAAACTGAAACTTAGCCTAGTATTATATACTGCCTAAGAGTTACCTCCTGAAGGCCTCCTTGTTGCTCAAATGTGGCCTCTCTCTAAGCCAAACTCAGCAAATAAATGCATACCTTCCCCCTGGTGTGGGACATGACTCCTGGGGTTGAGCCTCCCTGGCACTGAGGGATTATTACCAAATCCCAACTAGCAATGCATTTGGAAAAAGATCTTGGCCAAAAGGGGGAAATATTAAATACAAATGAGTTTTTATGACTAAGAGATTTCAAAGTGAATCAGGAGATCATTCCAGAGGTTACGCTTATACATGGCTCATTGACTGCCACAGTAAATAGTGCCTCAAGCAGGGGGGCTCCTGAGGGCTCTAGACACATCTAGACAATATAGGCAGGGTATACAATCTCAGGAATTTGGCACCCTGACAGTGGGCCTTGCCTTGGACTCCCCAATGTAACAGAGCAAAATTGTCTCTTATGTCCCTTTTATTTAAACCTGTAATTAGTACTATACTCATTAAAATATATATCCCAGAGACTTAAATCTTCAGTCTGTTCATATGCCCATTGAGCCCTGAATCTCAGCAGAGTTGTAACACCTATTCTCCAGTTCATTGGACTCACCCAGGACAACTAACAAAAGAATGATGATGGACAATGCCCATCTCCTAAAACAGAGAGTATCTACGGCTGCAAGCAAGGCAGTTCCATCCATCTGCCCCATGGGATCTAAGCACATTCTCAAAAAGAAACAGAGTGGGCATCACCATCCCAAAATACTCAAGATTGATGAATGAACAAACATAAGGGGGGAATGAAACTATGGACTAAAGTACATTTATTATTATCCTAGCAATGGAAGAACTTGTAACACTGATGTAAAAGCAGTGACCACCAGAAGTTCTGAGGGTAGGGAGAAGGAAGAAGGTATAAAATGGGGCATTTTGGGGACATTGGAATTGTTCTGCGTGACATTCCAATGACAGATACACGCCATTATACATTTTGTCAAACCTATAAAATTTTGTGGTGCACAGTATAAATTATAAACTATAGACCATGGTTAGTAGAAATGCTTCAATATGTGTTCATCAATTGTAACAAATGTACCACACTAATGAAAGATGTTGTTAATAGGGAAAAGTGGGGGAATGGAGGGGGTGGGGTATATGGAAATTCCTCTCTATTTTCAGTGTAACATTTATGTAATCTAAAGCTTCTTTCAAAACAAAATTAAAAAAGAATACTACAAAATGAAGATTTCTAGCTGTTTGCAAAAATAGAGTTATGACTGTAAGATAAAGACTGGTTCCTTTCACCTTGGGTGATTTTGTTTCATACAATCTTACTCCAGGTAATACATGTAATTCATTCATTAAAAAAAAACTTATTATTAAATACTTATTGTATACAAAACAATGACAGCCTCTGCCCTTGAAAATGCAAATCTTGTTAGATAAGTAAGTATGATAAGCACTTCTTTTGTGGGGCCTGGCCCCTAAAGGACTAGGAACAAGTCTTAATATTTGACCAATGCCATTCCTCTTTGAGTACTCATTTCAAAAGTTTTCAAAATAAAATTAATAGTTTCAACTGTTACATATATGGAAATTTATTATCCTTAACCAAAAGACTGGGTCTCTACTTGAATAACTTCAGCTTATTAGCCTAATACTGCTGCATTCTTGCTATTTGCTGCTTAGTAGTTCACAAGTTCAATGCCTGATGGCTTGAATGCAGCCAATAAAGGGTGTTCAGAGGTTAGTGTTCTGATGGGGAGGTGACATACACATCTCCAGAGTCTTCCCTAAAAATTTCACCCATTTTTGTTTGTTTATTGCTTAATTTTGTGATTTCTGTTAACTAGAAGGCTCATGACGCATGGCCCGGAGCTGCTTATTCATTGGTAAGTCCAAGTATCTGGTAAAATTCTTCCTCCAACTGCTACCAAGCAAGAAGTGGGTAGATTACTGGCTGGGCTTTAGGCAACAGGGAAAGTCTGGGATTGATACCACTATTTGCAACCCTATTTGATAATCATAAGTGAATGTAGAATGCAAAGAGTTAAAATTTCCAAACAATTAAGTATATTGTGGAGATAATACTGCTAGTCCTTTTCAAGGGCTCTTCTCCACAATCTCTTTTGAATGAAAAATATCATTTCTTTGAACCCAAGGTATTGTACTTTAAGTACATAGGAGTGTCAGCCGCCAAGCTCTTGCCATATGTATATGTGAACACAGCATTTGAAACAGTCCTCAAAGATGCAAATTCAAGATAATACAGGTACCTTTTGATTTGCACACTGGTACAGGGCCATAAAAATGGCTGTACAAACTGAAAATGTGCAACATGTTCTTAATAATTGGAATAATTACAGTTTTTCTATGTATCTAAAATTTTTTCCTTTTATTATAGAAGTTGTGGGTTTACGGAAAAATCATGCATAAAATGCATGATTCCCATATACCACCCCGCTATCAACACCTTGCATAGGTGTGGAACATTTGTTTCAATTGATGACAGCATATTTTTATAATTGTACTATTAATTAAAGTCCATGGTTCAATTTAGGGTTCACTGTGTAGTGTATTTCTATGGATTTTTTTTTAATTGTATTCTGTTACCATATATACAATCTAATATTTCCCCTTTTAATCTTATTCAGATATATATCTCAGTGCTGTTAATTACAGTTACAATATTGTGCTACCATTACCGCCATCCATTTTCAAAACATTTCCATCATTCCAAATAGGAACACTGTACATTTTAAGTCTTCATTTCTCATTCCCTATTCCCACACTGTCCCTTGGTAACCTATATTCTAGATTCTGACTCTAGGAGTTTGCTTATTCTAATTGTTTCATATCAGTGAGATTATACAATATTTGTCCTTTGGGTCTGGCTCATTTCACTCAAAATAATGTCTTCAAGGTTCATCCATGTTTTCACATGTATCAGGACTTCATTTCTTTTTACGGCTGAATAATATTCTGCTGTATGTATACCACATTCATTTTATTTATCCATTCATTGGTTAATAGACACTTGGGTTACTTCCATCTTTTGGCAATGGTGATTCATGCTGATGTGAACATAGGTGTACAAATATCTATTTGAGCTCTGCATTCAATCTTTTTGGATATATACCTAATAGTGGGTGTATTAGTCAGCCAAAGGGGTGCTAATGTGAAATACCAAAAATGGGTTGGTCTTTATAAAGGGTATTTATTTGGGGTATAAGTCCACAGATACCAGGCCATAAAGTATTAAGTTTCTTCTCTCACCACAGTCCATTGCCATGTATTAGAGCAAGACAGCTGCCGGCTTTTGCCAGGGTTCAGGCTTCTGGGGTTCCTCTCTTCCCGGGGCTGCGTTTCTCTCCAGGCTTAGCTCCTGTTTCCTCCACGAGGTCAGCTGCAGACGATCAGGCGAATGGCTTGCTTCTCTTCCCCTGGGGCCTTCTTTCCAACATCAAAACTGCTTCGCAAAAGACTACCTCAACTGTCCTTTGCCTTGCCTTTAATATTCAATTCCCCACCCACCAAGGGGTGGGGCTCAATGCCCTAATCCTAACCTAATCATGCCCAGATTAACAGATCAGTTTACAAGCATGATCCAATTATATTTTTGGAATTCATAATTACATCAAATTCCCCAACGGTTACAGTGGGATTGCCAGGTCATATGATAGTTCTATACTTTGGTTTATTAGGAACTGACAACTATCTTCCACAATAGCTGCACCATTTTACATTGCCACCAGCAATAAAAGAGTGTTCCTTTTTCTGCAAACTCTCTCCAACACGTAATTTTCTGTTTTTGTTTTTTTAAATAATAACCATTCTAGTGGGTATGAAATGGTATCTCATTGTGTTTTTGATTTGCATTTCCCTAATAGCTAATGATGTTGAGCATAGTTTTGTGTGTTTTCTGGCCATTTGTATATCTTTTTTGGAGAGAGGTCTTTTTAAATCTTTAGCCCAATTTTTGATTGGATGGTTGGCTTTTTGTTGTTAAGTTGAGAGATTTCTTTATATATACTGGATATTGATCAGGTATTGATACTTATCAGGTATTTGGTTGCCAAATATTTTTTCACATTCTGTAGGATGTCTTTTTACTTTCATGATCAAGTCCTTTGAGGGCCAAATTTTTATTTTGATGAGGTCCTATTTCTCTGTTTTTTTCTTTAGTTGCTTATACTATGGGAGTAAAGTGTAAGAAACCATTGTCTAACATAAGGTCCTGAAGATGCTTCTCTATGTTTTCTTCTAGGATTTTCATAGTTCCAGCTCATATATTTAGGTCTTCTATCCATTTTGAATTAATTTTTGTATATGGTGTGAGGTAGAAGTTCTACTTTTTTGTGCAAATGGAGAGCCAGTTTTCCCAGCATCATTTATTGAAGAGACTATTCTTTCCCAATTGAGTAGTCTCTTCCACCTTGTCAAAACTTAGTTGGCCACAAATAAAAGGGTTGATTTCTGAACTCTCAATTTTATTCCATTGGTCTATATGTCAGTACTTCTGCCAGTACTGTGCTTTTTTGATTACTGTGGCTTTGTTATAAGTTTTAAGACCAGGAATTGTGAGTCTTCCAACTTCATTCTTCTTTTTCAATGGCTTTAGCAATTCAGAACCCCTTACACTTCCATATAAATTTCATTGTTGGCTTTTCCATTTCTGCAAAGAAAGTTGTTTGAATTTTGAGTTAGATTACAGTGAATATATAAATTGCTTTGGGTAGTATTGACCTCTTAATGATATTTAGTCTTCCAATCCATGGACATGGACTATCCTTTCATTTATTTAGGTCTTTAATTTCTTTCAGCAATGTTTTGTAGTTTTCTGTGTACCAGTCCTCTACATCCTTGGTTAATTTATTCCTAGATATTTGAGTCTGTTAGTTGCTATTGTGAATGAGACTTGTTTTTCTTGATTTCTTCTTCTGATTGTTCATTGCTTCAGTATAGAAATACTACTGAGTTTGGGTGTTGATATTGTACCCTGCCAGTTTGGTGAATTCATTTATTAGCTCTAGGAGCTTTATTGTGGATTTTTCAGGATTTTCTGTATATAGGATCATATTGCCCGCAAATAGGGAAAGTTTTACTTCTTCCCTTACAATTTAGATGCCTTTTATTTCTTTTTCCTGTCTCATTGCTCTGGCAAGAACTTCCAGTATAATGCTGAATAACAGGAGTGACAGTGAGCATCCTTGTCTTGTTCCTGTTTGGTAGAATTCCCCTGTGAAACCATCTGGTCTTGGGTATTTCTTTGTTGGGAGGCTTTTGATTACTGATTCAACTTCTTTACTAGTATTGGTTTGTTTTGATGTTCTATTTCTTACGAAGTCAGTGTAGGTAGTTTTTGTGTTTCTAAGAATTTGTCTCATTTATCTAGGATATATAATTTATTGGCATAAAGTTGTTCAGTATCCACTTGTAGTCCTTTTTATTTCAGCAGGGTTGGTAGTAATGTCCCCCTTTTCATTTCTGATTTTAGTTATTTGTATCCTCTTTCTTTTTTTCTTTTTCAGTCTGTTTAAAGCCTTCTAGATTTTGTTGAGCTTTTCAGAGAATGAATTTTTGTTTTTGCTGATTTTCTCTGTTGTTTTGTTGTTTTCTCTTTCATTTATGTACGCTCTAATCTTTGTTATTACTTTCCTTCTGTTTGCTTTGGGTTTACTTTGCTCTTCTTCTTCTAGTTTGCCCAGGTTTGAGAGTAGGTCTCTGATTTGAAGTCTTTCTTCTTTTTTTATGTGAGCATTTAGAGCTATAAATTAGCCTCTCAGCACTGCCTTTGCTGCAGCCCATAAGTGTTGTATGTTGCATTTTCATTTTCATTTGCCTCAAGATATTTCCTAAGTTTGCTTATTATTTCCTCTTTAACCCATTGGTTGTATAAGAGTATGTTGTTAAATTTCCATGTAATTGTGAATTTTCCCTTTCTCCTTCTGTTACTGATTTCTAGCTTCATTGCACTGTGGTCAGAGAATACACATTGTCATTGTATGTTTTCAGTATTTTTTAACTTACTGAGACTTGTTTTGTCCAAACATATGGTCTATCCTGGAGAATGATCCATGTGTATTTGAGAAGAATGTGTATTCTGTTTTTGTTGTGTGCAATGTTTGTATATGTCTGTTAGGTCTAGTTGGTTTAGTATATCTTTCAAGTCCCGTATTTCCTTATTAATCTTCTGACTAGATGTTCTATCCATTATTGAGAGTAGTATGTTAATGTCCCCTACTATTAATGTAGAACTGTCAATTTCTCCCTTCAAATTTGTCAGTATTTGCTTCATATATTTTAGGGCTCTGCTTTATATGCGTATGTATTTATAATTGTTACATCTTCTTGTTGAATTCTCCACTTAATCAGTATGTATGCCTATCTTTGTCTCTTGTAATTGTTTTTTACTTAGTCTATTTATCTGATATTACTATAGCTACCCCAGCTGTCTTTTGGTTACTGATAGCATGGTATATATTTTTTCCATCCTTTTGCTGTCACCTTACTAGTGTCTTTGACTTTAGGGTAAGTCTCTTGCAGACAGCGTATAGTTGGGTCATGCTTTTTTATCCATTCTACCAATCTCTGCCTTTTGACTGGAGAGTTTAATCCACTTACATTGAAAGTCACTACTGATAATGCAGGACTTCTGCCATTTTGCTATCTTTTGTAAGTCTTATACCTTTTCGCCCCTCACTATTTTAAAGCCTACTTTTTTATTTATGTCTTTTTATGCTGAACCATATTGAGTACCTTCTCATTTCTATCTGAATATATTTTTCATCTGTTTTCACTGTGGTTACTGTGGGGTTAAAATTTGACATCTTTAATATATAACAGTTTTATTTGGTTTGATACCAACTTAACTTCAATAGCAAGCACATATACTTATCCTCTAACCCTCCATCTCCCCACCATTTTTTTTTTTTGTACTTGTTACTGCTTATATCTTTGTACATTGTGTGTCCAGAAACCTAGGTTTATCATTACTTTTTATGCATTTTCATTTTAGCACCTGTAGGAAGTAAGAAGTAGAGTTACATACCAAACAATACAATAATACTGGCATTTATAATTACCCAGATGGTTACCTTTACCACAGGTCTTTATTTCTTCATGCTGCTTTGAACCACTGTCTCGTATCCTTCCCTTTAAGTCTGAAGAATTCCCTTTAGTATTGCTTGTAGGGCTGGTCTAGTTGTGATATACTCTCTCAGTTCTTGTTTATCTAAGAATGACTGAATCTCTCCCTCATTTTTTTCTTTTTTTTTTTTTTTCTTTTTTCTTTTGTATTTTTTGTTGTTGTTGGTTGGTTTTCATTTTTTCTTTTTTTTTTTTCTTCTCCCTCATTTTTGAAAGAGAGTCTTGCTGGATATAAAATTCTTGGCTGGCAGTTGTTTTCCTGCACCACTTTTAAGTATTTCAACCAACTCCCTTCTTGCCTCCATTGTTTCTAATGATAAATCAGAATGTTATCTTATTAACTCCCTCATATTTAATAGGTTGCTTTTCTCTTGCAGCTTTCACAATTCTCTCCTTGTCATATATTGTATAATCAATATATAGTGGGGTGTATTTTTCTTCATGTTTACCCTGTTTGGTCTAGGATGTGCATATTTATGTCTTTTGCTAAGCTTCTTGGATGTGCATATTCATGTCTTTTGCTAAGTTTTGGAAGTTCTCAGTCATTATTTCTGTTACTATTCCTTCTGCCCTTTTCTCTCTTTCTTCTCCTTCTGAGACTCCCATAATGTATATATTGGTGTGTTTGGTGGTATCCCATAGCTGTTTTATGTATTTAAAAGCTGTATTTCCTTTTAATATTTTTTTTTTCCTTTCTGTTCTTCAGCCTGACTCATTTCAAGTGTCTTGTCTTCAAGTGCACTGATTCTTTCTTCTGCCAACTCCATTCTGCTCTTGAAATCCTCCTGGGCATTTTTCATTTCAGTTATTGTGGTTTTCAACTCCAGTAGTTCTGTTTGGTTCCTTCTTAAAATTTCTCTTTACTTAGTCTCTCATATTGTTCATTCATTGTTTTCCTGATTGCCTGTAGTTGTTTCTCTATACTTGGCCTCATCTCCTTCTGCATTCTTAAGATCATCTTTAAAGGCTTTGTTTGAATGAATTGACATTGTCTCTCTTTTTTTTTTTTTGCTGGCAGGAAGTTTCTTGGGAAGCCATCCCAACGGAGGGGCTCTGAAGAATAGACTTCGGCTCCCCCGCCAACATGCTGGGGGTCTGAAGAGAGACTTCAGCCCACCCCCAGAGGGTAGTGGATATGGCTTTATAGAGTACATTAATAGGTGGGAAACTGAGTACAGTCTGGGGCCAAATGATCAGGGGGGAGTGGGCTAGGAGGTCTTGGAATGTGGGAGGTGTTGATGGCCCTTATCTCCTCCATTTTGTTTATTCTTGGGAGGGGATGAGCTGCCCCTAGGCTATGGCTTGCTCAATCTGTTTGGTGGGTTATGGCTGGAGGCTGCCTTTCCTCAACCTGTGCCACAGGGGCACTGATTGACATTGTCTCTTAATGTATTCTTCCATTGGTGTTTTCTGTATATTTGTTCTCTTTCTTTGGATGGGCCATCATTTCCTGTATCTTTGTTTGTCTTGTACTCTTTTCTTGTACACTGTACATTTTAATATTATAAAATATTAACTGTGGGATTTATTACCTGTGATGTCTGTTTCCTTGTTTTGTCACCAACAGGTGATAAGACAGAGATTTTCTTGAACTTCAGTGTTCCTATTAGGATGGTCTTCCCATGGTGAATGCACCGTGCAAGGTTTTCCCTGTCTTACTGGGTGTTTGTCTTTTCCTGGGACTTTGCTTGTTAGTTATATTGGAGTTGTTCTGTTTACTGGAATTTGCTTGTCCCCTCTGTTTCCCAAGGAACAAACCTTCCTCTTCTAGGTATCTGAAGCTGGCAGGCCTTTGTCCCAGACTGTCCGCCTCTGTAGTTTTTCACACTCCTTTCATTGTCTCCTTTGCTTTTGCCTGGAGGGCAAATTCTGGGAAGAGGGATCACCCCAGGGAAAACTCTCCCAGCCCAAACAGGGCCAGGAACCCATGAAAGGGCTCCAGTGTGCCCTACAGAGAGGAGTCAGGAAGGGTGCCAAAAATTTCTCTGACAGTTTCCCAAAGCTGAGCTTTCCTGGCCTGTCCAGCAAATGTAGCCTTTCTGTTATCTTTCCCCTGCAGCCCTGAGGAAGCCCTGCATCATTAAATCTCCACCACCTCTGCCCCTGTCCAGGGAGGGTTGAAAACAATGTCTACCACCACCTTTTTCTGGATGAGTTTAAACAATAGCTGCTCTCACAGCCAGGATCTAATGATTCAAATTTGCTAATTAAAAGTCATGATTAGTGATTGGCCATGTCCACCCCCTTTTCTTGAGGAAGAGGATTTTTATGTCCCTTTCTGTCACCAGCAGTTAGGCAGGGACTGGATGCTGCAGCTGCCTGCTGTGAGAGTCGGGGGTGGCACTGGGAGCCACCCCATGGAGAAAGCAATTTACTGTTCTTTACCATAATATGTCAGCCTCCTTCCTCTTGCTCTTCCCTGCACGCTGTACAGTGTTCTTTTTTTTTTTTTTTTTAATTGTGGGTAAAAATCAAAATTTTCACGATACATACCAACATTCGCAAAATGATATATAAATATATATGCATATATGTGCATTTGCTTACAAAAATGTTATTTATATATATATATAAATATATTTTAAGAGGTGCTTAGATTACCCAAAATATTACACGGAACCTACTGGGATTCCCATGTTGCCCACCTCCCACACCTCCCACCACATCCTACACAAACATCTCCCACAAGTGTGGCCCACCACCCTCAATGAACTTACACATCCTGGGGCCTTGCCACCAACCATAGACCACAGTTCACACCGTAGACCACACTCTCTCCCACACAGTGTTCTTTTGATCTCTGGATTTTCAGAATAGTTTCAGACAGTTCGTGTCTCTTTAATAGTTGTTTTGGTGGAATGACTGAGTCTTGGAGCTTCCTAGTCCACCATCTTTCCCAGAAGTTCTCTTTAAAATTTTTTTGTCAAGACATTAAAAACTCTTTTACTGTTGTTTATAAATATATAGGGAAATAGGGGAAAAGTAAAAATAATATGCATTTAATACATTGTAATATAAAACATTAGAAACCTTGAGAATTAAGATATTTTCTTTGTAAAATACTTAACAAGAGTAATTTGAGGGAAGTGGATGTGGCTCAAGCAATTGGGCTCCCGTCTCCCATATAGGAGGTCCCAGGTTTGATTCCCGGGGCCTCCTGGTGAAAAGTAAGCTGGCCCACATGGCAAGCTGGCCCAAGCAGAGAGCTGGCCCATGCAAAGTGCTAGCCTTCACGGAGTGCTGGCCCACAAGGAGTGCTGGGCTGCGCAGGAGTGCTGGCCCGCACAGGAGTGCTGGTGCAGCAAGATGACACAACAAAAAGAGACACAGAAGAGAGACAATAAGAGATGCAGCAGACCAGGGAGCTGAGGTGGTGCAAGAGATTGAACAGCCTCTCTCCACTCTGGAAGGTCCCAGGATCAGTTCCTGGTGCCACCTAAAGAGAAGACAAGCAGACACAGAAGAGCACAGAAAGCAGACAGCGCAAAACAACAGGGGTTGGGGGGTGGAGGGGGTGGGGGATAAATAAATCTTTTTAAAAAATAATTTGAATAGTCCTTGCTTTCTTGTTATATAACTTAAAATATATAGTGAACATCTTTTCCATGCCTTAGCAAATAGGCATACTGCTTTCTAAGTTTGGATCAGCTTCCAACATTTTATCCTTTGTTCTTTTAATGTCAGAAAGTTCCTTTCATGTGGCATTTTTGCCAACATCACTTCCTCTGGGACATCTTCACCCTTTCATCACAGCCTCTTTCCTCACTTATGTTAATAAGTT
Source organism: Tolypeutes matacus (assembly GCA_026826555.1). Classification (NCBI taxonomy): domain Eukaryota; kingdom Metazoa; phylum Chordata; class Mammalia; order Cingulata; family Chlamyphoridae; genus Tolypeutes; species Tolypeutes matacus. The sequence goes on from JAKSZT010007815.1 coordinate 41,652,182, forward strand.
CATCTTCACTAAGTTGCTTTGGCTGCATAGCTAGAGTTTCCCTGAACAGTATAGTGCCAGTGCCAACATTCCCATGGTCAGCATTTCTTTTATAACTCCATTCACTTTTAACTTGAATCACTTCCAGCAATATTACTTTTCATTTCTTTGCTGCACCTTCATTTTCATTGCCTAATTCTCTCTTTTGGATATCAATTTTTATAAAATGTCATGTGGTTTTATCACTGGGAGACATGGAGGCAACACAACTATATGCTTTGCTGTCAGTGTATGAACTGAATAGCAGGTGCACAGTGTTTTTTTTTTTGTTTTGTTTTGTTTTTTTCTGAACAGTGGTATTGATTGTACATGATCTATAGTAATTACAGTTTTGTTGGACATGATGGTTATATGTTGAGATCACTGTTTTTAAAGCTTATTGGAGATGACTTACAGAATGTAAACATTTAATTTAGTATCTATATCAAGATGGGCTGGATTATGCTGTGGTAACAAATGATCCCCAAATCTCAGTGCTCTCAGTACTTTCCATTGCAGATTGTTGACTGGCAAGAGAGCAGAAAGGCCCTGTTTCACTTTGTCCTCATTCAGGGACCCAGACAGAGTGATGCATTTATATCTGTGCTTCCATAGTTACCAAGGCAGGAAAATGGGAACATGATGAATTGACATTGTCTCTTAATGCTTTCACCCAGAAGTGATAACATACCATTTCTAATCACATTTCACTGGCCAAAGCAACCCACAACATGGTCATGCCCAATCCCAAAGGGGATAGAGAAGCAAAATTCTACTGTGTGCCTAGAAGGAAGAAATGTTGAGTGAACAGAACTAATGATTACTACACCCAAATAGTTAACCTGGAGAGAATTATTAGGGAAGGACAACTGATGATTTCAGGTTGTCTTTCTCTGCTAGTGAAAGAATCAAGCTGAGACAAAGTTTTGTATACTAGCATTCCAGGATCCTGGATATTAATGATTATATGATCATGAAGGTTGGCGGTTAGGATGTAGCTGGGAAGTTGTAATAGAGTTTTTATGGCTTATAAGGATCAAGCAGGGTTGTTGGAGATCAGAACTCATTCAGACAAGAGCTCATTTAGCCGACTTTAACTCCTTTATAGTTGCTGTCTCTGAGACACCATCTGTGCTTTGCTTGAGTTCAAGTTGATAACATCTTGTAGAGTTTTGGGATACCTGACAGAAATGACTCTTAACTTGAGCCTTGAATGAAATGTAGGCTATGCGTTGATAGAAAGGCATGGCAAAGGCATTCTAGGAGTATAAGGGAGTGGAAATGGATGGCTGCAACCAGGGGTAAGGCACAGGTAAGATATTATGAAAGGTGACCTACTTAATAGAACCACAAGGAATTAATTGCATAATGCTCCTTGTTTAGTTATTACCATTCCATACTTAATGTATGTCTGTGTCTGTAACCATGACTATATTAAACTCAACTAATCCACAACAGTGTTCTCAGATGTTTGTCCTTAAATTTCCTTATCTCATAGTTTTCTGTGTAACTGATGCTTAATGCATCAATCCCACCCACATACCAAATTAATTTATAATCACTCTGTAGCTCTACCTATACTTGAACTTCATTTTAATCTAAATGTGATCCAAACTTCTTGTTCAAACTTTCTCTAACAGTCTGAGTTAGGCACAAAAATATATAAGAAATACCTAGACTAGCAGGAGCCATTTGAGCTGCATTCATATATTTCTTAGCATATTAAATGGAGTATTGTATTTGAGAGGCATATAGTTAATATCAAATCGTCAATTTTGGTATAATATAGTTGCATATTGACTGAGAACAGTACACTGAATCAGCTATAATTAAATGATCTCATTGTACCTAAATTTTCCAGTTAGCTAAGGGATTTCAAATCAGACATCTATGTTCTTGGACACAGCACTTGACCAATTGGCTAAAGTTAGGTTTTTTTCCTAGACATTTTGATGTTTTACAGACTTGCCCCCTTGGAGCCCCTAGACTTTGAGCAACTTCTTTCATTCTCTCAGTCTCCTTATCAGTTTTCTCAGAAGGGATTGGATTCCAGGGAATTGCCTTGTTTGGTGTCCTTTGTACAAGCATGCCACATTGTTATTTCAAAACTGAATATTTCCCCTCTAAACTTTGACATATTGTAGTGATAGTATTCAAGATTGTGAGCTATGGCAGTATAGGGAGTGTGATCCATAGGGCAACAGAAGTTTTGCTATTTATTCAGCAATTGTAATTTTTCCATGTGACTATTACTGAATTTGGGGAATATATTACTAAAAGATGTAAGAATCTTTTCAATTATCCAAACTGTTTATAACACCAAAAATTCATTGTTAATATTAGGGCAATACACTTTCTTCAGCGAGACCAACCAATGTATTAGAAATGATGAAAGAATGGAAAAAATACGAAGGAAGTGATGAGGAAAGCACGGCAGATCAAAAGAAGAGCAGTTCGTCCAGTCAAGAAAAGTTGGAAGATTATCAATCCAGTAGAAATGTCCATGATGCCAATAAAACTTCAGAAGAGGAAGAAAAACAGGTAGGAAGAACCAGCAAAACAAGTAGGAAGAACAATTGTTCAGCTTCTCCAAATTGTAAAATACTCCCACAGCATTTGGAATATTTTTTGCAACTGTCTTTTTTGCCATTAGTTTGTAACAAAGGTTATCATGATTTAGCTATGTGGCCTACATGTTTAAGATCATTGATTATGTACAGCAGGAGTCTGCAAACTTTTTCTGTAAAGGAGCAGGTATTTTAGGCTTTGTGGGTCATATAGTCTCTCTCTCACAACCACTCAACTCTGATTTTATAGCATGAAAGCAGCCGTAAATAATAAACAAATGTGTGGCTGTGTTCCAATAAAACATTATTTACAAAAACAGGTCACCTGCTAGATTTGGTCTTTGGGCCATAGTTTGCTGACCCCTGATGTGATTTGCCTAGATTTAATCCAATGGAGTCTTTATTCAATGTTATTGGCTTATGATTAATATTATTCTATTTTACCAGGCCAGACAGTCTGTAATGGTTTTATGTATTACTTAAAAAAAAGACTTATAACATTATTCAGTTATTTGTTTCCAATTTTATGATGACAAAAACTCTTCAGATAGGTTTGTCATTTTACCTGATTAGACCCAAATACAGTTTTATTTTATTTTTTTTGAAGAATAGAATTTAATAACATTTTGATTAATTCCAAATTATGGTCTATTAATTGGATATCCTGGCAAAGTTTCCCCAACTCATTTTTTTCTTTTATATCTATGTTCATGGATTTTTCCGTACGTGCTTACTTTCCTGCTTGTCTTAAAGTCTAATGAATATATATATTTAGTTCTTCTTTAATAATTGAGCATCTTGCCAGTAGGGGCTGTATTCACCTCAGGGCAGCCCAGACTTCTTGTGAAGAGTTGCTACTTTTCAATTCTCAGAAGCCTAGAAATAGGCAGAGCGGAGAGCTAAATCCTGAGCCAAACCCAGGATGGAGCAGTATTACTGTCCCATACCCTTCCATGCTAAGAATCCTGTCGGAAACTTGCAGAAAGGGAAAACCAGTAGACTGATCTATTGGTTGATTTTGCTTTATTGCTTAGGAACTTCTTCATCTACTTGATAATAAATGCCTAGATAATAAGTTTAACATTTTTTAGATATTTTGAAATAATCACACTTTCACCATAATGTAAACATAAACTTATTGAATTCCCTTCTTCCTTTATAGTCTGTTAACAACTGCATTGCCTAGGAGCTGTGGTTATTTCATATTCTTGTGAAAATCATGTTAAAACCCATGTTTGAATTTCCTTATTGAACATTGTTTGAAGACTTTTCTGCTAATTGACTTGGTATTTTTTACATACACACACGTATATACTCATACACACATACATACAAACATATATATATATACACATACATCTATATATACTCACACATATACATACACACATATACATGCACACATAGTTATACACACATACACACACACTCACATTTTCTTTTATACTATTAGATCATATCTATGTTTGTCACTGAACCTGACCTAAGGTATGCTTGTGAACCATAAATATTTATATTTTTTCTCCCATCTCTTTTTCCATTGCTTTGTCACATCACTCTCCCCCCAAGTCACAAAGTAATGGGGCTTGCCATGGTATTCTCAGCTACTTCCAACTAGGGAACAAAAGGATTGGAATTTGGGCAGCTTGTGCTAAAACGATAATCACTGGGTTGAAACTTTAAAAACATAGATTACTGATCACCAACACGAAGAGCTTTTCCACAATCAGGACTCACCAACAATGGAACAGAATCAGCCCTGGGTAGTAAACCCATTATCTCTCAATCATTGACATTTACTCAAGCAGACTCTGGAAACTACTTATTATAAGTGCTGTAACAGGAATTCCTGCAAAATTGGTAGAACTTACCCTAGATGTCTTTTAAAAACAAATCAATTTTATTGATACATATTAATAAAGCATACAGTTCACCCAAAGTGTACAATCAGTGGTACCTGGCACAATCACATGGCTGTGCATCCATCACTTCAATCACCATCAGAGCATCTTCATTTCAAAAACAATAATAATAAACGAAAAGCAGACAAACAAACAAGGAAATTCTTCACCTCTCAATCTGTTTCCCCTGCTGTACATATGCTATTTCTGGCTATTCTTGCACAATTATTTCTTTATATATTAAGCAGTTTTATTGAGATATATTCACATACCATTATCTATCCAAACTATATAATCAATGACTTTTAGTATTATCATAATGTTGTGCATTCATCACCACAAAAAATTTTAGAACAATTTCATTATTCCAAAAAGAAAATCCCCACACCCCTTAGCATTCCTTCCCCAGCACTACATAACCACTAATCTAATTTCATATTTATAAATTGATTTATATTTACATTTTTAAATGGAATCATACAATATGTAGTACTTTGCATCTGGTTTCTTTCACTTAGCAAAATGAGTTTTTTTGGTCTGAAATTAACATTTTGTAGTATTAAGATGCATTTGGGGAAATGGACGTGGCTCAAGAGGTTCGGCGTCCGTCTACCATATGGAGAGACCGGGGTTCGATCCCAGGTACCTCCCGGTTAAAAAAAAAAAAAAAAAAAAAAAAAAAAAAAAAAAAAAAAGATGCATTTGTTCAGCTTCAAAGAAAAACAGTCTTATATATGCAATTTTACCTATATTCATATTTCACATATGGTTTTACTACGCTATACAGTTCCATGTTACATTTTTTTAGCTTTCCTTTTAGTAATATAGATGACCTTAGACTTACCTGTTAAGCCATTTTCATACCCACATAATAGTACTGCTGGTTACAAACACTATGTGGGGCTTTCACCTGTACTATTCATTTGCAAAGATTAACACACATCCTTTTTACCAATTCTGTACACGTTAACCCTTACCTTTCCATTCTCTAAACTCATCTATTTTCTGGTGACCTATATTCAAATTAGTAACTCCATGAATTACACAATATATTTAGTTCATACTAGCGTAATCATACAGTATTTGTCCTTTTATGTCTGGCTTGCTTCACTCAACATAATGTCCTCCAGGTTCATCCATATTTTCATATGCTTTATGACTTCTTTTCTGCTTACAGCTGCATAATATTCCATTGTGTGAACACACCACAGTTTGTTTATACTTTCATCCATCAGTTGATGGATACCTGCGTTGTTTCTAGCTTTTGACAATCACGTATAATGTGCTGTGAACATTGGTGTGCAGATGTCTATTCATGTCACTGCTCTCAGTTCTTCTGGGTATATACCCAGCAGTGGTTTTGCTGGGTCATTAGGCAAATCTATATTTAACTTCTTTAGGAAGTGCCAAAGAGTCCTCCACCGTGGCTGTACCATTCTACATTCCCATCAACAATGAATAGATGTTCCTATCACTCCACATCCTCTCTAATACTTGCAGCTTTCCGAATTTTAATAGTGGCCATTCTGATAGGTGTGAAATGATATCTCATTGTACTTTTGATTTGCATTTCCTTAATTGCTAGTGATGTTGAACATTTTTTTCATTTTTTGCCATTTGTATTTCTTTTTTGGACAAATATCTATTCAAGTCTTTTGTCCATTGTTTAATCAGGTCATTTGTCTTTTTATTGTTGAGTTGTAGCATCTCTTTATATATCATGGATATGAAACCCTTATCGGACATGTGGTTTCCAAATATTTTCTCCCATTGAGTCGACTGCCTTTTCACCCTTTTGGCAAAGTTCGGTGAGGTGTAAAAGTGTTTAATTCTGAGGAGGTCCCATTTATCTATTTTTCTCTTTTGTTGCACATCCATTGGGTATAAGGTCCAAGAAACCACCACCTACCACAAGGTCTTGAAGATGTTTCCCTACATTTTCTTCTAGCAGTTTTATGGTCCTTCCTTTTATATTTAGGTCTTTAATCCATTTTGAGTTGATTCTTGTATAGGGAGTGAGATAGGGGTGCTCTTTCATTCTTTTGGTTGTGGATATCCAGTTCTCCCAGCACCATTTGTTGAAAAGACTGTTTTGTCCTGTTAACATGGACTTGGTAGGTTTGCCAAAAATCAGTTGGCTGTAGAGGTGAGGGTTTATTTCTGGACTCCCAATTCAATCCCACTGATGAATGTGTCTATCTTTATGCCAATACCATGCTGTTTTGATCACTGTAGCTTTGTAATACGTTTCAAGGCCAGGCAGTAAAATTCCTCCCATGTCATTCTTCTTTTTTTAGAATGCTTTTGGCTATTCGAGTGCACTTTCCCTTCCAAGTGAATTTGATAATTGCTTTTTCTATTTCTGTAAAGTAAGCTGTTGAAATTTTGATTGGTGTTGCATTGAATCTATAAATCAGTTTGTGTAGAATTGACATCTTCACAATATTTAGTCTTCTAGTCCTTAAATACAGAGTGTCTTTCCATTTGTATAGCTCTTCATTGATTTCTTTTAGCATTGTTTGTAGTTTTCTGCATATAGGTCCTTTACTTCTTTGGTTAAATTGATTCCTTGGTATTTGAGTCCTTTTGTCGCTATTGTAAAAGAAATTTTTCCCCTGATTTCCTCCTCAGATTGTTCAGTACTAGTGTACAGAAACATTACTGATTTTTGCACATTGATCTTGTATCATGCCACTTTGCTGAACTCATCTATTCAAGTAGCTTTGTTGTAGATGTTTCAGAATTTTCTAAATATAGGATCATATCATCTGCAAATAGTGAGAGTTTTACTTCCTCTTTTTCTATTTGGATGCCTTTTATTTATTTATTTTTCTTGTCCAATTGCTCTAACTAGAAATTCTAGCACAATGTTGAATAACACTGATGACAGTGAGCATCCTTGTCTTGTTCTCGATCCTAGAGAGAAAGCTTTCAACTTTTTTCCATTAATTATAATGTTGGCTGTGGGCTTTTCATATATCCCTTTTATCATATTGAGGAATTTTCCTTCTATTCCTATCTTTCTAAGTGTTTTCATCAAGAAAAGAATGCTGGATTTTGTCAATTGCCTTTTCTGCATCAATTGAGATGATCATGTGGTTTTTTTTCCTTTCAGTTGGTTAATGATGGTATATTACGATGACTGATTTTCTTATGCTGAACCACCCTTGCGTACCAGGAATAAATCCCACTTGGCCATGATGTATAAGTCTTTTGATATACTGTTGATTCAATTTGCAAGTATTTTGTTAAGAATTTTTGCATCTATGTTCATTAGAGAGATTGGTCTGTAATTTTCTTTTCTTGTAGTGTCTTTTTCTGGATTTCGTATTAGAATGGCTTCATAAAATATGTTGGGTAATTTTCCCTCCTCTTCAATTTTTTGAAAGAGCTTAAACAGGATTGTTGTTAATTCTTTTTGAAATGCTTGGTAGAATTCATCCAGTTCTGGACTTCTTTTTGTTGGGAGATTTTTGCTGACGGATTCAATCTCTCTAAATGTGATTGATTTGTTAAGTTCTTGTATTTCTTGTAGCATCCGTGTAGGTTGTTTGTGTATTTCTAGGAATTTGTCCATTTCATCTAGGTTGTCTAGTTTGTTGGCATACAGTTTTTAATATCCTCTTATAAGCCCCTTTATTTCTGTGGGGTCAGTCATAACTTTGCCCCTTTCATTTTTTATTTTATTTGCATCTTCTCTCTTCCTTTCTTTGTCAGTCTAGCTAGGGGTCTGTCAACTTTACCGATTTTCTCAAAGAACCAGCTTTTGGCTTTATTGGTTTTCTCCTTTTTTTTTTTTTTTTTTTTTCCCTCTTAACCTCATTCATTTCTGCTCTAATCTCTATTATTTCTTTCCTTCTGCTTGCTTTGGGGATGGTTTGCTGTCCTCCCTCTAGCTTCTCCAATTGTTCAGGTAGATCTTTGATTTTAGGTCTTTCCTATTTTTTAATATAGGTATTTAGGGCTATAAATTTCCCTCTCAAGACTGCCTTTGCTGTATTCCATAACCTGTGACAAACTTTGTTCTTGTTTTAATTCGTCTCAATATATTTGCTGATTTCACCTGCAATTTCTTCTTTGACCCACCAATCATCCAGGAATCTGTTGTTTAGCCCCAACACATTTGCATATTTATCTCTTTCCTGTCTATTATTGATTTCCAGCCTCACTCCACTGTGATCTGAGAAGGTGCTTTGTATAATTTCAGTCTTTTATATCCATTGAGAGCTGTATTGTGACTCAACCTGTAGTCTATCCTGGAGGAAGATCCATAGGCAGTTGAGAAGAATATATGATCTGCTTGAGTTTGAGTGCAACATTCTGTACATTTCTGTTAGTTTTAACTTATCATATTGTTCAAGTTCTCTGTTTCCTTGTTGATCTTCTGTCTAGTTATTCTATCTAATGATGTGAGTGGGGTGTTGAAGTCTTCAACCATCATTGCAGAGAGATCTGTTTCTCCCTTCAGTCCTGCCAGAGCCCACCTCATGTATTTTGGGACACTCTGGTTAGGTGCATAGACATTATGACTTTTATCTTTTATTAATATATAACGGCCTTCTGTATCTCTTATAACTTTTTTGCATTTAAATTCTGTTTTGTCTAATATTAGTATAGCCACCCCTGCTCTTTTCTAGCTACTATTTGTGTGGTGTATCTTTCTCCAACGTTTCACCTCCAGCCAATTTGTATCCCTGGGTCTAAGGTAAGTCTCTTGTAAGCAATATATGGATAGCTTATTTTCTTTTATACATTCTGTCAGCCTATAACTTTTGGCTGAGGAGCTTAATCCATTCACATTCAATAATATTACTGCAAATACATTATTTACTTCCACCATTTTATTCTTTGGTATTCATATGTCATATCTTATTTTCATCTGTCTCTTTAGTCTTTTGTTTAGCCTTTCTGCTATTCTTTCTTCTATACTCTCCTCCTAGCCCCTCTCTCCTGTCCTCTTCTTTCAGGCTGAAAGTCTTCCTTTAATATTTCCTGCAAAGGCGGATTCTTTTTTTACGAACTCTCTTAGTTTCTGTTTGTGAATGTTTTAAATTCATCTTCATATTTGAACGACAAATTTGCTGGATAAAGAATTCTCAACTGTCAGTTTTTCTCTTTCAGCATCCCAATTGTATCATAACACTGTCTTCTTACCTCCGTGGTTTCTGATAAGAAATCTGCACCAAGTCTTACTGGGCGTCCCTTGTATATGATGGTTTCCTTTGACATTTGACATTCTGAGTAGTAAGTGTCCTAGAGTAGGTCTGTTCACACTTATTCTGATTGGAGTACACTGCTCTTCTTGGACATTTAAGTTCATTTTTTTCGTAAGAGGAAATTTTCCACTATTATTCCTCAAATACTCTTTCTGCCCCTTTTCCCTTCTCTTCTCCTTCTGGAATTCCCATGACACGTATGTTGTTGCATTTCATGTTATCATCAGCTCCCTGAGCCCCTGCTCTATTTTTTCCATTCTTTTCTCTCTTTGTTCTTTTCTCTCTTCAATTTCAGCTGTTCTGTCTTCTGTATTATTTATTCTTTTTCTGTCACTTCTAGTCTGCTGTTGTATGCCTCCAATGTGCTTTTTTTTTTTTTTTTTAAAGATTTATTTATTTATTTTATCCACTTTAACCAACACCCCCTTCCCCATTTGCTGTTTTGTGTCCATTCGCTGAGTAATTCTCTGTGTCTGTTTCCTGCCATCTCTTCTCATCCTCCAGTCTTCACCAGGATTCGATCCTGGAGACTCCCGATGCAGGAGACAGTTATTCTGCCGCCTGTGCCACCACGGCTCCTGGCTTCTGCAGCTTTCGGAGCATCTCGTCTTGTCTCTCCCCTGTTACGTCATCATCCTGCTGCATGGCTCCCGGGGCCCGACAGCTCAGCGGCACACAGAGCCTGGCAGCCCATGCGCCTTCTATATATATATATATTTTTATTTTACCGGGAGGTCCTGGGGATCGAACCCAGGTCCCTCCATATGGCAGACGGACGCCCAACCATTTGAGCCACATCCGCCCCCCTCCAATGTGCTTTTGATCTCACCTATCATGTCTTTTATTCCTATAAGCTCTGTTAATTTTTATTCAGGTTTTCAAATTATTCTTTGTGTTCACTCAGTGTCTTCTTTGATGTCTTTTATCTCTTTAGCCATATTATCTTTCAACTCATTGTTTTTGGAAATGTACTTGAATCTCATGGATTAATTATCTCAAATCCTGAGCTCTTCTGGGGCTTTGATATATTCCTTTTCTTGGGCCATTTGTTCCATTTTCTTAGTATGGCTTGTAATTTTTTGCTGATGTCTAGGCATCTGATTAGGGTAGTAAGTTTACTCAGATGCTCAATTTCTCTCTTTCATAGGGTTTTTGTGGTGGGAGGCTGTGTATTACTGCCGTTCTTTGGTTCTTGATTCAGCCTGTTCTGAGTCTTTAGGATTGTCCCAGTTAGTTGCTCAGTAATGGGTGCTGGACCCTGTAATGGGTTGCAGACCCGCTTCCTAGGGCTTTAGGAAGAGAGGCTGTAAAGACTGGAAAAAGCCTCTCTTAACTTACTTAATTTCCTTTTGTGTACTTCTTTGGTCTGCTAGCAGATGGCGAACTTGCAGCCATCTCAATACAGTACCTGGGCGGAGTGTGTTTGCTGCAACTTGGACAATATCAGTGTGATATCAGTTCCTGCCTGGAGGCTAAGAGCCTCATAATTCAAACTTTCTCAGAGGCAGTTCTCCAACCTTCACTGGCAGCCCTCTCCCTTTTCCCATGTAGGAAATAATTCCACTCCCCTTTGCATCCTCAACAACCAGTCCCAGTAAGCAGAGAGGAAGATTTAGGGGGTCATATCTCTTTAGTCCCTTGCTGACTCTTAAGGCAAACAATGACGTAGCCCCACCTGGCCTGAAAGGGCTCGTGGGACACAGCAGACCAAATGTGTGGGTCAAAAGCTGAGTCAACTTTGGGCTATATCCCTCTCTCTCCCCTTTCCTGGGGAGGTGGATCTCTGGGGCTCCCTTTCTCTGTAGCCACTAGCCCGAAGGCCTGAGAATTCAAAAAGTGTCTATAGGGTATGAGCAGATGCCCGCCTTTGCAGCTGTGGCTTTTAACTCAAGTTTTGCCATCGTGATTTTTTCCCTTTGCCCCTCTCTCCTCTGGATGGTGACCAGCCTTCTCCTGGTGTCCAAAACCCTAGAAGATTTTTTCCAGGCCATTTCTGCCTGTCCTCTAGCTATTTTTCTGGAAGAGGAGAGAGTCCCATGTCGTTCTAGTCTGCCATCTTCTGGAATTCTCTTAGACTTCTTTTAAGGAACTTTCCCATGCTTACATTTTGGCTTTGGTATCTTAGGAAGAATACCTTACCTTGTTTGGGAATTTTTCTGGAAAGTGTTGCCTCTTAATAGAAACATACAGAAAATTATTACTCATGCATTTACCATATTTAGTTTTTTCATAAATTTTTACAAGTAAAAGTTTTGTTAATTATCCTGAAGTTTAGTTTATGCTAAGAAATCACTTCTGCTCTTTAAAATCTTCATTAATAGTAAATTGGGGGTCAGATGTGGCTCAAATGGTTGGGTGTCCATCTCCCATATGGAGGGACCTGGGTTCGATCCCTGGGACCTCCCAGTAAAATAAAGAAAAATATAGAAGGCACGTGGGTCGCCAGGCCCTGTGAGTGGGCGTGCCGCCAAGTCCCACATGCCGGCGTGCTGGGCCCTGCCGAGCCATGCAGGAAGATGATGACATAACAGGAGAGTGACACAAAGGGAGAGCCAAGATGAGACGTGCTAAAAAACCAGGGTGTGGGAGGTGGGCAACATGGGAATCCCAGTGGGTTCCGTGTAATATTTTGGGTAATCTAAGCACCTCTTAAAATATATGTATATATATATAAAAATAACATTTTTGTAAGCAAATACACATATATGCATATATATTTATATATCATTTTGCAAATGTTTGTATGTATTGTGAGAATTTTGATTTTTACCCACAATAAAAATAAATTAAAAAAAAACAAAACAAAAAACCAGGAACTAAGGTGGTGCAGGTAGCAAAATGCCTCTCTCCCACATTGGAGGTTCCCAGGATCAAATCCCAGTGAAGACAGGAGGAGAAGAATGAGAAGAGAGGGCAGGAAACAAATACAGAGAATTGCCCAGCAAATGGACACAAAAACAGCAAAAATGGGGGGGGGGTGTTAAAAATGAATAAAAGTAAAATAAATAAATAAATCTTTTTTAAAAAAAATAGTTAATTGGTGCAGTATAAAATTCTGAAGTGATAACTAGAAATAAGGTTGGCCATTTACTCTTGGATCCACACAGGATTCATATAGTAATGAATATTCTTAAGAGTGAACTATTAATTTTTATTAAAATATTTGTTAAATTTATTATTTATTAAAATTATTCTATGAGTATTGAAATATTTCCCGTGGAAATATTTATATGGATAATTTGATGTGATAATATAATTTACACCTACTAAACAAAAGAAAGATATATAATTCTTTTTTCATTAAAATATTTTTTTGCTTTAATTTAAATGGAAATCTCCCAGCAGTTCCTGCTTTCCATTTTATCATTGTTCTCTCTTATAGAAAAATCTCATAAATCCATTTAGAGCTCCTGATTTTGTATTTCTCACCAGCCAGAGGAATCACACTTTTTAGGTAAGTGGCAGAGCTCATAGAAAACTAGCAGAGAGAAAAAGTGAGGATTTGTTTTTAAAAACAAATATATATAATATATACACTCAAATGAAGCACCTTCTTCATTCCCTGAATATCAGAATATTCCCTGAAATGTCTTGGACATGATGGAAAAATATAGTCTGCTTTTCCTCATTTTCATGTTTGGACTAAGGTATCACTCTATACTTTTTCAAACTTGTTTTCAAATAATTGGTACTTGCCATTGTCCTTTTAAAATTTCTACTATTTAGCCTATTGTAAGTAGTAGTGCTTTTTGAGAATAGGAATATTCTCTTGTGTATATCTTCTTTTTTACATGCCGAGTGAGTGTTTAGATAATGTTTTGTGTTATTAGTAACCTCTAAATTCCCTACATTGGGTTCTTGATCTATATCAGATAAACCCAAGAATTTAATTCCTACAGCAGGGGATTATGGGAAGAGGGCAGAGTAGGAAGCTCTAGAATTCAGTCCTTTTACCAGAACAATTATTAAATCAGGCAGAAACTTTTTGAAATAACTATTTTGAAACTCCAGAGTCCAATAGAACATTGTACAGTATCCAGAGAAGAGCAGGAAGAAGGGCTGGTAAATTAAAGTAAAGATCAGTAAATTGTTCTTTTTGTGCTGCAGTTACTGGTGCCCATCCCCACTCTTGTGGCAGGCTACCATGGGGTACAGCCCCTGGCTAGCAATCTAGTGATAGAAAGGGACATAAAAATTCTCTTCCCCAAGACCAAGATTGGGCACAGCTGATTGCTGATTATGACTTTTTTTTTTTTTTTAAGATGCTTAGATTACATAAATGTTACGCAAAAATTACAGGGATTCCCATGTTGCCCACCTCTCACACCTCCCACAGCCTCCCACATAAACATCTTTCATTAGTGAGACACGTCACCTGCAATGGATATACACATCCTGGCTTTTGATTAGCAACTTCAGATAGCTGGGAGCCCAGCTCTGAGGGTACCCATTGTTCCAACCCACCCTATACAAAGGCAGTGGTGGAAGAGAAAGACACTACGTTTCCATAGGAATGTGAGGAACAGTTAGTTGAAGGCTGCATTTGCTGGGCAGGTCATAAGAGCTCAGCTATGGGGAGGTGTGGAAGAAGTTCCTGGCACCCTTCCTGATCCCTTCCCCAGGGCACTTTGGAGCCAGTTATGCCCCTTTGTGGGTCCCTAGCCATTTAGCTGGGAAAGAGTGATTTGGGAAAATCCTCTCTGGCACGCCCCCCCCCTTCACCGATTTTGCTCCCCAGACGATAGAAGCTTGAAACAATGACAAGTGTAAGAAATTTTGGCAGACAATCTGGGACAAAAGCTTGCCAGCTTTAAACACCCAGGAAAGGGGGTTCTCTCTCCTGAGAAACAGAGGGGACAACCAAACTTCTATAAACAGAGGAACTCCAAAACACCTAACAAGTACAAACCCAGGACAAAACACAGGCCAGAAGAGACAGGGAGGACACTGCACACTGCATTTGCCTTACTCATATTTATTTACCTGATAGAAGGGCTGAAGCTCAAAAAAAAAAAATCTGTCTTATCACCAGCTGGTAATAAAATCAAGAAAGAGAACATCTCAATGAATAAATCCCAGAGCCAGCATTTTAAAATATTAAAAGTACAATGTGCAAGAAAAGTGTACAAGACAAACAAAGAAACAGGAAATGGCTCATCCAAAGGAAGGGATAAAAATCCAGCTAACACCAATGGAGAAGACAAGAATGTGGGCAAACCAAACAAAGACTTTAAAAAATAGTCTTAAAAATACTCAAGGATTTGAAGGAAAAACAGAGAAGGAATAAAAGGATATCAGAAAAACAATGAATAAGCAATATAAGAATCTTAGTAAAGAGAGAAGTTTTAAAAAGGAACCAAACAGAACTACTGGAGTTGAAGACCACAATAACTGGAATGAAAAATGCTCAGAAGGGTTTCAAGAGCAGATTGGAGCTGGTAGAATAAAGAATCAGCAAAATCAAAGACAAGAAAATGTCAATGAGTCAGGCTGAGGAACAGAAAGAAGAAAGAATTATAAAAAGTGAAGATAGCCTAAGACACCTCTGGACACCATCAATCATACCAATATATGCATTATGAGAGTCCCAGAAGGAGAAGAAAGGGGCAGAAGGAATAGTCAAAGAAATAATGACAGAGAACTTCCAAAACTTAGCAAAAGACATGAATATATACATCCAAGAAGCCCAGAGAACACCAAGTAGGATAAACATGAAGAAAAATACACCCCATAATATATTGATCACACTTCAAATGCAAAGGACAAAGAGAGAGTTCTGAAAGCTACAAGAGAAAACCAGTGGGTTACATACAGGGGTTCCCAATTAGATGGAGTGCTGATTTATAATCAAAAACAATGGAGACAAGAAGGCAATGGGTTGAAATACTTGAAGTGCTGAAAGAAAACAAGATTTTTTTATCTAGCAAGACTTTCTAAAAGTAAGGGAGAGATTCAGACATTCCCAGATAAACCAATGCTAACTCTACTTCCTACTTCCTAAAAGTTCTAAAATGCATAAAAAGTAATGGTAAATCTATGGTTTTGGACAAAGTACAAGAGTAAAAGTGGTTATATAATTAGGATGTTGAATTTTAACCCCATAGTATCCACAAAGAGAGCTGGGGTAGCTAAGCCAATATCAGATAAAATAGACTTTAAGTCAAAACATTTATAAGGAAAAAGAGAGTCACTATACACTGATAAAGAGGTCAATTCAACAAGAAGATGTAACAATTATAAATACATATGCACCTGACAGCAGAGCCCACAACTTTAAAACATGGATCGCCTTTCCTCCAGTTTCCAGTAATAGTTTCATCATTTACCTCTAAGACCTCATCAAAGTCTCTTTAGCGTCTACATTCCTACCAGCAGTCTCTTCAAAGAAATCTAGGCTATTTTTATCAAGCATCTCACAATTCCTCCAAAAAATACCCCTTACCCATTTTTAAAACCATTCCAGCATTTTGGTAATTGCAAAAGCAACACCCCACTCTCTGGTACCAAATTCTTTATTAGACAGCCAAAGATGTGCACATGCAAAGTACCAGATATCTGTTGGCTTTTATAAAAGGTATTTATTTGGGGTAAAAGCTTACAGTTACAAGGCCCTAAAGAGTTCAACTCAAGGTTACTTCCTTACCAAACTCTGCTGCCATATGTTGAAGCAAGATGGCGGGCAATGTCTATGAGGGTTCAGCCTTCCTCTTTCCTCTTAAGGCTCCATAGTCCCAGCTTCTTCCAATCTCAACTGTAGGCTGGCATAGGACTCGTCTCTTCCTCTGGGGCTTGGTTCTTTCTGGGATCAGCTGCTCTGGTCTCTTCACAAGGTCAGTTGTAAGCTATCAGGCTCACCTCTCTTTCTGGGACCATAGGATCCTCTACGTATCTTCTCTGTGTATCTACTTCCTTGTACTTGATTGAGCATCAGTTTATATAATAGCCCACCAAGGGGGTGGGGACTTAACCCTGTGTGTCCTAATGACATGGTCAAATCAAAGCCCTAACTTAGCATAATTTAATCAAAGCCATCTCAGCTGAATCTAATACAATAAAGGGTATCACAACAAGAGGAAGAGACCAGTTTTCAAACACAATCTCTTTTTTTGGAATTCATAAATAATATCAAACTGCTACAGTTGGCATCTGGGAACCTGGATTTCAGGAGGCTTCCTAGCATTAACTGATACAAATGGCTCACTGTACTTAAACTGTTTGTGCAAACAATATGGTTTATACTGAACATCTGCTTTTCCCAGTAAAAGCTCTGGGCCCTGAGTTTCTAATGAGCTTCTCTGTTGGCAACATTTAAAACATGTTGTCATAACTTGTTGGGGGAGTTAAACACATCCTGTGTGACTCCACTGGGAGAGGACCCTTGGAAGCTTGTGCCTGGTTTCCTCCAGACTTCTCTCCATACTCCTTTTCCTTTTGTTAATTGTGCTTTGCATACTTTCACTATAATAAATCATAGCCAAGAGTCTGTACATCTATGTGCTGGGTCCTATGAATCCTCAAGGAAATCGTTAAACCTGGGATGGTCTGGAGGACCTTCCAAACACAATAGCATAACTGCAACATTAGCTGACTTATTCAGGTACAAATAATTAATTGTATTAATGTGAATCTCAGCATGTTCTTCTTTGAACTAAAGCTCTTTGTTGTGCCATTTGCTGATTTGGGTTTTTTGGCTACCATAAAGAAGCCTTTTATTCTAAAAGGGACCTTTTGTCCCTACTTCTGCACCCTTACAAGAACCTCCTGTGTGAAGCTTAGGTTTCAGCCAGACTTTCATTGTTGAAGGGATATATTTTTTTTTTCTCTTTATTTTTTAAAAGATACTTAGATTACATAAATGTTACACAAAAATATAGGGATTCCCATATGCCCTGTTCCCCACACCTCCCACACCCTCCTACATAAACAACATCCTTCATTAGTGTGGCACATTTATTGCAATTGATAAACACATCCTGGGGCATTGCCACTGAGCATGGACCATAGTTCACATTGTAATCTACACTCTCTCCCACACAGTTCTGCATGTTATGAGACGATATAAAATGGCCTATATTTGTCATGAAGGGATATATTAACGCATCCTTTCAAATAATCTTCCTGTCCCCCACTCCAGCCTGGCTTTTGCTCAGGTCCCCTGAGGGACTGTAATTGTGTGTATGCTGTATATATTCTTTCTTTATGGAGAACCCACTGAACTGAGTTACAAGTATTGCTTCGATTCCGAATGCAGTAATTTGTATTCATTCATCCCTTGCCCTGCCTTTATGCCATAATTGTCATATAATTACATCTATATAATTATGAACCCCAAAAATCAGTGTTATAATTTTGTTTTAAACAGCCATGTATTTTTCAAGAAATTAAGAGGAAAATTAACTTCCTTTAGCATTTATTGTATTGTAGGTCTGCTGGTGACAAATTCTCCTAGTTTTCTTTTATCTGAGAATGTCTTTATTTTCCCTTAATTTTTTTTTTAAATGGAATTCCACCCCCTAGATGGCTCCCTCATCTGTCTGCTCATTGTCTGATCACTGTGCCTGCTCGTTGTCTCTGCTCGTTGTGTCCACTTGTTGTCTGCTCGTCTTCTTTAGGAGACACCAGGAACTGAACCCAGGACCTCCCATGTGGGAAGCAGGTGCCCAACCACTTGAGCCACATCCACTCCCTGCTCATTGTGTTTGCTCATTCATCAGCTTGTTGCATTAACTCATTGCACCTGCTCATCTTCTTAGAAGGCACCGGGAATCGAACCCAGGACCTCCCATGTGGGAGGTGGGCACACAACTGCTTGAGCCACATCTGCTCCTTGCCTTAATTTTTGAATGCTTTTTTCCCATGTATAGAATTCTGGGTTGACAGTGTCTTTCTGTCCACATTTAAAATGTTGATCCATTACCTTCTGGAGTCCAGTTTTTCTGATGAGAAATTAGTGGTTATTTATAGTGTTCTTTCCCTCTATGGAATGTGTCACTTTTCTTTGGATACATTCTAGATTTTCTCTTTATCTTTGATTTTCAGGAGTTTTAATGTTATTCCTTTGCATGTTCCTCTTCAAATTTAGCTTGGTTGGTGTTTGTGAGCATCATGAATCTATAAATTTATGTCTTTTGCCAAATTTGGGGAAATTTCGGTCATTAATTTTTCTTTATTTTTTTCTGAAACTCCAATTATTCACATGTTAGACCATTTGATCCTTAAGCCTCTTCATTTTTTTTCAATCATTTCTATACCTCTTCTTTAGAATAGATCCTTTTTATTGATCTACAGGTTTGCTTTTTCCTTTGTTACCCCTATTTTCCCATTAAACCTGCCTGGTGAATTTTTAATTTCAGATGTTATATTTTAGTTCTAGAATTTCTATTTGGTTATTATGTAATTTTTCTACTGGGACACCCTTTATTCATTACAAGAATATTTTCTTTTACACCATTTATGACTGCTTTAAAATCTTCGTTTGCTAATTACAACATGTGGGTCATTTCAGGGTCTGTCTTTATGGATTGTTTTTTCTGTTGAGTAATTTTGGATTATATCCTGGACATTAGGAATGTTATATTATGCAGAATCTGGATTCTGTTATGTTCCTCCAAAAACTACTGAGTTTTGGTTTGTTTTGTTTAGCAGTTGGACTCAAACTGCAAATTGTGTCTTGGTCAGCAGTTCAAATCTCTGTTCAGTTCATATCTCTTTAGCTGGACAGAATTTAGTGTTCCTCCTCACTAGCTCTTTCCTTTCAGGCATTCCTTCATTATGTTCTGGTGGCTGTGATTGTTGTGAACTCTGTCCCTTGATCCTTAGACCAGAAAGAGAAAATTAAAAAAAATATCTAGAGTAAAAGAAACTCTCTACCTTCAATGGAACAACAGCTGACATATCAACAGAAATAATGGAAGCCAGAAGATAAGAAATGACATCATCAAAGTGCTAAAGAGGGGGGAAAAATACCCCCCAACCTAGGGTTCTATATTTAGTGAAATATTTTTTTAAAAGGTGTTTTCAGGTATGTAAATGATGAGAGAATGTCACCAGAATACTTGCACTATAAGAAATACTTAAAAAAAAAAAAAAAAAAAGAAAAGAAATACTAAAGGAAATTCTTCCACATGGAAGAAAATAATCCCAGATGAAAGGTACTAAACTTCTGGAAAGAATGAAGAACATCAATAAAAGTAATATGTAGGTAAATATAAAATAATGTTGACTGCTTAAATAATAGCAATAACAATAAAAAAATTAGTGGTCTGAGCTTTCATCTCAGTAAACTAGTAAAAGAACAAAATGAGCAAACCATCCCTCCCAACAAAAATGGGTAGAAGGAAATTATTTTTTTAAAAGATAAGAGGATATTGTGAACAACTTAATGCCAATAAATTGAAAAATGTATACAAATGGTCAAATTATTGCAAAAAACAACAACATAGAGGAACGGATGTGGCTCAAGCTGTTGAGTGCCTGCTTGCACATGGGAGGTCCTGGGTTTGTTTCCTGGTGCTTCCTAAAAAAAAAAAAAACAGTAAGCAAAACAAACAAAAAGAACCAACTCAAGGGAGCTGATGTGGCTCAGTGGTTGAGCGTTGCTTCCTACATACACAGTCGTGGGTTCAATCCCCGGCCCCAGTATCTCAAAAAAAAAACAAAAATAATAACAAAAACAAAAAAACAGACAGCACAAAAGACATAGAAAAGATCTGAATAGTTGTATGTTTATTTTTGAAATTGAATCTGTATTTAAAAATTTTTCTGTAAAGAAAACTCCAGCCCCTGATGATTTCATTGGTTAATTCTTCCAAATATTTTAAGAAGAAATAAGAGAAAGTTTTCCTAAATCTTGAGAATATTTCTCATTTCTCATAAGTTAAGCATAACATTAATATGAAAAAATGATGACGATATTTAAAAAAAGATTATTAGTCAATATTTCTCATAAATATAGACACAGAAATCCAAACTTCATAATAGCAAGCTGAATCCAGAAATATATAAAAAGGATAAAGCATCATGATCAAGTGCAGTAAATTTCAGGAATGCATTTTTGGATTAACATCCAAAAACCAACCAATGTAATTCATGATATTAAGATAAAGGAGAAAAACATGTAATTATTTCAATAGTTTAAAAAAATTTGATAAAATTCAGCACTCAAACATGAGTAAAATCCTCAGCAAACTAGGAACCTTCCTTTACATAATAAGGGGTTTTAACAGGAACAATAGAAACTAAAGCTAATAAATATCATTTTTAATGGTAAAATATTGAATGAGTTGTAGGGAGAGGAAGGAATTATGTTTGGTAAATTTTAGTTGCATGAGAATGAATAATCAGAATGGTATCGATAGTATAATAGTAAATCATGTAGATGTGTCTAGTTGAGGCATAACTGAGGATGGGAGAAAGTCAAGAGTGTCCTCTCTTACTATTTCTCTTTAACATTCACTGGAAGTCCTAGCCAATGCAACAAGACAAGTAAAAGAAATAAAATTATATAGACTGGAAAGGAAGAACAAAATTGTCTTTATTTGCAGATGTTATGATTGTGTGCATAGAGAATCAGAAGGAATCTACAAAAACTCCTAGTTCTAATAAGTGAATTTAATAAGTTTGCAGGATGGAAGATCAGTATAAACAAATCAATTGTGTTTTTATATACTAGCAGTGAACAATTGAAAAAAAAATTTAATACCATTTTAAATTGGCATCATAAAACAAAATAATGATAAATTTAACAAAATATGTGCAAAATCTTTATGCGGAATATCACAGAATATTGCTGAGAGAAATTAAAGACTAAAATAAATGGAGAAATATACTTCATGGATTCGAAGTTTCAGTACTGTTAAGATGTAATTTCTTCCCAAATTGATTTATAACTTCAAAGTAATCCCATTAAAATTCTAGAATGTTTGGATTTTTCTGTATAAATTGACAAGTTTATTCTAAAATTTATTTGGAGACACATAAGACCTAGAAGAGCCAAACTAACCTGAAAAATAAAACAAAGTCGGAGAACTTATACAGCTTGATTTCAAAACTTACTATATAGCTATGATAATTAAGACAATGCGATATTATTATAAGGACAAACAAAGAGATTAATGAAACAAAATAGAATCTAGAAATAGATCCACACATATATGGTCAATTGATTTTGGACAAAGATTTCAAAGCAGCGCAATGGGGAAAGGATAATCTTTATCTTTCAGTAAATGGTGTTGGAATAACAGAGTATCTGTATAGAAACATGAATTTTGCTCTCCTGGCTTATACCATATTAGTTTAAAATCAGTAGACCTAATAAACCAAAACTATAAAAATCCTAGGAGAATATCTGCCAACTAGGGGTAGTCAAAGGTTTCTTAGAATATATAAAGCACTTTAAAAATGAATAAAATGAACTGCATAAAAATTAAACATGTTTGCTTATCAAAAGCATAACATGAACATGAATAGGCATGCACAGACAGTGAAAAATATTCACAATAAATTTATCTAACAAAGAGCTTGTATCCAGACTATATAAACAATTCCTACAACTCAATAATAAGGCAAACAACCCGATTTTTTAAATGGGCATAAGACTTGAACAGGAACTTCATATAGGAAGATACATGGTCAATAAGGAAATGAAAAGTGCTCAACATCATTAGTCATTAGGAAGATGTAAAATAAAACCACATTGAGATATCACTACACATTTTTTTAAAAAATAAAAGACATATATTGGCAAGGATATGGAGCAACTGGAATTTTCTTAGATTTCCGGTGGGAATTAAAAATCAGACAATCACTTTGGAAATCAGCTTGGCAGTTACTAATAAAGTTAAGAATTCACTTACAATTTACCCAGGAATCCCAAATATAAGTTCACAAAAAGACTTGCAGAAGATATTTACAGCAGTTCTATAGCAGACCCAAACTGGAAACAACTCAAATGTCTGTTAGCAGAAGAAGGAATAAACAAATGTTGGTATATCCTTACAGTGGAATTCTACTTGGCAATTAAAAAGGAATGAACTGTTCTCCTTCCAGGAATCAAATAGAGTCCTGGAAAGCGACTTTAGTAGATTGACAGAGTGAAGGTTGCGCAGCTGGGCTGAACCGGCACAGTTCTCCACATTCTCCTAAGAGCTGTAGAAAATGGAATAATCCCAAGCATCAGTGTCATTCAAGGATATGGCTGTGAAATTCCCCCAGGAGGAGTGGCAGCACCTGAGCCCTGCTAAGGGGACCCTGTACAGAGATGTGATGCTGGAGAACTACAGTAACCTCATCTCAGTGTGGTACTGCTTTACAAAACCAGAAATGATCTTGATATGGGAACAAAGAGAAGACCCACGGTTATTAGAGGAAGAATTTCTAAACAGGAGCCATGCAATGCTGGCAGAGTGACAACATGGTTGAGAGAATGAACTTGGAGCTACACTACTTGTGCTCAAATCCCAGGTAATGGTTGAACATTGGGTAGATCACTTAAACTCTGTACCTTAGTTACCTCATTTGCAAAATGAGAATGATATTACATATTTCACAGGGAGGTGTGGGAGGTGGGCAACATGGGAATCCGAGTGGGTTCCGTATAATATTTTAGGTAATCTAAGCACCTCTTAAAATATATGTATATATATATATAAAAAATAACATTTTTGTAAGCAAATACACATATATGCATATATATTTATATATCATTTTACAAATGTTTGTATGTATTGTGAGAATTTTGATTTTTACCCATAATAAAAATAAAAAAATAATAATAAAAAAAAAAAAAAAAAAAAAGCTAATCTCTATGTATAGTCTCTTTATCGGATGGAGGTTGTGTTAGTCAGCCAAAGGGGTCCTGATACAAAATACCAGAAATCTGTTGGATTTTTTAAAGGGTATTTATTTGGGGTAGAAGCTTACAGTTACCAGGCCATAAAGCGTAAGTTACTTCCCTCACCAATGTCTATTGCCACGTGTTGGAGCAAAATGGCTGCCAACGTCTATGAGGGTTCAGGCTTCCTGGATTCCTCTCTTCCTGGGGCATGCTTCTGTCTAGGCTAAGCAACTCTGCTAGCTCCACAAGGCCAGCTGTAGACTATCAGGCAAATGGCTTGTTTCTCTTTTCCAGGGCCTTTTCTCTTTCCTCACAACCAAGTTTCTCTGTGTGCTTACTTCCTGGGGCTCCAACTCAAAAACTCCAGCATCAAAACTCCAACTCTAGGGCTGATGTGACTCAAATGGTTGGGCATCCATCTCCCATATGGAGGGACCTGGGTTCAATCCCCAGGACCTCCCAGTAAAATAAAAAAAAAGAAAAAATATATAGAAGGCATGTGGGCACGCCGTCAGGCCCCACGCGTGGGCGTGCCAGGCCCCGCTGAGCCACACAGCAAGATGATGAAGTAACAGGAGAGTAGCACAAGGGAAAGCCAAGATGAGATGCACCAAAAAACTGGGAACTGAGGTGGCACCGGTGGCAGAACTACTCTCTCCCACATCGGAGGTTCCCAGGATCTAATCCTGGTGAAGACAGGAGGGGAAGGAGGAGAAGAGAGGGCAGGAAACAGACACACACAATTGCCCAGTGAATGGACACAAAAACAGCAAAAACAAGGGGAAGGCGAGTTAAAATGGATTTTAAAAAATAAAATAATCTTTAAAAAAAAAATAAAACAACTCCAATTCTGTCCTTTGCCATGTCTTTTAAATGTGAGTTCCCACCCACTAGGGGGTGGGGACTCAGCACCCTACTGCTGTGGCCCAATCAAAGTCCTAATCATAATTTAATCAATTAAAAGTGATACCTCTGACAGACCAGTGTACAAACATAACCCAATAACTATTTTTGGAATTCATAAACAATGCCAAACTGCTACAGAGGTCAAACCCTTGTTGGATATGTGGTTTCCAAGTGTTTTCACCCAGTGAGTGGGCTGCCTTTTCACCTTCTTGACAAAGTCATTTGAGGCGCAGAGGTGTTGAGTTTTGAGGGGGTCCCATTTGTCTATTTATTCTTTCGTTGCTCCTGCTTTGGGATTTAGGAGACCACTGCCTACCGCCAGATTTTGGGGTTCTTTCCCTACATTTTTTTCTAAGAGTTTTATGGTTCTTGCTTTTATTTTGGGGTCTTTGGTCCATTTTGAACAAATTTTTGTGTGGGGTGTGAGATTGGGGTCCTCTTTCTTTCTTTTGACTGTGGTTGTCTAGTTCTCCCAGAAGCATTTGTTGAGTGGACTATTCTGGCCCATCTTGGTGGGTTTGGCAGCCTTGTCAAGAATCGCTTGACTGTAGATGTGAGAATCTATTTCTGAACTCTCAATAATAGGGTAGTTTATGGAAAAATACACTAAATGTAAGCTATGGACTATAGTTTGCAATAATGTTTTGCAGATAGTAAAATTTTCATCATTTGTAACAAATGTTACACAATAATGCAATGTGTTGGTGGGTTGATGTATGGGAATCCTATATGTTATGCATGATTGTTTTGTAAAATCACAACTTCTCTAATAAAAAAATTTTTTAAGGAATGAACTATTGTTACATAGATGAATGTCAAAAATAGGTCGCAACAGTATGTGAATCTACAGATATCACAATAAATTTTTCAGTTAAATAACATATTAAACAAAATGTCAGGCACAAAAGACTACATACTGTATTATTTCTTTTATATAAAGCTTTAGAAAAAAGCAAAATTAATGTATATTGCAAAAAAAAAAATCAGAACAATTGTGTCCCTGAATTGAGAAGGGCTTGACTGGGATGAGGTACAAGGGAACTTTCTTTCTTTCTTTTTTTTTTTTTTTTAACAATTTATTGAAGTATATCCTTCATACATGAACATACATAAACTATAAATGTTCAATAAACATCATGAACAAAACAAACATTCATAACATCATGCAGGGCTCCCATACATCACCCCTCCACAAACACCCGGCATTGTTGTGAAACATCTGTTAACAAATCATGAAAGAGCATCGTCAAAGTATTACTACCGACTATAGTCTGTATCTTCCTCCCCTGTACATTTTTTAAAGGATTTATTTATTTACTTTCATCCATTTTTATACCCCCACCCCCCGGTTTTTGCTGTTTCTGTGTCCATTTGCTGGGTGACTCTGTGTCCGTTTCCTGCCCTCTCTTCTCATCCTTCTCCTGTCTTCACTGGGATTCGATCCTCGGAACCTCCGATGTGGGAGCGAGGCGTCCTACTGCCTGCGCCACCTTATTTCCTGGTTTTTCAGTGTGTCTGGTCTTGGCTTTCCCTTGTATCACTCTTCTGTTATGTCATCATCTTGCTGCATGGCTCGCGGGGCGTGGCGGCACACCCGCACTTGGGGCCTATTGGCCCACACACATTCTATTTTTTCCTTTTTTAATTTTTACTGGGAGGTCCCAGGGATTGAACCCAGGTCCCTCCATAAGGGAGACGGATGCCCAACCACCTAAGCCACATCTGTCCCCCTGCTATATCTCTTAAGGTTGACCAAAGATACCCAAAGTTGCAGTCTTTTCCCATACGGGATGGTCTTATAATAAATCAGGCTTAGTTTATCACCAGCATTCTGAAAAACCAGACCTAGGGAGAAAAACTAGGTCTGGGGACACATGCATGGTTTCTAATATAGCGAATGTTTAGCCTATCCTGATTATCACAAAATCAGGACAGCGAGAATATTCGCAAACAAGGGAACTTTCTTGTTTTTTAATTCTACTTCTTGATTGGCATATTGGCTCTATAGGTCTATGTATTTGTCAAAACCCATCAGACTGTACACTTGAGATTTGTATATTCGACTTTATGTAAATTTATACCTTAATTACAAAGAGAGAAAGATATTTGCCTCTTTTTCTAACTTGCAGATTAGATTTTATTCTCATTCCAATTCTTCATGTGAGTAATCTTATAAAAGAAATCTAAGTATTTGGAAATCGATTTCTCTTTTCCCCTTTGCCTTTCTTTGCCTCCCTTCTTCCTTCTAAAACCCACAGGAATGTGAGAAAAGGTAGGTTACCATTGCGAGCAAAACTATAGCAGAGAACATGTATCAGAATGCTGTCACTTGGACCTTGTGCAGGCCTATAATTTGAATGTGTAACTCTAGAAATGGTTGCTATGGTGATAAAACACTTTACTGAAATAGCATGTATTTTACTCAAAATTTAGAGAAATGGTAACAGTTTCTAGTAATCATGCACTGGTATTAACTTGCAGTGATATGACTAGAGCTTGCAAGTTTTGCATCCGTTATCACCAGGTGAGTTCATCAGGTTAAAGTTATGCCAGGGAATAATGAAATATGTATAGGTAGCCCAATTTTCTTGTTATATATCTCTTCTTGCCCAGATGGATCCCCCTTCTCAAAATTAATAATATTACCTGGAGAAATCAGGCCAAGGATACCAAATTGCAAAAAGTTGAGACTGGAGGAAACCTTGTGAGGTCATCTTTTCCATCATTTTGCCTGCAGTAGGACTGACTGTTCTTGAGCTCTCTCAAATATTAAGAGTCTGTCAAGGATGAAGAACCATTGAAGTGCTGCTTGGAGTAGCCTCTGGTGTAACCACCCTAAAACCGTAGCACTCAGAGGTACCATCTAGCTCCAGAATGTTGAAATTTGTCCCCTTCATCATTTTATAAATTTTTATTATAAATCTTCTTGTTCTAATTTAGTCTGAATAGATCTCTTATAAAGAAACCTCTACCCCTTAATCATATCTGTAGCCTGTCTGTAAACCTTCTCTGGTGCTTTTATATCTGTTCAAACTGGTTGCAATGTTTTGGGTATGAAATCTTCACGATTTTATTTAAGGACAGAAGAATTATTTTCTTTGCAAGATGCTTTCTGATGATACCCAAGTTTTCTTGATCACCATGCGATGGTACATGAGACCAGTATAGTATCTTCAGAGAAACGTCTGCAAAGATTTTTGGATCCTCTCCTGGATCGATAATGGATGGCCAGCAGTCTATTGATAATTTCTAATATTCCCCTTTAGAGCTGAATATTGAAACTCTTCTGTCATCTCCCCACCACCCCTTTGTACAGTCTTATGGGAGCTCATCACCTTCTGTTTACCTTTCATGACCTAGAAGATCTGAGTGATTCCTATAGCCTTGGCAGTGTTACTTTTCATTTCTCTGTCCTTTTACTTACAAAACTGTAAAATTGCACCAGTGACAGCATAGCTCCCTGAGAAACCCCACCATCTTATGAGAGAAGGAAAGGAGAAACCAAAAAACTTAGATAATCTATAACCTACAAAAGAAATCCGTGAAAAATTAAAATTTGTTCATGTTCCTAGAGAAAAGCCTAAAAACTAGAATTTGCCATGCCCTATTGTGTTCCAAAGAAATGAGAAGGTTGGCTCTTGGTGTAGAAAGCTATAGCTCAGCCTAACGGGCACCATGGTGAGATGGTGGTGGGCATCCATGTTCTGTTAGCATCAGAGAACAGTTTCAGTGAGGGGTTATTAAAGAGAGAGAGTCCTTGTAGGAAAACTCTTACTATTCTAATTCTTAAATACATCCTAACATAATGCAGTTGGGAATTAGCAAAGATAAACGGTATCTTCCAAGGTATGTGCACACTCCCACACACACAGTATTTTACAAGATGCACACATACACATAGAAGCTCTTAAGCAGTTGCAATAAACATTTGCATAAAGGTAAGTAGATTTGCAGTGATGTACCAGAGAATAAAGGAACACATACCGTGGTTTATTTCAGTGCAGGCAGGTTTAGTCAGATTTTGGATCTGAATTAATATATGATTGACTGTATTTGTTTTAACGTGTATTAAACACCAATTGACAAAAAAGAAGAAAATAGACCCTCTTATATGTTGCTGTTAGAAGTAAAAATTAGTATAACTCAGTGGAGGGCATTATGGTGATATCTCCAATTCAAATATACTTTTTGACCCAGGAGTTCCATTTCTAAACTGCATATCCTGTAGATATACTTACATGTGTGCAAAATGACACAAGTATAAGTTTATTCATGGCAGCATTATTTGTACTAGTAAAAGATTAGAAACAGCCTGAGTGTCCATCCTGAAGCACATCCCACAAGACAGTACTGCACAGCCAGAAAAAAG